>JAJKFI010000022.1:8469512-8481263 GCA_029204185.1 Lerista edwardsae
TTACCTTTTACCTTTAGGGAGCAATCCTAACCAACTTTCCAGCACTGGCATAGTTGTGCCAATGGGGCATGTGCTGCATCCTGCAGTTGGGGGGGGGCAGGCACAGAGGACTCCTCAAGGTATAGTAAGGGAATGTTTGTTCGGAGCTGCATTCCCCTGACCCTGGTGCTGGAAAGTTGGTTAGGATTGCACCCTTAGTTATCTTAAATTCTGTGTTTATATTAATCCTACTATACATTGTAATAGATGTTGCATTATACAACTGCATTGATTGGGGGTAGCATAACAACGGATGCTATACCAAAAATAACAGTATTTTTTCTAATCCTTGCAGCAAAACTAATAAAGAAACATAATGAAACAAAGGACAATACTTATGTCATTCACTAATCCATTAACATTGAGCTAAAACAGAATGGAAAGATTATATTCTCTTAATCTGTTCCATTAAAGGCACCTTGAAGCTCTCCACTCAGACTAGAATTGTTCTCACCTACTGTGACAACAATTCCTTTTCAGGGATCAATGCCATTTCAGAAATGAGAAAATATTCAAAGGGGAAAGACATAAATGGAAATCCCCCAGCACATCATTGATAAGTCAAATGTACCCTTCATGTTACATCTAATCTAAACTCTCCATGTCAAAAAAGGGAAATGTAATACTCTGCTTTATCTACTGATAAGCTAAAACAGAAAGCAAAAAGTTATTCTTTCACATTCCCTGCCAGCTACTGTTCAACCAGATAACTTTGTGCTCCCTGTTACATCTCTTTTAAACTCTCCATGTTAATGCTGCCCCTCTGCCATGCCACCCCTCTGCTGCCCAACACAAGTCTTGCCTTGGCCAGTGGCTCGGCAACAGGATACAGCATTGCCAGGCGGCACCATCCTTCCTGCCAGGGCTGCCTACTCCTAGGGTGTCACAAGCATGCTTCAGGGCATCTTCGTGGCACCTTCTGCTGGCAGAGCGGCTGCTACGAGGATGCAGTTAGGTTTGCACAGTCATTTTCCTAACCTAGGAAAAAAGTCCACATAATAAAACAAAGGACAATACTTACTCCAATCAACATTCTAGCAAGACCATCCTGAAACAGAATGAAAATATTATTTTTTCTTAATAATCCGCTCCATTGAAACCACTTTGAAGCTCTCTGCTCAGACTAGGGTTGTTTTCACCCACTATGGTATCTATTCATTTTCATGGATCAAGGCCATTTCAGAAATAAGAAAATGTTCACAGGGAAAGATGTTACTGGAAATCCCCCAGCACATCATGAATGAATTAAATGCGCCCTTTATGTTACATCTAACTCCAAATTAAAAAGTGAAATCTAATACTCTGCTGGATCCACCAGTAAGCTAAAACAGAAAGCAACAATTATTCTTTCACATTCCCTCCCAGCTATTGTTCAACCAGATAACTTTGTGCTACATGTTACATCTCCCTTAATCTCATCATGTTAATGCAACCTTTCCACCAGGCCACTCTTTTGCTGGCCAACACAAGTCTTGCCTTGGCCGATGACTAGTCAACAGGATACAGCATGGGCAGGGTGGCGCCATCCTCCCTGCTAGTGCTGCCTACTCCAAGGGTGTAGCAATCATGCTTCCGGGCATGTTCACGGCACCTTCGGCCAGCATAGCGGTTGCTATGAGGGTGCAGTTAGGCTTGCACAGTCATTTTCCTAACCTAGGAAAAAGCCCTCATAATAAAACAAAGGACAATACTTACATCACCCAATAATGCCTCAACATCGACCTAAAACAGAATGGAAAGGTTATATTCTCTTAATCTGTTCCATTAAAACCACCTTGAAGCTCTCCACTCCACTAGAATTGTGTTCACCCACTGTGATAACAATTCATTTTCAGGGATCAAGGCCATGTCAGAAATGAGAAAATATTCACGTGGAAAGACATGAGTGGAAATCCCCCAGCGCATCACTGATAAGTCAAATGCGCTCTGTATGTTACGTCTAACGGGAACTCTCCATGTCAAAAAGTGAAATGGCATAGTCCGCCTTATCTACCAGTAAGCTAAAATAGAAAGTAAAAAGTGACTATATAATATTTTTTCCCTTTAAAGTAATTATTTCCTGTCACTTGATGGCAATTTTTAAGACAACTCAGAGCCCAGTCCAGAACTGGCCCAACCTGCCCGGGAATGCAGCAGTAGCCAGGTGGCTATCATTCCATCCCGTGGCAGCAACAAGAGCTCAGCCTCTGCTGTGGTTGCGCGCAGGTTGTGGGGCTTCTGGATAGACCTCCAGAAAGTCTTGGGGCATGACATCACCTGAGAGTTCCACGCGCTGTGCGTGGACCAAATGGAAGATCACTTGAAAAGTCCATCACAAGATACAGGCCATGAAAGGTGTGTGCAACCTTTTGGTTACAGAAGAGGGCTACCTTGGAATGCAAGGTGCAAGGGAGTGGCAACAGGATGCAGGCATCTTGTTGGCCCATGTGCTTCCTGAAGCATCTAGAGGGCCATTGTAAGATCCAGGAAGCTCGACTAGATGGGCCTTCTTATGCTCCTTCTCTTTGTTCTTCAAGCCCTTTTCATCCAGAAAGGTGGGTACCACTTAGATTATCATTCAGACCGGCCAGAGAGATACTGAACATCCTTCCTGAGGAAGGGCCACGTTTCAGTGGTCCAGTGGCACAGGCTTTGTTTACAAGAGGCCCTAGTCAATCTCTTCCTTTTTCTAGTGAAGTTGAGAATAATCCCTGCCTGAAATCCTGGAGAGCTGCTGACAGTCTGTGTTGACAGGATTGACTAGGTGGAATAACAGTTGGACGGTTGTATGGCAGCTTCCCATGGCCCCATTCACAAGGGAGGAGAGAATGGCTTCTTTTCTGCCCCTCAATTGCTCCTTGGCTTTGCTCTGCCCCACATTTCACTCCTATCTGGCAGGAAAGACAGCTTCTGGTGTCAAGGATCATGTAGATTCAGTGGTATTCCTACGGGAAGGGGGAGGCTGTTGCAGGAGCCAGAGCTGCTCCACAGCCATTAGCAGCTCAGAGAGCAGAACCTTGGAGCCAGCTCTTGGAGCCCCTAATGGCTCTGGAGGCAAAGGGGAAGGACCATGTTACACTGGAGCGCAGGCTCCTGCAAAACCTAGCATTTTGCCCCCCCCCGAAAGAGTGCCACTGTGTGGATTATTTACACAGTACCCAGACAATTTCCAGAAATACTCACATCTCGTTCAACGAGCTAAATGTTAAAAGAAACAAAAAAGGATGTTATTCCTTCATGGTTTGGGATACCTCCGGAAAAGCTTGGTCATTTTAGTGCTTTATACAGAGATTGAATGCCCAATCCTAAACCCAGAGATTGTTGTGGGGTGCACTACCCATTGAAATACAGTCAATCCTTATTATCAGCTAGGGTTGGGTTCTTGTACATCCTAGAAAATAGCAAATGCACAGATAATGTATCATTGACCCTATGGGATCAATGGGACTAGGAGTGAGGGGTTCAGGAGAATTTGGCAGAGACCCTCAGGAAGCCAGCAGAGTGCAGCAGGAAGTGACCAAGATCTCGGAATGCTGCAGAGCCCTTCCAGAGGCTGCAGGGAACTTCCGAAGGGCACCTGTGGCCAGCCTGGACCCCTTAAACGTGGCCCGCGGAGGCTTCTGCACGGTGGCAGTAGAATAAAGGGAAGGCAGAGGCAATGGTGACAAAGATAAAGAAAATTTGTAGTACTTACCCTCAGTAAACGAAAAATATTCTAAAATTTTTTTTGAAAAAGAGACACAATTATTTAATTATGTTTTGCTGAAAACCTTGAGTGTTTCACCCATGATATCCATGGAGTTTCAGCCTATTCCACAGGAGTGCTTAGACAACGTTCTTTTGAAGGACCTAGTTTTCCGATAGGCAGCTTACAATATTAAATTATAAATAAAATCAGATCATAAAAAAGTGAAAAACTTAAAACAATAACATTAAAACCATTAAAAATTTAATACTGAAAATTTAAAATTAAAAAAAACAGAGTTAAAAAAAATGCCAGCCAGCATTTTTAAATTTAAAAAGTCTTAAGACCCCGCTGTAAGATTGCCAAAGAGGGAACTGTTCTTAATTCTAAGGGGATTGTACTATACAAAACCCTCAATATTTGATTTGGACAAAATATTACATAAAAGCACTAAACTAGAAACTTATTTTTAAAAAACCTCACTTGAAAATTCAAAATGAATTTTCACAAGAAGAATATAGACGGAGTAAGGCTTGCAGTTTCCAAGGCAGCTGCTCCCAGCTTTCTGAAACCCACCTGGCATCAGTTTGTGACCCACCAAGTGTGTCCCAACCCAACATGTGAGAAACACTCTTCTATAGTGACTGCCTGCTAGAGGAAGGCACTCAAGTACTACTAGAGCACCCAGACAGGGAGCAAGAATGGGGGTGTGTGTGCTTGAGTACACGTTATTTGAATCTGGGAATGATTAAGTTTCAATCATTAGGCCTTTTTGGAGAGGGGATTTTTCAATAGGAAAACAGAGCTTAGGCAAAGAGGAGGATACCCTCTACCTCCACGCTGGTAAACGAACAAAAACTGTTGCCTTACCAATAGAAAGCTGCAGGGGCATCAGAAAGAGATTTTGAAATTCCAGGTTACAGAAACTTTTTGGGAAGTATGAATGCACTGCAGACTACCCCAAAGGTTTCTTGAGGTTTTTTTTTTCTTACATATGACAAACAAAAAATGGAAGCCTATTTAGCCGAGAGGGTTAATGCCTCCGTTTGCCCGAAGATAACAACTAAAGATCTCAAGGTCGTGAACTCCAGCAGATGACAGACGGGTGGCTAAAGAAAGAAGGCTAAATCCAGAAAGAAAGATCTGTTTGAATGTGGTTCTTGAAAGATAGAACATTCTGTAAATTGTAAAAACCTTCGGGTTTGTGAAAAAGTCTGCCTATGTAAACCGCCTTGAGTTGTAATCATTAGAGAAATCTAGTGACTTTAAGAAAGGCAGTATATAAATACATGTTTTATTATTATTATTATTATTATTATTATTATTATTATTATTATTATTCCAAGAAACGTGTATGCAGAAGAAGGTCATACAACAGCAGAGAAGCTAAGAAGAAAATTGACACCAACAAAGCTCTCCCTCTCAAAACAAAAATCAATATAAACAAAAAAAAATGCTATTTACAAGTCATGGATAGCCCAAACCAGATGGTTAGAATACTCACCTGTGAGCTAAGATTGTTGTCAATCTGAAATGTAGAAATGCACGATTATTTTGGTTCTTATTTTCACTTTGCACATTACTGGCATGTGTCTCTTAGCAATGTTCCACCTAATGACCGGGCCTGACAGGGATCAAAGCATAACAGTGAACAGGCTTCTAACAATTGCAATGGAGTCTCTAGTAGCCAGCCTGTACCAGTGATGTCATTCAGGGGAAACGGACCACAACAGGCGTTCCAGATCCTAACAGGCTCCATGGCTGCTTCCAGGTTTTGTTTTGTTTTTGTGGGTTTTTTTTTTCCAACATTTCAATTTGAACTCAAAAGTGAGTTCCTGTTCCTAAATCATTTGAATGACACCACTACTGTAGACGTGTCTCTTTACACCACAAAAAGGTCTTTATGTGGTCTCCAGAAGCCTGCCTGCAAGCAGCCTGCAGAGTTTCTGTTTACACAGTAAAGATGCAATAATGAGGTCTTGCAGGCAGGTTTCTGGAGACCTCAATCACACCTTTCTGTTGTGTTAACAGACACTCCCTGCTACAGGCAAGCTACCGGAGAGACTCTGAATGCCATCCATGGCCCGCAGCTGCAGCCGGTCAGTATTTCTTTACAAAAGAAATAACAGGCTGTTCTCAAAATGATCTTTATCTGTCATTATCTGAGAACGAATCCCCATCCTTAAGAGACACACACCTGTATTCACAAAGCTCTGCAGAGACAGTCCAATCCTAAGCTGCCCATCAACCGTGGCTCCACTGGCGACAAAATGGCAACTGCTGGACCCTGTGAGCTCTGAGGCTACAGCCAGGGTCTCCTTGGGGCAAGGCCAGTGTGGCACCACTTTGGAGTGGGCGCAGAGCCAAGGAGACCTATGTCGGGCTGCCTGGCTCACAAAGAGTGTTAGAATTGGGCAGCAGATGCCGTCCCCAGCCCATCCTTGCCCTCCCCAGTTCAGCCCTCCCCATGCCCTCTCCTGCCCCCATAACCCCTACCACCGCCCTGTGGAGCTCCTTGCTTCCATTTGCAGCGTGGCATCCTCTTTGGGCACAGAGATCCTGCCCTGACCGGCACTGGCCCAGCACTGGCTCTCCCTACTCCCTGGGTGCATTTATAAACGTGCTTGATGGTGCATTTATGACACGCAGAGCCAGCACTACAAGGGAACTGCCAGCAATGATGGCCTCAAGATTGAGCCCTAAGTCTTGCAATATGCTGGCGAAGGAGTTGGAGGAACAACTTCTGGAACGCTGCCAATGTCTCCTACATCTAGCCCACCTCCCTATTCCCTGACAGCAAGAATCTCTCTGAAATTCACAGGAGAGTCCTGCTCCCTAACATCATTTAAAACGAGAGAGAGATTCCATGGCTTGCAAGTAGACTCTTCTGCCAGCGAAACATCTGCTATCTACCCCTCAGCTATCACCCATGCACAGGATAACCCTCATTCCTTGTGTTTAGTGGCAGTTTACCAATTAAGCTCCTTTATTTTCTCAGTAAATTTCTCTCTGATATTTTTTGTGGAAAAGCAGACTATAAATATTCTTAATGCTCTAATAACAATTTCCAGTTTTAAAAAAAGAATATTCGTAGCACTTACCGCATACTCTTGTAGAGCTGCCTAAATTTAAAAAAAAAAAGGGAGATGTTATTGTTCCTGTGTGTTGTGGGATTTCTTCAGAAAACTTGTCTCATTTCACTATCGCATTCACAGTGCAGTCCTAGCCTGCCCTGGAACAGGCAGGCCATCAGGTTAGGAGGCCACCACAGGCTAAGGAGATATTTTCCCCTTACCCTGGGGTAAGCCCCAGTCCCCTTTATGGCTGGGGTAAGCCCCAGTCACTCCCTCCGATGTGCTCCAGCAAAATTGCTAGTGCAAATCCAAGTGTTCTAAATCAGCATCAAACAGGTTAGGAATGGGGGTGGTGGTGGATCCACCTAAGTGCCAGATCCTGTCTCCACCTCCTTCCCCTGCCAGGCCACCCATAGGACCACCCTCTCTCTGCCCTGTTCCATCTCCCCTCCACCCTCCCCTGGTCCTCCTCCGACCCCCATGCCAGCCTCCAGATTCGGGCCTTCCCTGGCTCTGGGTGTGGTGCAGGGAGGCCAGCTGACAGCCGTGCGCTGGCCTACCTGACTCCAGCAGTCGAGCAAGCGTGCTTTACGGCACATTTGCAGCACTTGGAGGCCAGCACAAGCCGCCTTAGGAGGTCTCATGGACCTCCTTGTTACGGAACTAGCTGCTACCCATCACTGAGGAATGCCTTCAAGGGAATCCCCTTTTTCCCAGGTCCCGCTAGAGCACAAGCGGCCATGTCTTCTCCAAACCAAAAAAAACAAAAAACAAAACTAAAGTGGGTCTGTAGTGACAGTGTTTAGGACCCGATGCAGAATATTTGAATTGGCAATTTATATTAGACTTATGGCCTGATCCTGACAGGCTTAGCACAGGCTGTATGAATGTATCGCCTGTGCATCTGTTGCAAAAGATGCCATAAGGCACCTCCAGCACTGGCCGTAAGCCATGACCACCAGTGCTGGTCGAACGCCCCCCCCCTCCTTTGGGGAGCCTCCAACATCCAGGCTGTCATGGGCAGTAGGGCAGCTCAGGACTGGGCTACTCAATATTTTTGACCCTATTGTAATTCCTCTTTCCTTTTTGGTGAGCAAATACATTGTGTTTTTGCATTGCTAGTCATGAGCAGCACTCGATGTATTCCTGTGGCATTCTCTAAAGGCATTGTCTAATCCAAAAGATGCACAGTAGAAAACAAAGACCCTCCACTCATGATTGTTAGCAATACTCACGATTCGGGCTTCAGGAGTCTGAAAAAGTAGAAATGTGCAGTTAGGTTTTGTTCTTGTTTACACTTCATGTGTCGTCAGAACCGTGTAGAGGCCGACCAACTTTCCAACGCTGGGGTAAGGGCAGCGCAGTTCTGACTTGAGGAAACAAACATCCCCTTCCCTTGAGGAGGCCTCAAGCAGGAGGAGGATCGGGAAGGGCGAGCCAGGCCAAAACCCTGGGGATGGAGAGTAGGGCGGGGAGTGATCCTGCAACCCCCCCCCCGTGCCCTTCTGGGAAGCTGGGCCTGTCTAAGTGGGGGAGGAAGGGGGGAAGTCCCGGGGGCAGGACCCACCCCAAAAAGCAGCAAGCACATGGTGACGAGGGGAGTCGTGGATGGGGAGGCAGAGCCGGAGGTGGTGGAGCAACAGCCTCCTCCTCCTCCTCCCAGGGTAAGGGACCAAGGGTGAAGCACCCCCTTGCCCTGCGACTGGGCTGGGGCTGACCTTGTCTGCTTGAACCGGCTCAACCTCGCTGGGGCTCCCCGCTTCCTCTCGTCAACCGGTACCGGTGCACCCGGTGGGGTACGAACCCCTCGAGCCTGCCACTTCAGAACCGGGCTCACCCCGGGGACGTGACAGCAGCTCTCTGCGACCGGAGGGAGAGTCCTGCTCCCCAAGATCTCCATTTCCAAAAATGACGTTTGGGAGCAGCTCTCTCTCTCTCTCTCTCTCTCTCTCCCCCACAACCGGAAGTGCATCATTACCTTTTCTTGTTTGTTTTTCAAGGTTTGGGGAGCCCTGCGGATGCCTTTGCAGGGCTCCCAGCACCCCCAAGTTTACAGCACTTGGATTGGTAAGTAGATTGAAGCCCCTGTAGCCGCAGGCAGCAGCGCAATGCCCAGGATCGCGCTGCCGCCTGCTCTCCCCCACCACCACCCCTTATCTGGCAGGAAAGGCCACGCCCACTGAGCAGAAGCACATGGACCATTCACTCACTACACAGAGGCTCCGTCATGAGCAGAAATACTCACAGGCTCCGTCGCGATGATGTTCTAAATGGAAAAGAAACTATTTTATTCCAAGTGTTTGGTCCCTCCAAAAATCTTGACTACTTTGCCTCTGTCTGCAGAGCGGTGAACAGATTGAACTCCACTCTGACCCTAATCCAGCGTGCAATCCAGAGGTTTGCACAGCACCGGTTCAATGTCGGCACCCCCACAGCAGCACTAATGCGCCCAGACCGGCGCTAGCTGTAAGGCTGGCCTGGGGGCGTGGGCAGAAAGCCGCCGTTGCGCCAGCGGAACTCAGCTGAACTGGGGGTCTGTTCCAGAGCCCCCTGTGGATACCAAATCAGAGGAGAAATAGCACTGGAGACCCTCATCCCATGGTCTGGGATGACAATTTAGGAGCAAGAAACCCCCAAGTGGGTCTTTAAAGCTCTCCTTAACCCCGAGAAGCTTGCAACTGGTGCTGATGAGCAGCATAAAGGTAGGAAACGGGATCTGGGTGCTTTTTTCCTGGTTACAAGCCATTTAAAGCTGGACCCCAGTATCAGTGGTGAGTCAAATCCGTGGCTACAGAATCAGTAACGAGACACAATCTGTATTTCCAACTGGAGCATTACGTAACATTCTCCAGACTGAATGGAAAGAGTTAGAGGGCGTTCTACCACATTACGGCCAAGGAGGTGAGGCCAGTTTTCTGCTTGTTAACGAATTGAACCTTCCTTGACTTCTGTAGAGTCCTGGTATTGTTCTTTGTGGGCAGAGGAGCAATTTTTTAAATGAAAGAAACTATGCGGCAGGATAAGTTCCCCCTCTATTACAAAAAGCAACGTGAATCAATCACCCTATAAAAAGAAATCTGCAATACATACCTCTAAATTTTCTAAATGTTTCTAAAATGAAAAAAGAGACACATAATTATTCCTTCGTAATGCTCAGCAAACGCTGATTTGCATTGTTGAAATAGAAATCTCAGGACATAGCAATAGAAATCAAGATCCAATAATCATGTCACAATATTCACTGATACTAGTTGTGCACCTACAGGACTACCCTAAAATAAAGACAAAGGTATTACTTTCCACTCAAAGTTGAGATATTCATTCCAGGACAGTAACAGCGCCATGGCAACATCCACACAGTTTGCAAAACCTACTGAATCCTTTGTTAACCCTTTATTACATTTATGAATGAAAGTGAGGTTCTGAAGCGAAATACTGTAATGCCCCCTCCTGATGAGTTTCATCTGTATAACCCAAGAAAGGGCTTGCAGGAGTGAATGGATGATACTGACAGGCAAAGTGCTAAGAAACAAAGTGCGAGAAAAATAATGGCATTTCCCCATAGCGAACACACTTTGCAAAACGGTATTTACTAAAACCTGGGAAGGAGCTTTTTTTCCTCAACAAGCTCTCCTCTGCCTGGTCTCTGTCGCTTGGCATACTGGCAGCAGATACTGTGCCCTCATTTCATCCCTATCAGGCAAGCAAGTCTGTACCTGCTGTATAAAACTTGTGCGGATCATTTACTCAGTACATGGAGAATTGTTGGCAATACACACAGTCAAGCCCTTTACAGCATCCTAAATGTTAAAAAAGAAAAGAAAATATATCCCTTCATGTTCTTCCTCCTGGAAAGCTCCATTCTTTCACCACTGTGTTCAGAGATGGAGGGCACAATCCTAATCTGGATAGGCACCAGCTATGATAGAGGTGCCAGCCACGTCTATTGGCTACTCGGATCTGTGCCCGCTATATAGCAGGTGCAGATCCAAGTTCCCTGAGAATCGGGGCTGTGCCCCCACCCAGAACAAGCCCTGCGGCAGCCAAATTCGGCTGGCACAGGATCAGTGCACCAGCAGCTTCTGCCGGCTCCATGGGGCCAACGCTTCTGCCAACGGCACTTTTTTTGGCAGTGTGGGGCCGTCAGCTCTAGGCCCTTGACACCCTTGGATTGTGCCCTTAATTTCAGTAGAACCCTAGTATGGCTTTGTGGATCTTCTAGGACAGGGGAGCACTTCTGAGACACAAAATAGCTGGCACAGAAAGCAATACAGCCAACTGAAAGGGACAACGTAGGTCATTCAACTCATAGAAGAAAGCTTGCAATACTTACAGCCAAATTGGGTGAAAGACCCTAGAGTTCAAAAAAAGGACATAATTATTCCTTCATGCTATTTGCATTCACATGAAAACCTTGACTATTTCTCTATGGCAGTGGTTCTCAAACATTTTAGACCAGGACTAACTTCTTAGAACGGCGCATCAGTGGTGTCATTAACCTGGAAGGGATGTCATAGCCAGAGGTAACATCAAGCAGGAAATGCTGTCATTGTGACATCATCAAATGACACTCCTGGCATGCAAACTGGCATTACTGGACTGCAGCCATTGCATGACCAGGAAACATCCCGGACACAAAGCAGGAGAAGTAAAAAATATTATATTAAAACATTGAACTAAAAAAATAAACTCCTTTATATAACCATTCAAATGGTTAATGCTCACCACAGGAATCAAGAAAGAGTCAGGTCTGCAGCCTCCAAGATGGGAGCCCCCAGCTTTCCGCGACCCACCTGACATCAAGTCCCAACCCACGAAATGAGTCCTGACCCACAGTTTGAGAAACATTGCCCCAAATACATTGGGGTAATAGAAGTGCATGGGAAGTGAATTAAAGCTGTAGTAGAAACACAGGCCTACAGAAACACTGATAACCACAGTGGTACAGTCACTGAGCTCGAACCTGACATCCTG
>JAJKFI010000022.1:8481663-8503916 GCA_029204185.1 Lerista edwardsae
AGGGGGTCGCGAAGAGTCGGACACGACTTAGCGACTGAACAACAACAGAAACACAGGCCTGGATGGGCTGAGATTGACGTACGTAAATTTATGTTGTACTGGATCATTTGTTTTGTCGTGGCTGGGCCCCCTGGAGACTGAGCCCCTGGGCATTTCCCTTCGATCCTCCCGCTCCTCAAGTCTGGCTGAAAGAAGCCATGTCAGCAGTCTCAGAGCACTGAAACAGGGCCCAGGCATGTGGAGGGAATGAGGACACTTTCCTGGAACCCCAGAATTGGCTCAAGAGTATGTTCAGTGTTAAGTGCCCTCTTTGGAAAAGCAGCATTGAGGTCAAGCGTTAAGCACCTCTTGCTCCACACGCACGGCAATAGATAAGATCACTATGTGCACAACAGGGAGCTATCCTAAATCAGCAGACTTCAAAGTCCTACTCGGACGTTGAGTCCACTGTAAGTGGTGCAGGGCAGGGCCTGGGCCTGGGGGAGGCCCCAATGGCATAACAGAGATTGTGGCGCCATGGGGACTCAGTGGCTTGGGAAAGTACCTGTGTGTGTGTGTGTGTGTGTGTGTGTGTGTGTGTGTGTGGCTTGGGCATACTCAATACTCACTGTGTGTGTGTGTGTGTGTGAAGCTGTGCCAACAGCCTGCCACCGCAGTTAGGAATGATGTCCTCACTTCACCACAATTACTTCCAGGTTGGAGGGCAGGGGGGTGGTGGGATGGGGCGGCGTAGTGGCCCATGTGTCCCAGGTTGACACATCAGCCAGCTATGCAGCTGTGCCCACCCTTGACTGCTTTGCAAAAGGCTCTTCCAGGTACCAAGACGGTGCCTGCCGATCTAATTTGCCAGCTTCCAAGATGGCGGCTCAGAAATATCCATGACCCACCTGAAACCAGGTCAGGACCCACCAAGTGAGAAACACTGACTTATCAAAATAAAGCCACAATGCTCCTCCTCTTCCTCCAAGCACACCCCCAAGCTAAGATAAAGAACAAAGTCTCCATCAGTATTTGTTCTGCTCAAAGTCAAAAGAGTGTCTCCTTGACAAACATATTTTTTAAAAGCTGCAGAAGGCTGGAATAGAAATGTTTGCAAAATCCTAATAGACATAGAGCCATAATGATCATGTCACAATACTCAAAGCTCCACCTCCTCCAACTAGACCCCCAGCCTAAAATAAAGAAAAAAGTCTCCATCAGTATTTTTTACTGCTCAAAGTCGAAAGAGTGGCTCCTTGACAAATATATTTTGAAAAGCGGCAGAAGGTTGGAATAGAAATGTTAGCAAAATACTAATAGAAATAAAGTCATAATGATTATGTCACAATACTCACAGGTGTTTCTCCAAGCACATCCCCAAGCTAAGGTAAAGAACAAAGTCTCCATCAGTATTCGTTCTGCTCAAAGTCGAAAGAGTGGCTCCTTCACAAACATATTTTGTAAAAGCTCCAGAACATAAGATATAGACATAGAGCCATAGTGATCCTGTCACAAGCCACCTCCTCCAAGGAGATTTCCATTTTAAAATAAAGACAAAAAGCGCCATTGATATTGTTTCCCACTCAAAGTTGAAAGATACATTTAGGCTTGCCGATAAATATTCATTCCAGGACAGTAATAGCCCCCTAGCAAAATCAGCACTGTTGGCAAAGTTGGAGTTACTGAATCTGTTGTTGCATTTATGAATGAAATGGTGTTCTGCGCACTTTACGCATGAGTTTCATCAGCATTGGGCCAGAATGGGCTTTTCTGAATGCATGGGCCGTAATGCAAAGTGCTAAGAGGCGACTCCAATAAATAGAAGTTACCTTTCCTCTATCATAAAGAAGCTATATCGATGTTACTTATTTATTTATTTACAAGTGGTAAACAATGACTGAACTGCCACCTAGGGAAAAGTCCTCAACAGTTATTAAAACACTAGCTTTTTGTTACCCGGCGTTGCCCGGGTGTTTATATCTCCCATCCCTGACCCATCCATGACCCATCTCCCAATTTTGGGCGTTTTCAACCATTTTCACCTGGGGCCCCCCATGCACCCCCACCCCCGGGGGCACTGGGGGGGGCTGACCCCCACAGTGTTTGTCACCAGGCCGGAAGGCATACGCATGCCGGTTCTGGCGGCAATTGCTCCAGGCGTCACAGTGGGGCATGGTGGACATCTCGTATCGCACCCCTGCCTGTCCCCCACATTGGGGGGTGCGGACCCGAACTCCTACAGCGTCGCTGTTTGCCTTGGTGTGCCCAGAAACTACAGAACCGAGGACGATTGCATCCATTTTCGGCCATTTCCATGAGGGGGCCCTGCCCCCCCCCCGGGGTGCTAGGGAGGCCTGACTCCCAGAGTACCTGTTGCCAGGCTGGAAGGCACGCGCATGGCGAGTTTGGTGCACATCTGTCCAGGCGTTCCAGCAGGGCATGGCAGATATTGTGTCTTGCACCCCTTCCCGCACCCGATGCCGAGGGGGGGTGAACCCGGACTCCGACGGTGACAGGAGCATCGCCGCTCGCTCCGGCAACCCCGGAAACCATGGACTCAATGCCGTTTGTGGCCGTTTTTGACCATTTTCATTTGCCCCCCATGCACCCCTACCCCCGGGGGCGCTAGAGGGGTCTAGCCCCCGCAGTGTTTGTCGCCAGGCCATAAGGTGTATGCGTGCCGAGTTTCGTGTCGCTCGGTCCAGGCGTTCCAGCAGGGCATGGCGGATGTTGTGTCTCGCACCCTGTCCTGCCCCCCATGCCGAGGGGGGGTGAACCCAAACTCGCACAGTGTCGGGAGTGTCGACACTCATCCCGGTGACCCCGGAAACTATGGATTTGACACTGAGATTGGCCATTTTCGACCATTTGCATGCGGGGACCCCCAAGTACCCCCACCCCCAGGGGCGGTAGGGGCCCCCGACTGCCGCAGTGTTTGTGGCCAGGCTGCTAGGCTTCCGCATGCCGAGTCTGGTGCCAATCGGTCCAGGCGTTCCAGCAGGGCATGGCGGACGCTGTGTTTCGCACCCCTTCTTGCCCCCCACGTGGGGGGGGGCAAACCCAGACTTCAACTGCGTTGGGAGCGGCGCCACTCATCTCGGCGACCCCGAAAACTGTGGATTTGACTCCAAGTTTGGCCGTTTTTGACCGTTTTCACGTTGGGACCCCCCTGTACCCCCACCCCTGGGGGCACTTGGGGGTCCCAACCCCCGCAGTATTTGTGGCCAGGCTGCCAGGCTTCCGCATGCCAGGTTTGGTGGCAATCGGTCCAGGCGTTCCAGCAGGGCACGGCGGAAGCTGTGTTTCGCACCCCTTTTTGCCCCCCACGTTGGGGGGGCTGAACCCGGACTCCAATGGCATCGGGAGGGTCACCACTCATCCCGGCGACCCCGAAAACTGTGGATTTGACTCCAGGTATGGCCGTTTTTGACCATTTTCACGTGGGGACCCCCCGTACCCCCACCCCCGGGGGCGCTGGGGGGGTCTGACCTCCGCAGTGTTTGTCGCCAGGCCGCAAGGTATGTGCATGCCAAGTTTCGTGCATGTTTGTCGCCAGGCCGCAAGGTATGTGCATGCCAAGGATCGGTCCAAGCGTTGAGAAGCCTATTCAGGACATACACACATATCCGGCCACGTTCATTTTTATATCTATCTATATAAAAACGAACGTGGGTATGCGGCTGTGTGTGTATGTGTGTATGCGGCTGTGTGTGTATGTGTGTATGTGTCTATGTATGTTATGCATAGGCTCGGCCATGCCTTGCTGAATCGCCACGAAACTTGGCACACACGTACCTTGCAGCCTGGAAAAGAACACTGCGGGGGTCAGACCCCCCTACAGCCCCCCGTTTTCCGGGGAGGGGGCCCAGATCGTCAGGAACCAAGGGGATTGCATTGGGCTACAGGTCTGCTGCCACCCTGTGGTCACAGACGGTTCTGCAGGTTCTGCAGGTTATGCAGCAGCTCAGCTACTAGATACGGCCAGAACCGAAAGTGAAACTAAACTGCTTTGCCTGAGTTGCCTTTGCCTGAGTTGCCTGAATGGCCCAGGCTGGAAAGAGCAGGATCCAGAGAGTTCCAGCACCCAGTCGGATCTGAGAGGGACCTCTTTCCACAGGGCTAGCTGGCCACCTCTTCCAGTTTCTCATACTTCTGTGCTATCCTACCACACGACCTGCAGACATTGGTCAGTGAGTATTACTGCTTCATTTAGATTTAGATCTTTTATATCGATCTGACTATTTCATACTTCTGAGGGATGTTTGTATATTTGTGTGTATGTTACACCATTACTCCGGAACGCCTGGAACGATGTGGCCCAAACGTGGTACACTTATTCCGTACGATCTGGACAGGAATACTGTAGGGGTAGGGCCCCCCTTATGCCCCCAGAAGTGGGGGTGCCCAGGGGCTGCCACATCCACATGATCAAGAACCCCCACGAGTTTCTCACACATTTCCTTTCATGATGTGTGTACTCTACTTCTACTGTTCATCACCTGTACATAACATTGCTTCAATACGACACTGCAGAACACACTCATTCCTTCTCCTAATAGACCCTGGGGATTATTTCTCCCCCCGGGCAACGCTGGGTCACAAACAGCTAGTATATAGATAACCAAATACTACATTTCCTCCAAACTGATGTTCTGAATTGACCTTGGAATATTCCAGGGTTAGAAAGCTTGAATTGTCATTAAAAAAAAAAATGAGCAGTCCAGAAATGAACTCTAAAGCAGAGCTGCAGCTGGATGGGCCCAATCCACCCTTGCCATTTGCCTCCGATTGTTGTCCGTGTTCACTCCCTTGGTACAGAGAGATTGCACGACACCACTGCCAGGTCACGTCGGCAGCCGAGGTCAACGTTGGAAGGCAGTGGTCAAGATCCATAGATAGTCACCCAGCCATACTCGTGACTGGGAAACTGGGAAGAGTCTGACATGCAGCTGGGCACAATTCTGGGTGGACCAAGAGTCCAATTCCTGGCTCCATTATCAACCTGGCTGACTGCTGTCTGTTTTGACCAAGTATAATCATACGAAACCACAACATAGTCAAACGACCACGTTCGGTCTTGTCTGCAGAAAACAGCAGTCCTATCTCAGCAGTTCACTGACAATAAATACTAACCATTGCGGATATGTATTCCATGGCTCCCTTAAGAGGAAAAGAATTCTTACCCCAAGGGACTCCTCTGGGCAGAGGAGAGAGACGAGAAGAACAGTTGGCAAGATGAGGAGTTTCATCTTGGCTTTCCTTTGGTACCTCTCTGGGGTGAAGGAATGAAGTGTGAGGAGGTCTGATGCGTGAGGAATGGGTCCCTTCACCTGCTGTATTTATACCATCCATTTGTCTTGAAAGATCAGGCCTCGGTGGACAAACAGAATACCTTCTTTGTCAAGCAGGCCAATCACTTCCTGCTTGACAAAGTAATCTTAAGTAATCTGAGTCATGCGGCAAGTCATCGTTGATGCCAAAAGCCGGAGGCAAGTTGGCACCAATAAGAAAGCCTAACCGAATGAAATGAGTCTTCCAAATCTGAGAGTGCAGTTAGGCCAACTAACCTGTAGTTAGTTAGGCCAGCAATGTTTGGCTGGCACCAGGGCCACCATAAAACAGCTTTGGACCACTCTCTAAGTCAGGGAGAATGGCGCACGTCCATATGCTGGCATCTCTGATTCCAAGAATGGTCCAAAATTTTGAGTCATTTTGACTCACATTGCTGGTTATTTTGAGGGGGAAAAACGCCCTTAAGTCTTCCTCCTCCTCTCAAGGCCACCCCTAATCCCACCTCCTGGAACCACCTTCCCTCCTCCCATCACATCTGCTGCTGCCATCAGTCTGAAAGATGGCTTCCAGATCACCCACAAGATCTTCTGGGAAACGTGCAGGTTATGGGAGGAAAAAAGGTAATCAAGCCAAGCACACATAGTCAGGACTTGAGTCAAATTCAAGTCATGACTATTTGCTGAGTCGCTGCCACAAGTCTTAAGTCACGCCGGAGTCAGTGACATCTGTGACTTGAGTCCAACACGAATCATGAAAAAATAGAATTTTCTAGACTCAGGCCCAAGCCCCCATCCTTGCTAAGAAAATGAAACGGCAGAAATTCTGATATTCTGGCACTGCACGGTATGGGTATGAGTTTGATTCCCAGGTCTCTTGCAACTTCTGTAGCTTTTGCATACCTGTCTGTCGGCATCACCTGCAGGCCATTCTCCAGTCCTATCAGGGCCTGACCCTTTCTACACACATACGATGCACAACTGGAGAACGTGGCTGCTGAGACAGCAAGGAGCGAGGAAGGATGCCACGCTGGACCATATCTTATCAGTTGCCAGGGGCATCTCTGGCTCTCTGCCCTTCCTTCCGATGCAGCAGTTTTTCCACGAATTCAGTGCCCCAAAGGATCTTCTTGTTCTGCCCTCACAGAACTGGCCCTGGATTCCATCAAGCCGATAACGGGCTTTTGATCCAGCTTCCTGCTTCTGGCAAACGTGTGCTACCCTGTCCATAAGCACAAACAAATCACCTGTCCAGCCGCTGAACATCACAAGGCAGGCGACTTTTCTGAGCATCAGGAGAGGTTGACGGAACCTCACTTGGAAACAACATTGTTGGTCTTAGCAATGCAGACTGTGTCTCTTCCCTTTCCAGCTGTTCTCCCTCCTTCCCCTTTCCGGAGTGAAACAAAAAATGGCTGCTCTATCACCCTGCAGTGAATCTGCTTACCCGCAGATAATGCAGTGGCATTGCTTTTTATATTTCGACCCCCCCCAACTGCTGTTGCATTCACCCCACAACCAAAGTCCTTTTCCGTTGCACCTTGACCATCACCTCCCTTTTTTATCCGCCAGTCCGTTCAGTTGTGCTAGGGCAGGCCTTAAGCTAACGTGACCAATGCCATCACATCGGGCCCTGCGCTTTGGGGGCCCCCGCACCAGTGCAGTGAGCGTATTGCTTGCTGCTGCAGTCAGGACCTCTTAGGATTGTATGTAGGTGCAGAGCAGCTAACCTTGGGCCCTCTCGGCTGCCCCAGCTTCTGAAGTACCCCAAATGGGCCTCCCGGAAACAATTAGCAGTGACGTCATCCTGTCACCACCAACTATTTCCAGGTGCCGCACTTTGGGTGTGGCACCACAAGTGCTCTTCTTGGTGATTGGGGGGCCCACAGGAATGCCCCGCATTGGGCCCCACCACTCCTAGAGCTGGCCCTGGGCCACTATACATTGGTCTCTTGCACACGGAAAATACTTCCCCTGCATGCAGATATTAGCCATGGTCCGAAGAACCATGAAGAACCATATACATCCAAGAAGACAGGACATCTTTTAGGGTGCAATCCTAACCACAGGATGAGGGGTCTTCTTCACATGGCTCCACACACACACACACACACACACACACACACAAAAGACACAGCTGAGTTAGATTGCATGTGATTGGTGTAGTGAAGACGGTGTTTTTTCAATGGTTATTCTCCTCGTATCTAACTATGCCATTCTGGGCTTGAAAACACAGCTCCTGCCCCACAGCTCATCCCCAGATTATTTTGAGATTAGTCAGGATAGGTGCTCAAACAAAAGGGGGAAGGAACTCCATAGTCCAGATTTTGCTGCAGACTTTGATTTGTACTGTGCAATTAAGTGGCCTCAGTTTATACCAAACTCTATCATGCCCCGTGTGACTTGTAGCGAGAGCTCTGGCAGTGAAATATTAATTTCTCGCGTGAACCATTCATAATAACAGCAGGCAGAAACGTTAGTGCAATGGCAATTTTATTTTTGCAAAGCTCTTAAACGCTTCCCCATTAAACGGCCACTTCCTCAATGCTTGTGGCAATGAGCCTTGCTATGGGCTCGTCTTGGTGTGTGGGCATGCGAGTGACGACTTCCAGGTCTCTTTCTGAGTGGGTATGTCACGCCTTCCATGTGCATGCCTAGGTGAGTCGCAGCACATGGGGAAGAGGAGCATTAATTAACTGAAGGCTATCTCAAAGCTCCTAAAAGGCTATCAGCAATCTCCTGCAGGCTGCCGTCGATGCCATGGATGGCTCAGATGGAGAGGGGGTGGGAAAGCTTAGATGGCGCATTGTGGCACACGCCGTACATGTGCACACTCTCCCCCCCTCTGGCTACACTTCCGTGTGCCCAGATCTCAATCTGATCGCTCCTCAGGACTGTCAACCCTGACGGAAACGCCGTCTGAATAGAGAGCACAAGCCAAAAATGAGAGACTCTCCAATGGCTGAACACTGCGAGCTGTGCCAAATGGGCAGTACGAATGCAGAGATGTGGACTCAAAATAGATTGCCTTGTGGCCAATGGGAAAGGACAGGATGCAAAGGAGGTCACCTTTTCTATCCACCTTTTAATTCATTCAATCTTTCTGGCGGAAGCGTCCTCTCATCCATCTCAGCACTTGCGCAAGGGGCCATTTAGCTAGCCAATTAACTCCTGGCCATTTAGCTGGGGCATTAGCCAATAAAAGACCTGATGGGTGCCAGCTGGCTGTGTGGTCCAAGAGGGTTGCCCGGATACTCCCCCAGACTTTGCTGGAGGCCATGTCACCTGGGGCGAGCGGCCCAAATTTGTGCGGCGGGAGACCCATCTGGGGTTCAGAGGTGCTCCTGTGTCTGATGTCTGCAAGTGTGTGTAATAAAGTTCTGGTTTTGTATATAAGCCAGCCTTGACCTTGGTTTACTTCTCCCTCTGACCAAAAAAACCTCCAGCCTCTGGCAGGACCTGTGGTTGGGATGCAGGGGTGCAATGGTGTGTGAGAGCCAGAGGGGGAAGTACAGAACTTCAGATGCTGTCTGGTGACCTTAAGGCCTGAACTACAATGTCCATCCTCAATGCTTGGGATGAGCTGAGTCCTTTGGCTGCCTTGACTGCCTTTCCAGTCATGGATGGGGAACACCAAAGGTTGGCCCGAGATGACCTCTGATTGGAGCCGGGATGCTAATGCCCAATAAGGGATGTGAGCAATGGCTTCTGCCTCCCGTAAGGGAGGTGATCTCACTGAAAAGGGGAGGAGCTTCCTACTGCAGGACCTGCTGCAGAATATGGCTTGTAAGGTGCAATTAAGAGTGGCCCAGTTTATATACCAAACTATGTCCTTTGTGGTGAGTGCTCTGGCAATGAAGCATTGCTTTCGTGCATGGACTAGAAATAAAAAACAAGCCAACACTGAAGTGCAATTGCAATTTTCTTTATTTTTGCAAAGCTTTTGCCATCCTCCAGGACGGTAACAGAACCATCCTCATTGCCCCCAAACTTCTGTTAGGAAGGCACCCAAATCAATTAGCATGATAGAATTTATCTAGGGGATTCTAGCAGGGATTGAGATTCTTTGATTTCATTTCATCGGCTTGAGGTGGCGGTGTAGAAGGCGTAAAAGCGGGTCGTCTCCATCAGCGTAGTCTCCGGTCTCTGGTCTTCAATCTCTGGTGTCCTTACAGAGCCGATAACTAAGAAACGAAATGAAAATTGCTTATGCTGGTCCCCATTAGGGTTCATGGCCTTTGAGATGAACTCTTTACCCATTTTTTCCCCACTGAAAATGATACACCTACTAATACTGTTCTGGTCAACAGCAACACAGTCATAGAAGGGTTTTTTTTTTTTACCCACCAGGTAATTAATCTGTGGAACTCTTTGCCACAGGAGGTGGTGATGGCATCTGGTCTGGATGCCTTTAAAAGGGGATTGGACAGATTTCAGAAAGAAACGTCCATCGTGGGCTATAGGCCATGATGGGTGATGCAACCTCCTTACATTAGTAGTAGGCTACTTCAGAGTGCTGGGTGCAAGGGAGCGGCTACAGGATGCAAGCATCTTGTGGTCTTGTGTGCTCCCTGGGGCATCTGGTGGGCCGCTGTGAGATACAGGAAGCTGGACAAGATGGGCCTTTGGCCTGATCCAGCAGGGCTCTTCTTATCTTCTTTTGTAAGGTTGTGCCGAAGCTCAAAAAGGCCCATTAGGGATCTCAGTTCCCAATTGTCACAATTGCAACCCTCAGTGCTTCTTCCTGACCCTGCCTGTCTTTTCTGCAAGCATCCTCTGAAATATATGGGAGACCTACCCTGCTTCGGGCAGAAACTGTCTGCCCAGCTAGAATTCCGTTCCGTGTTTAAGAACAGCTTCCTGTTTTGTTTTTTGGCATATGAGTAGCTTGGGACATGGTTCAGAGCCCATTGATTTAGAGCCCAATCCTATGCATCTCTACTTAAAAGTAAGTTCCATTATAGTCAATGGAGCTTTCTCCCAGGTAAGCGTGGATAGGATTGCAACCGTAGTTATTTCATTAGTGACGTTGTTGCTATTCACTTTCTGGGAAACGCAAATGTGTTTTTAATTTCTAGAGAAGCACTCGTCTTAGAAGTCCGGACTAAGCCCGAGCAGAATTTCAGCCGTCCTCTTGAACGTGCAGTGGACCCTCTGCGTCTGTGGATTTAGCCATCCGCGGATACCGTGGGGGCATCTCCTCATAATGGAACCTCTAGTCCTCCTCTAGGACCTCTGGAGGTGACAGGTCAGCAACCCCTTGGTCTCCAAGGACCTCAGAATGGTCCTCAGAAGACTCTGAAGGTTACTTACGGTTTTTGGAGACAACCAGCAGCTTATGGAGGCAGCAGCATAACTAACTGAGGGTGGGGCTCCTCAGGGGTGTTACTATTAGACCCCACATTTTGAAATTCACAGTTTCAAGGAATACGGTCATCATGCTATTTACTGTTCGCTGTGGAATTCCACAAGGAATTCCATGTAAAAAAAAACCTGGTGTAATATCTTTATTCTATCAAAAGTTATGGCCAAAACCCAAAAACATCTTACTGTAGGGTTTTTTTTATTGTTGTTGTTGTTGTTGTTGTTTAAACAGTGGTTTCTAGGAATAATACCATTTGATGCAGAATTTCATGAGGAATTCAATTTAAAAAATGAAGAATAATACTTACAGGCAGTTTAGCGGCACCCTGAAATGTAGACGTGCGCAGTTGTTAAATTTAAATGTAACATGTTCCATTTTCAGTTCGCAAACTATTCAGCAGTGTAGAGAATTTGGAGTATGCATAGTCCAACTGCAACTCTAAGCATGTCAACTCAGAAGTAAATTCCATTGAGCTCAATGAGACTTCCTCCCAAGGGACTGCGAATAGGGTTGCAGCTGCAGGAATGCTGCAGGAAAGGGTTGGAAAAATGATTTTTTGATACCCACACAATCCCCCCCCCCCCGCCGTGGAAGCAATGAGAAGCTATGGGAAGCTTAGACTTGGGCTTGTAAACTAGGGCTAAGCCACTAGCAGAATTACAGTAATCTACTGTAAATCCTACTGCATCTTTTTTACACACTAGTTGCCTAAGTCTCACAAGCAGAGATTGCCCTGAACAATGGAGGTCTTTGGGGAAACCATACAGTTGAACATATCTGTGTTTGATTCCTCAAAATGAACAAAACGGCCATTAGTGCAAATGTCTTGATACTCACGGCCGCATGACCCTTGACCTGTAGAAACGTAGAAGCACCCAGTTATTTATTGGTTTACAAAACATTTACATTGGTCAAAATAGGACCGTAATCACAAGTATATCATAAAGGATGTCTTTGAGGAGCCATCCAGTCACGTAAATTCCTGCTTCTGTTTGATTCCTCAGAATGAACAATACGGTCATTAGTGCAAATGTATTGATACTCACGGGCAGTTTCTTCGCGACCTGTAGAAACATAGAAGCGCCCAGTTATATATTGGTCTTATCTTTTTGCTTTACAAAATGTTTACAATGAACAAGAGGGTCCTAATCACCATTAAAACATAAAGGGTAGGAAACGTGGATGTCCCAAAGGTAGGATTTCCTCCCCACTTGTATTTTCTCTATTCTTATGCCATTTTTTTTTCTCAGGGCTTATCACAAACCCTTTCAGGAAGCCTTTTCTGGAATACCATTGTATAGAGGGGTTTGTTTCTAGTGAGTAAGATAGGATTACAGGAGGTTGTAGTCGAGAGGGTTAAAGCCTCCGTTTGCCTGAAGATAACATCCGAACGTCGCCAGTTCAGGATCACCGGAAGTCTCCGTGAGCGGCAGACCTTGGAAACTGCGACTGATTAGAGCTGAGCTACAGCTGCCTGTGAGAGGGGAGTGTGCTGGGCCAGCCGCTTCTTTGGTGGGAGCAGAAGCTACTTATCAGCCAGCAGGAAGGCAAATTGTGTGGCTAGAAAGAAGACTATACCATGAAAGTACTATCTGTATGTCGTATGTTGTTCTTGAAAGATAGAACTTCCTTGTAATTTGTAAAAACCTCTGTGTTTATGAATAAAGCCTGCCTATGTAAACCGCCTTGAGTTAAAGTCAATCTAATGACCTAAGAAAGGCGGTCTATAAATACAAGCATTATTAAGCATTATTATTAAATCAGTGGTTCCCAAATTGTGGTGCCATAGCCCATCAATGGGACACGGTCTAATTTGTGGTGGCACATGAAATGGACAGGATAGATGACACTGTGTGCATCAAGGGTGAAACAGATTGCTACTTGAGACGAGTACTGCACCCAGTCTCCATAATAGCCACAGAGGCTTGAGTGGCTGGAAACATCAGTTGCCAAATGTCACAAGCAGAGACCCCCCACAATCATGGGCATCACTGAGGAATTAGGTCGAACAAAACCTCCTCTGTCTGATGCCTTAGAAGAAACAAATAGAACATCAACGCAAAGTTATTGGCAATACTTACTTCATCGAGGACCGCCTGAAATGCAGAAGCATGAGAATGAGAATTAATTCTTGTTCTCATGTATATTTCACAACGCATGCAGAGGTGGACAGAGACTAGCATTCAAACTGAGGGGCAAGGGAGTGGCAACAGGATGCAAGCATCTTGTTGCCTCATGCCTCCCTGGGGCACCTGCTGGGCATCCAGCAGGGCTCTTCTTATGTTCTTTGTATATGCATCCCCAGTGCCGTCCTACTTACTCAGAAGTAAATTCCTGTTAGTTCAATGGACTTCCTCCTAAGAAACTGTGTATATGATTGCAGCCTTAAGCTCCAGTCCTGTTCCCCCAACAGATTTGCCTGGTGCAATGGAGAGCACTCTGCATACTATGGGGGGGGGGAGCAGCCACCAGATAGCCCAGGGCAGGCAAGTGAACGTATTTATACTTCCCTCCACCTAGACTGCCTGGCTACCGATCGGTTTGCTTGGACCTACACCTTGTGACATACGTTGCCATCAGCCCTCAGGACGATTGAGCAGCCCGAGAGATGGACAGGCAGGAAAGTTTGTTTTCTTTTCAGTAGTGCTTTTGTGATACACAACCATATTTTATTTTCTATAGAAGGCATGGATGACTCTTGGGCTTTCAAGTTGGGGCTAAGCCACTAGCAGAATTGTAGTAATTCACTTGATGGCACAATATTTTTGACATTACTTGCCAAAATGCCACAAGCAATTATCCCATAGGGGTTCCCAAACTGTGGATCGGGACCCATCAGTGGGTTGCGAGCTAATTTCAGGGGGGCTGCAGAGCACCTTGGACAGCTCTATTGAAAATATGGGGCCTCTGGAAAGGCGGAAGGCTGTGTGGCTATTTGGCTTGTGTCAAGGTTGAGAATAGGCCATTTTTCTTTCTGATTCACCTTGCTATTGGAAAATGGCGGAGAAATCACCCCACATAGTGCTGCATTCTCAGAAAAGCAGCAGGCTCTGGTGTCACCATGACAACATGTCTGGTTGGTCCTGGACAGTCATTCTAACAAATGGGTCCCGGTGCTAAAAAGTTTCAGAACCACTGCCATATGATAGAACAATGGAGGCCAATGGGGAATCTTCCTTTCAAGGAAGATCCCCCAGATCTTCCTAGATGTTAGATGCCTCAGAATAAACAAAAAGATCATCAGTAATACTCACTTTGCCCTGTCCAACTGGCAACTGAAGCAAGAGAAGTGTGGGGTTAATGCTTAATTTTTAATTCACAAAATGACATGCAGCTTCTTGGGGCCTCCAAGATTTGATCTGGGGAGGGGAAATCATTCCCCCCCCCTTTACCGTTCCCCTATTCTAAATCACACAAATACCCCTCAAGCTATTTTCACTTCACTCAGGATTAAAAGCTGATGCCTCCTTCATGAAACATGCCAGAATTGGCCCTGCTCCATCCACGATACAGAGGGAGGCATGGGTGAAATGTTTGCTTGACGGGACTCAGACCAGTCATTGGAACTCTATGCCACAGGGGGGGAAGAAAGAATTCTCTGCTGGTTCCCCCTCAGCAACCAGTCTCTCAGTAGTCTACCCATGCTTCGAAGCTGCCTTGACACTAGACTTCTTCCTTCCTTCCCCGCAACCAATGTGCTCCATTACTTCCTGAAGGGCTCTTCTCTAAAACCCCAGGCAATGCATTTTGTGAAATAGCCATCATTGTTTGATACTCCCAGACGTCATGACAAAATTTATACCTACTTCTCTCTCTGATAGCCACCAAAAGCCAAAGGGCCCGGCGACTTCATCTCACTTCCCTTGAAATGATCGATCACATTTTTTCCCCATGAAAAAACAGAACGAGAGTTATATACTCACTGATCTCCTTCTTCGGACCTATTTGGAAAAAAAATCAGAATATTTACCTTTATTTGCATTGACACACATGCATGCTCCTCCGTAAGGTCAACTAAAATTATTCCCTCATGCAGCAGATTCTGGGGGGGGGGGGGAGTCTGCGTACATGCCTCCACAGCTCCATTGTTCTTCCTTCACATTCCACGGCCCTTTCAGGAAAGGGGGGGGCAACATTTGCCATGTCACCTCAGAATGCCTTGGACAGCACTGCTTCCAGCTACCAGGAAAAAAATGCCTTGAACCATTGGCCATTGAAGTAAGGGGAAACGGAACTGCTCTCAGCGTCAAATCTGAGATTATTCAAAAGGCTGGATTACACCCCCTAACCTAAAAAAGTACCCACACAGTAAAACAAATATACAATACTTATTAGAGGTAAACGACCACCAGCCTAAAACAGAATGGAAGAGATCATTCTCTCTGATTCTGCATCTTTAAAACCACCTTGAAACTGTTCACTCGGACTAAAGTTGTTTTCACCCATTATGGTAACAATTCATAATGGATTGTAATCATATAAACAACTGTTATAATGGTAGAAATTGGGAAATTGTCACGAGAAAATACATTTGTGGAAAATGAGTGAGCCCACCTCCCATCACTGATAAACCAAATACACCCCTTAACCTAAAAGTATCCACCTCGTAAAGCAAATATACAATACTTACTAAACCACCAAGTCCACCAGTTCCCTAAAACAAAACAGAAAGGTTCATTGTCTCTGATTCTGTATCTTTTAAACCACCTTGAAACTGTTGACTTGGACAGGAGTTGTTTTCACCCATTATAACAATTCATTTTCATGGATCAATGCAATTTTAGAAATACTCACAAGAATATACATTCATTGAAAATGACTGCCCCCACCTCCCATTACTGATAAACCAAATACTTCCATTCACGTTATACAAATCTTAAATGCTCCATATTCAGAAAAATGTAACCAACACTCCACCAGTCATTCCATTTTGATTTTTTAAAAAGCAAGAAGTCCATTGTCCACTGAGACTGAAGTTTTTTTTATCCATCATCTTAACAATTCACTTTCACAAATCAACGTATGTTTACAAGGAAGAAAATACTTGCAGGAAAATGTACTAGAAGAGCGTTTTCCATCCTATATCATAACTCAGATATTCTCTTTACATGATAAAAGTCCTAAACTACAATAAAAATGTACTACTCAGGGCAAGAGGTAATCCACCAGCTTAAAACAGAAAGAAGTCATTATTGCAGAGTCCCTGCACATCCCTGATCAGCTACAAAACTTACTTACCCCGTCTCTCTCTCACACACGAACATGATTGTTCTAACTTATCTCCAACGGTTGGCTTTGTTGTGATTTTTGGTGCCTTCACTAAATATAGTTTGATACTTGTTTGCTTAAAATATTTCTCTCCTGTCCCTTCATACAGGCTATAAAACAAATTAAGCCAAAGCAAACACACACCTAACAATAATGAGGCCAACTGAAGTGGTTGCCTTAAGGCAGAACAGGGGGGTGGGGGTGCTCATTCCCCCCCCCCACCGTCTCCCTACATCACTGTTCCCCCTTCACTTTCCAGGGCTGGAGGATGAAGAGGGGAGGCAGAGAGGAAGGGAAACCGCAGAGGGGAGGGCAGAGCAGAGCTGGATCATTGGAGGGCAGGAAGAGAAGAGGCCATTAAAGGAAGCAGCATTTGGCAAGCTGCCTTGTGCATCAGGAAGTCTAGGCCTGCTTCTGCTTACAGCTATTAGTTTAAGGAACATGGATTGGCGCATCGAACATTAAATGATGGGAGGTGGACCGTCTCTCCACCTCAAATCCAGCCCTCAAGTTCAAGGAGCCGTAATGCAGGCCTATATGTTTCATACCTGCTATCCTAAAGGCCATCTGCACAACGCAGGGGTCACCAAGCTTTCAACTTAAGGGCTCCTGGACCTTTAACCATGGTGTGGAAGAGGGAATTTCAGCAGGTGCCACTTGTCCACTCACCAGGGACAAGGTGCACCTGCGTCGGGCTGGATATGGGGCAGGTGTGTCAGCCTGCCTGTTCCAGCCTGGGGTGGTGGTGGTGGTGGATTGAGCCCTTATTAAAGACGTTGTGTATTGTTAAGCCCCCTTGGGTGCCCCATGCCCCAAGGTGGGGTAAAAAAAATGTCCATACATAAAAACACTATGATGCAGTTCATACAGACCAGAGTAGTTTCCATCTGGTATCTTAAAAACTCATTTTCCTAACCTAAAATATACATAATAAAACAGATAATACTTACTGAACCCAACAAGCCAGAAAGGAGATTCTAAAACAGGATGGAAAAATCATTCTCTCTTATTGTTTCTTTAAAATAATCTTGAAACTCTTCACTCACACTAGAGTTGGTTCCACCAATTAAACGGTGTAATACAAAATGTTGAATTTTTAATGTTCTTATAATTCAGAAGCACTGATTCCAATGGTAACTTTGTAAGTTTGTTTTTTAGATCATTTAAACCATTTTAGGGAGCAATCCTGAGGGACATGGTGGTGCTGTGGGTTAAACCGCTGCTGCTGGGCGTTCTGACCGGAAGGTTGGGAGTTTGAGACCACATGATGGAGTGAGCTCCCGTCCCTTGTCCCAGCTCCTGCCAACCTAGCAGTTTGAAAGCACCTAAAATGCAAGTAGATAAATAGGGACCACTTCGGTGGGAAGGGAACGGCGTTCCGTGTACGGCCACATGACCACGGAAGCTTGTCCTCAGACAAACGCCGGCTCTACAGGCTTAGAAACGGAGCTGAGCACTGCCCCCTACAGTTGGTCACGACTAGACCATTCGGTCGTGGGGAAACCTTTACCTTTTACCTTTAGGGAGCAATCCTAACCAACTTTCCAGCACTGACCTAGCTGTGCCAATGGGGCATGTGCTGCATCCTGCAGTTGGGGGTGGGGCAGGCACAGAGGCCTCCTCAAGGTAAGGGAATGTTTGTTCGGAGCTGCATTCCCCTGACCCTGGTGCTGGAAAGTTGGTTAGGATTGCACCCTTAGTTATCTTAAATTCTGTGTTTATATTAATCCTATTATAAATTGTAATAGATGTTGCATTATACAACTGCATTGATTGGGGGTAGCATAAACAACGGATGCTATACCAAAAATAACAGTATTTTTTTAATCCTTGCAGCAAAACTAATGAGGAAAAATAATGAAATAAAGGACAATACTTACGTCATTCAGTAATCCATTAAGACCGAGCTAAAACAGAATGGAAAGATTATATTCTCTTAATCTGTTCCATTAAAAGCACCTTGAAGCTTTTCACTCAGACTAGAATTGTTCTCACCCACTGTGATAACAATTCCTTTTCAGGGATCAATGCCATTTCAGAAATGAGAAAATATTCACGGGGAAAGACGTAAGTGGAAATCCCCCAGCACATCATTGATAAGTCAAATGTACCCTTCATGTTACATCTAATCTAAACTCTCCATGTTGAAAAGGGAAATGTAATACTCTGCTTTATCTACTGATAAGCTAAAACAGAAAGCAAAAAGTTATTCTTTCACATTCCCTGCGAGCTATGTTCATTCAGATAACTTTGTGCTCCCTGTTACATCTCTTTTAAACTCTCCATGTTAATGCTGCCCCTCTGCCATGCCACCCCTCTGCTGCCCAACACAAGTCTTGCCTTGGCCAGTGGCTGGGCAACAGGATACAGCATTGCCAGGCGGCACCATCTTCCCTGCCAATGCTGCCTACTCCTAGGGTGTCACAAGCATGCTTCAGGGCATGTTCGTGGCACCTTCGGCTGGCATAGTGGCTGCAACGAGGGTGCAGTTAGGCTTGCACAGTCATTCTCTTAACCTAGGAAAAAGTCCACATAATAAATCAAAGGACAATACTTACTTTAGCCACTAATTCAGGAACACTGATCTAAAACAGAATGGAAAGGTTATATTCTCTTAATCTGTTCCATTAAAACCACCTTGAAGCTCTCCATTCAACTAGAATTGTTTTCACCCACTGTGGTATCTATTCCTTTTCAGGGATCAAGGCCATTTCAGAAATGAGAAAATATTCACGCGGAAAGACATGAGTGGAAATCCCCCAGCGCATCACTGATAAGTCAAATGTGCCCTGCTTGTTACATCTAACGGAAACCCTCCATGTTAAAAAGTGAAATGGCATAGTCCGCCTTATCTACCAGCAAGCTAAAATAGAAAGTAAAAAGTTACTATATAATATTTTTTCCCTTTAAAGTATTGATTTCCTGTCACTTGATGGCAGTTTTTAAGACAACTCAGAGCCAGTCCAGAACTAGCCCAACCTGCCCGGGAGCGCAGCAGTAGCCAGGTGGCTATCATTGCATCCCGCGGCAGCAACAAGAGCTCAGTCTCTGCGGTGGTTGTGCGCAGGTTGTGGGGCTTCTGGACAGACCTCCAGAAAGTCTTGGGGCATGACATCACCTGAGAGTTCCACGCGCTGTGCGTGGACCAAATGGAAGATCACTTGAAAAGTCCATCACAGGATACAGGCCAGGAAAGGTGTGTGCAACCTTTTGGTTACAGAAGAAGGCTACCTTGGAATGCCAGGTGCAAGGGAGTGGCAACAGGATGCAGGCATCTTGTTGGCCCATGTGCTTCCTGAAGCATCTAGAGGGCCATTGTAAGATCCAGGAAGCTGGACTAGATGGGCCTTCTTATGCTCCTCCTCTTTGTTCTTAAAACCCTTTTCATCCAGAAAGGTGGGTACCACTTAGATTATCATTCAGACCGGCCAGAGAGATACTGAACATCCCTCCTGAGGAAGGGCCACGTTTCAGTGGTCCAGTGGCACAGGCTTTGTTTACAAGAGGCCCTAGTCAATCTCTTCCTTTTTCTAATGAAGTTGAGAATAATCCCTGCCTGAAATCCTGGAGAGCTGCTGACAGTCTCTGTTGACAAGATTGACTAGGTGGAATAACAGTTGGACGGTTGTAAGGCAGCTTCCCATGGCCCCATTCACAAGGGAGGAGAGAATGGCTTCTTTTCTGCCCCTCGATTGCTCCTCTGCTTTGCTCTGCCCCACATTTCACTCCTATCTGGCAAGAACGACAGCTTCTGGTGTCAAGGATCATGTAGATTCAGTGGTGTTCCTACAGGAAGGGGGATGCTGTTGCAGGAGCCAGAGCTGCTCCACAGCCATTAGCAGCTCAGAGAGCAGAACCTTGGAGCCAGCTCTTGGAGCCCCTAATGGCTCTGGAGGCAAAGGGGAAGGACCATGTTACACAGGAGCGCAGGCTCCTGCAAAACCTAGCATTTTGCCCCCCTGAAAGAATGCCACTGTGTGGATTATTTACACATAATAATAATAATAATAATAATAATAATAATAATAATAATAATAATTTGTACCCTGCCTTTCTGCCCGAAGGGACCCAAGGCGGTATTACAAAAGTTAAAACACAATAAAATAATTACAAATAGTTAAAATACAATAATTAAAAACAATATTAAAAAATAAAATGTAAAACAGCTAATCCCATGGATCATAAAATATACAAAGTATGAAAAAGATGCAGAAACCAGACAGCCTGTCAGCAACTAAAAGCCTGCTGAAACAAAAAGGTCTTCAGCCCCCGCCGAAATACCGCCAAAGAGGGAGCAGTTCTTAATTCTAAGGGGAGGGTATTCCAAAGTTGGGGTGCCCTGCCGAGAAGGCTCTCCTACTGGCTGCCACCCCTCTCACCTCACCTGGTGGCGGCAGAGTCAAAAGAGACCCCCCCCCCAGATGATCTCAGAGTACGGGTAGGATTATATGGGAGGAGGCGGTCCCTCAGATACCCCGGGCCCGAGCCGTAAAGGGCTTTAAAGGTCAAAACCAGCACTTTGAATTTGGCCCGGAATAGAACAGGCTGCCAGTGTAGTCGCCGAAGCAACGGCTCAACATAATCAAACCAATGTGCCCCAGCAACCACCCAAGCAGCCGTGTTCTATACTAGTTGTAATTTCCGGACCATCTTCAAAGGCAGCCCTACGTAGAGCGCATTGCAATAGTCTAATCTAGATGTCACTAGGGCATGGGTCAATTGTCAGTACCCAGACAATTTGCAGAAATACTCACATTTAGTTTTTTAAGGAGGTAAATGTTAAAAGAAACAAAAAAGGATGTTATTCCTTCATGGTTTGGGATCCCTCCTGAAAAGCTTGGTCATTTAAGTGCTTTATACAGAGATTGAATGCCCAATCCTAAACCCAGAGATTGTTGAGGGGCTCACTACCCATTGAAATACAGTCAATCCTTATTATCAGCTAGGGTTGGGTTCTTGGACATCCTAGAAAATAGCAAATGTGCAGATAATGTATCATTGACCCTATGGGATCAATGGGGCTAGGAGCGAGGGGTTCAGGAGAATTCGGCAGAGACCCTCAGGAAGCCAGCAGAGTGCAGCAGGAAATGACCAAGATCTCGGAATGCTGCAGAGCCCTTCCAGAGGCGGCAGGGACCTTCCGAATGGCACCTGTGGCCAGCCTGGACCCCTTAAACATGGCCCGCGGATGCTTCTGCACGGTGGCAGTAGAATAAAGGGAAGGCAGAGGCAATGGTGACAAAGATAAAAGAAAATTTGTAGTACTTACCCCCAGGCTACTAAGAAGAGCCTAAATTAAAAAAAAAAGAGAGAGAGACACAATTATTTCATTATGTTTTCCTGAAAACCTTGAGTGTTTCACCCATGATATCCATGGAGTTTCCGCCTATTCCACAGGAGTGCTTAGACAACGTCCTTCTGAAGGACCTTTTTTGTTCAGTGCTTTACAGATTTCCGATAGGCAGCTTACAATATTAAATTATAAATAAAATCAGATCACAATAAAAAGAGAAAAACTTAAAACAGTAACATTAAAACCATTAAAAATTTAATACTAAAAATTTAAAAAAAATTTAAAAAAAAAACACAGGCCCCCAGTTAGAGTTAAAAAAAATGCCAGCCAGCATTTTTAAATTTAAAAGTCTGAAAACCCCGCTGTAAGATTGCCAAAGAGGGAACTTTTCTTAATTCTAAGGGGATTGTACTATACAAAACCCACAATATTTGATTTGGACACAATATTACATAAAAGCACTAACTAAAAACTTATTTTAAAAAAACCTCACTTGAAAATGCAAAATGTTAACACTCACAAGGAGAATACAGATAGAGTAAGGCTTGCAGTTTCCAAGGCAGCTGCTCCCAGCTTTCTGCAACCAACCTGGCATCAGTTTGTGACCCACCAAGTGTGTCCCAACCCAAAATGTGAGAAACACTGTTCTATAGTGACTGCCTGCTAGAGGAAGGCACTCAAGTACTACTAGAGCACCCAGACAGGGAGCAAGAATGGGTGTGTGTGCTTCAGCACACTTTACCCCTGCTAACTGGACAAGAGGCACTTTTTCCAGTGGTGTTCCTCTTATATTTAGCAGGGGGAGAGTAACTGTCCCTCTTCACCCCTGCACAGTCTTTCTAGTGGCTGTTGCTGGCGGTCTGCCTTTTTTTAGATTGTGAGCCCTTTTGGGACAGGGAGCCATTTAACTTTATTATTACTATTTGCCTGTAAACCGCTTTGTGAACTTTGTGTTGAAAAGCAGTATATAAGTACCAATTGATTGATTGATTGATTGATTGATTGATTGATTGATTGATTGATTGATTGATTGATTGATTGATTGATTGATTGATTGATT
>JAJKFI010000022.1:8503926-8560921 GCA_029204185.1 Lerista edwardsae
ATTGATTGATTGATTGATTGATTGATTGATTGATTGATTGATTGATTTAAATCTGGGAATGATTAAGGTTCAAACATTAAGGCCTTTTTGGAGAGGGGATTTTTCAATAGGAAAACAGAGCTGAGGCAAAGAGGAGGATACCCTCTACCTCCACGCTGGTAAATGAACAAAAACTGTTGCCTTACCAATAAAAAGCCGCAGGAGCATCAGAAAGAGATTTTGAAATTCCAGGTTACATAAACTTTTTGGAAAGTATGAATGCACTGCAGACTACCCCAAAGGTTTCTTGAGGTTTTTTTTTTTCTTACATATGAGAAACAAAAAATGGAAGCCTATTCCAAGAAATGTGTATGCAGAAGAAGGTCATACAACAGCAGAGAAGCTAAGAAGGAAATTGACACCAACAAAACTCTCCCTCTCAAAACAAAAATCAATATAAACAAAAAAAATGCTATTTACAAGTCATGGATAGCCCAAACCAGATGGTTAGAATACTCACATTTAGGTTAAGATTGTTGAGAGTCTGAAATGTAGAAATGCACCATTATTTTGGTTCTTATTTTCACTTTGCACATTACTGGCATGTGTCTCTTAGCAATGTTCCACCTAATGACCAGGCCTGACAGGGATCAAAGCATAACAGTGAACAGGCTTCTAACAATTGCAATGGAGTCTCTAGTAGCCTGTCTGTAGACCAGTGATGTCATTAAGGGGGAACGGACCACAACAGGCGTTCCAGATCCTAACAGGCTCCGTGGCTGCTTCCGGGTTATTTTTGTGGTTTTTATTTCAACATTTGAATTTGAACTCAAAAGTGAGCTCCTAACTCATTTGAATGACACCACTACTGTAGACGTGTCTCTTTACACAACAAAAAGGTCTTTATGTGGTCTCCAGAAGCCTGCCTTCAAGCAGCCTGCAGAGTTTCTGTTTACACAGCAAAGATGCAATAATGAGGTCTTGCAGGCAGGTTTCTGGAGACCTCAATAACACCTTTCTGTTGTGTAAACAGACACTCCCTGCTACAGGCAAGCTACCAGAGAGGCTGTGAATGCTGTCCATAGCCCGCAGCTGCAGCCGGTCAGTATTTCTTTACAAAAGAAAGAACAGGCTGTTCGCAAAATGATCTTATTGCAGGTCATTATCTGAGAACGAATCCCCATCCTTAAGAGACACACACCTGTATTCACAAAGCTCTGCAGAGACAGTCCAATCCTAAACTGCCCATCAACCATGGCTCTACTGGCAACAAAATGGCAACCGCTGGACCCTGTGAGCTCTGAGGCTACTGCCAGGGTCTCCTTGGGGCAAGGCCAGTGTGGCACCACTTTGGAGTGGGCGCAGAGCCAAGGAGACGTGTGTCGGGCTGCCTGGCTCACAAAGAGTGTTAGAATTGGGCAGCAGATACCGTACCCAGCCTATACTTGCCCTTCCCAGTTCAGCCCTCCCCATGCCCTCTCCTGCCCCCATAACCCCTACCACTGCCCAGTGGAGCTCCTTGCTTCCATTTGCAGCGTGGCATCCTCTTTGGGCACAGAGATCCTGCCCTGACCAGCACTGGCCCAGCACGGGCTCTCCCTACTCCCTGGGTGCATTTATAAACATGCTTGACGGTGCATTTATGACACGCAGAGCCAGCACTACAAGGGAACTGCCAGCAATGATGGCCTCAAGATTGAGCCCTAAGTCTTGCAATATGCTAGCGAAGGAGTTGGAGGAACATCTTCTGGAACTCTGCCCATGTCTCCTACATCTAGCCCACCTCCCTATTCACTGACAGCAAGAATCTCTCTGAAATTCACGGGAGAGTCCTGCTCCCTAACATCATTTAAAAAGAGAGAGAGATTCCATGGCTTGCAAGTAGACTTTTCTGCAAGCAAAACATCTGCTGTCTACCCCTCAGCTATCATCCATGCACAGGACAACCCTCATTCCTTGTGTTTAGTGGCAGTTTACCAATTAAGCTCCTTTATTTTCTCAGTAAATTTCTCTCTGATCTTTTTTTATGGAAAAGCAGTCTATAAATATTCTAAATGCTCTAATAACAATTTCCAGTTTTAAAAAAAGAATATCCATAGCACTTACCAGATAATTATTTATAGCTGACTAAATTTAAAAAAAAAAGAAGAGAGAGATGTTATTGTTCCTGCGTGTTGTGGGATTTCTTCGGAAAACTTTTCTCATTTCACTATAGCATTCACAGTGCAGTCCTAGCCTGGACTGGAACAGGCAGGCCATCAGATTAGGAGGCCACCACAGGCTAAGGAGATATTTTCCCCTTACGCTGGGGTAAGCCCCAGTCCCCTTTATGGCTGGGGTAAGCCCCAGTCACTCCCTCCGATGTGCTCCAGCAAAATTGCTAGTGCAAATCCAAGTGGTCTACATCAGCATCAAACAGGTTAGGAATGGGGGTGGTGGTGGATCCACCTAAGTGCCAGATCCTGTCTCCACCTCCTTCCCAGGCCAGGCCACCCATAGGACCACCCTGTTCCATCTCCCCTCCACCCTCCCTTGGTCCTCCCCAGACCCCCATGCCAGCCTCCAGATTCGGGCCTTACCTGGCTCTGGGCGTGGTGCAGGGAGGCCAGCTGACATTTGTGCGCTGGCCTACCTGACTCCAGCAGTCGAGCAAGCGTGCTTTACGGCACATTTGCAGCACTTGGAGGCCAGCACAAGCCGCCTTAGCAGGTCTCATGGACCGCCATGTTACGGAACTAGCTGTTACCCATCACTGAGGAATGCCTTCAAGGGAATCCCCTTTTTCCAAGGTCCCGCTAGAGCACAAGTGGCCACGTCTTCTCCAAACCAAAAAAACAAAAACAAAACTAAAGCGCGTCTGTAGTGACAGTGTTTAGGACCTGATGCAGAATATTTGAATTGGCAATTTATATTAGACTTATGGCCTGATCCTGACAGGCTTAGCACAGGCTGTATGAATGTATCGCCTGTGCATCTGTTGCAAAAGATGCCATAAGGCACCTCCAGCACTGGCCGTAAGCCATGACCACCAGCGCTGGTCGAACGCCCCCCCCCCCTCCTTTGGGGAGTCTCCAGCATCCATGCGGTCATGGGCAGTAGGGCAGCTCAGGATTGGGCTGCTCAATACTTTTTGACCCTATTGTAATTCCTCTTTCCTTTTTGGTGAGCAAATACATTGTGTTTTGCATTGCTAGTCATGAGCAGAATTAGAGCACTCCGTGTATTCCTGTGGCATTGTCTAAAGGCATTGTCTAAAGTATACACCAAAAGATGTGCGGTATAAAACAAAGACCCTCCACTCATGATTGTTAGCAATACTCACAGTTGCGGCTTCAGGAGTCTGAAAAAGTAGAAATGCGCAGTTAGGTGTTGCTCTTGTTTACACTTCATGTATCGTCAGAACCGTGCAGAGGCCGACCAACTTTCCAGCGCCGGGGTAAGGGCAGCGCAGCTCTGACTTTACGGAAGCAAACATCCCCTTCCCTTGAGGAGGCCTCAAGCAAGAGAAGGATCGGGCAGGGTAAGCCAGGCCAAAACCCTGGGCATGGAGAGTAGGGCGGGGAGTGATCCTGCACCCCCCGTGCCCTTCTGGGCAGCTGGGCCTGTCTCAGGAGGGGGGGAGTCCCAGGGGCAGCACCTACCCAAAAAGTCAGCAAGCAGATGGTGACAAGGGGAGTCGTGGATGGGGAGGCAGAGCCGGAGGTGGTGGAGCAACAGCCTCCTCCTCCCAGGGTAAGGGACCAAGGGTGAAGCCACCCCCTTGCCCTGTGACTGGGCTGGGGCTAACCTTATCTGCTTGAACTAGCTCAACCTCGCTGGGGCTCCCCGCTTCCTCTCGTCAACCAGTACCGGCGCACCCAGTGGGGTACGAACCCCTCGAGGCTGCCACTTCAGAACCGGGCTCACCCCGGGGACGTGACAGCAGCTCTCTGCGACCGGAGGGAGAGTCCTGCTCCCCAAGATCTCCATTTCCAAAAATGATGTTTGGAAACAGGTCTCTCTCTCTCTCTCTCTCTCTCTCTCTCTCTCTCTCTCTCTCTCTCTCTCCCCCCCCCCGCAACCAGAAGTGTTTCATTACCTTTTCTTTTTTGTTGTTCAAGGTTTGGGGAGCCCTGCAGATGCCTTTGCAGGGCTCCCAGCACCGCCAGGCTTACAGCACTTGGATTGGTAAGTAGATTGAAGCCCCTGTAGCCGCAGGCAGCAGCGCAATGCCCAGGATCGCGCTGCTGCCTGCTCTCCCCCACCACCGCCCCTTATCTGGCAGGAAAGGCTACGCCCACTGAGCAGAAGCACATGGACCATTCACTCACTACACAGAGGAGTTGCAGAAATACTCACAGCTGCGTTCCCGGCGATGCTCTAAATGAAAAAGAAGCAATGTTATTCCAGGTGTTTGGTCCCTCCAAAAATCTTGACTACTTCGCCTCTGTCTGCAGAGCGGTGAACAGATTGAACTCCACTCTGACCCAAATCCAGCGTGCAATCCAGAGGTTTGCACAGCACCGGTGCAATGTCGGCACCCCCGCAGCAGCACTAATGCGCCCAGACCGGCGCTAGCTGTAAGGCTGGCCTGGGGGCGTGGGCAGAAAGCCACCGTTGCGCCAGCGGAACTCAGCTGGACTGGGGGTCTGTTCCAGAGCCCCCTGTGGATACCAAATCAGAGGAGAAATGGCTTTGGAGAACCTCTTCCCATGTTCTGAGATGACAATTTAGGAGCAAGAAACCCCCAAGTGGGTCTTTAAAGCTCTCCTTAACCCCGAGAAGCTTGCAACTGGTGCTGATGAGCAGCATAAAGGTAGGAAATGGGATTTGGGTGCTTTTTCCTGGTTACAAGCCATTTAAAGCTGGACCCCAGTATCAGTGGTGAGTCAAATCCGTGGCTACAGAATCAGTAACGAGACACAATCTGTATTTCCAACTGGAGCATTACATAACATTCTCCAGACTGAGTGGAAAGAGTTAGAGGGCGTTCTACCACATTAAGGCCAAGGAGGTGCGGCCAGTTTTCTGCTCATTAACAAATTGAACCTTCCTTGACTTCTGTAGAGTCCTGGTATTGTTCTATCCATCTTTGTGGGCAGAGGAGCAATTTTTTAAATGAAAGAAACTATGTGGCAAGATAAGTTCCCCCTCTATTACAAAAAGCAACGTGAATCAATCACCCTATAAAAAGAAATCTGCAATACATACCTGCAATTGTGCTAAATGGTTCTAAAATGAAAAAGAAACACATAATTATTCCTTCATAATGCTCAGCAAACGCTGATTTGCATTGTTGTAATAGAAATCTCAGGAAATAGTTATAGAAATCAAGATCCAATAATCATGTAACAATACTCACTAATGCATCTTGTTGACTTACAGGAAGACCCTAAAATAAAGCCAAAGGTATTACTTTCCATTCAAAGTTGACATATTCATTCCAGGACAGTAACAGCGCCATGACAACATCCACACAGTCTGCAAAACCTACTGAATCCTTCGTTAACCCTTTGTTACATTTATGAATGAAAGTGAGGTTCTGAAGCGAAATACTGTAATGCCCCCTCCTCGTGAGCTTCATCTGTATAATGCAAGGAAGGGCTTGCAGGAGTCAATGGATGATACTGACAGGCAAAGTGCTAAGAAACCAAGTGTGGGAGAAACAAGGGCATTTCCCCATAGCGAACACACTTTGCAAAACGGTATTTACTAAAACCTGGGAAGGAACTTTTTTTCCTAAACAAGCTCTCCTCTGCCTGATCTCTGTAGCTTGGCATACTGGCAGCAGATACTGTGCCCTCATTTCATCCCTATCAGGCAAGCAAGTCTGTATCTGCTGTATAAAACTTGTGCAGATCATTTACTCAGTACATGGAGAATTGATGGCAATACACAGGGTCAAGCCCTTTACAGCATCCTAAATGTTAAAAAAGAAAATATATCCCTTCATGTTCTTCCTCCTGGAAAGCTCCATTCTTTCACCACTGTGTTCAGAGATGGAGGACACAATCCTAACATGGAGTTGGATAGGCACCAGCCATGATATAGGTGCCAGCCACGTCTGTTGGCTACTCAGATCTGTGCCCGCTATATAGCAGGTGCAGATCGAAGTTCCTTGAGAATCGGGGCTTCATATTTTGAAAAGCTGCAGAAGGTTGGAACCTTGAGAATCGGGGCTTCATATTTTGAAAAGCTGCAGAAGGTTGGAATAGTAATGTTAGCTAAATCCTAATAGAAATAAAGTCATAATGATTATGTCACAATACTCACAGATGTTCCTCCTCCAAGTAGACCCTAAGATAAAGAAAAAAAGTCTCCATCAGTATTTGTTCTGCTCAAAGTCGAAAGAGTGGCTCCTTGACAAACATATTTTTTTAAAAGCTCCAGAAGGTTGGAATAGAAATGTTAGCAAAATCCTAATAGACATAGAGCCATAATGACCATGTCACAATACTCAAAGCTCCACCTTCTCCAAGCAGACCCCCAGCCTAAGATAAAGAAAAAAGTCTCCATCTGTATTTTTTACTGCTCAAAGTCAAAAGAGTGGCTCCTTGACAAACATATTTTGAAAAGCTGCAGAAGGTTGGAATAGAAATGTTAGCAAAATACAAATAGAAATAAAGTCATAATGATTATGTCACAATACTCACAGTTCCTCCGAGTAGACCCCCGTTACCACCCTAAGATAAAGAACAAGGTCTCCATCAGTATTTGTTCTGCTCAAAGTCGAAAGAGTGGCTCCTTGACAAACATATCTTTTAAAAGCTCCAGAACATAAGATATAGACATAGAGCCATAGTGATCATGTCACAAGTCACCTCCTCCAAGGAGACCTCCATTTAAAAAACAAAACAAAAAGCGCCATTGATATTGTTTCCCACTCAAAGTTGAAAGATACATTTAGGCTTGCCGATAAATATTCTTTCCAGGATAGTAATAGCCCCCTAGCAAAATCAGCACAGTTGGCCAAGTTGGAGTTAGTGAATCTGTTGTTCCATTTATGAATGAAATGGTGTTCTGCGCACTTTACACATGAGTTTCATCAGCATTGGGCCAGAATGGGCTTTTATGAATGCATGGGCCGTAATGCAAAGTGCAAAGAGGCGACTCCAATAAATAGAAGTTACCTTTCCTCTATCATAAAGAAGCTATATCGATGTTACTTATTTATTTATTTATTTATTTATTTATTTATTTATTTATTTCCAAGTGGTAAACAATGACTGAACTGCCACCTAGGGAAAAGTCCTCAACAGTTATTAAAACATAATCAAATACTATATTTTCCCCAACCTGATGTTCTGAATTGACCTTGGAATGTTCCAGGGTTAGAAAGCTTGAATTGTCATTAAAAAAAAAAAATGAGCAGTCCAGAAATGAACTCTAAAGCAGAGCTGCAGCTGGATGGGCCCAATCCACCCTTGCCATTTGCCTCCAATTGTTGTCCGTGTTCACTCCCTTGGTACAGAGAGATTGCACGACATCACTGCCAGATCACGTCGGCAGCCGAGGTCAACGTTGGAAGGCAGTGGTCAAGATCCATAGATAAGCACCCAGCCGTACTCATGACTGGCAAACTGGGAAGATTCTGATATGCAGCTGGGCACAATTCTGTGCGGACCAAGAGTCCGATTCCTGGCTCCATCATCAACCTGGCTGACTGCTGTCTGTTTTGACCAAGTATAATCATAGGAAACCACAACATAGTCAAACGACCACGTTGGGTCTTGTGTGCAGAAAACAGCAGTCCTATCTCAGCAGTTCACTGACAATACATACTAACCACTGCGGATATGTATTCCATGGCTCCCTTAAGAGTAAAAGAATTCTTACCAACAGGGACTCTGCTGGGCAGAGGAGAGAGACGAGAAGAACAGTTGGCAAGATGAGGAATTTCATCGTGGCTTTCCTTTGGTGCCTTCCTGGAGTGAAGGAATGAAGTATGAGGAGGTCTGAAGTGTGAGGAATGGGTCCCTTCACCTGCTGTATTTATACCATCCATCTGTCCTGAAAGATCAGGCCTCAGTGGACAAACAGAATACCTTCTTTGTCAAGCAGGCCAATCACTTCCGTTGATAAGGAAAGGTTAAGTAATCTCTGTCATGTGGCAAGTTATCGTTGATGCCAAAAGCCGGGGGCAAGTTGGCACCAATAAGAAAGCCTAACCGAATGAAATAAGTCTTGCAAATCTGAGAGTGCAGTTAGGCCAACTAACCTGTAGTTAGGCCAGCACAGTTAGGCCAGCAATGTTTGGCTGGCCCCAGGGCCACCATAAAGCAGGTTTGGACCACTCTCTAAGTCAGGGAGAATGGCGCACGTCCGTATGCTGGCATCTCTGATTCCAAGAATGGTCCAAAATTTTGAGTCATTTTGACTCACGTTGCTGGTCATTTTGAGGGGAAAAAAGCTCTTAAGTCTTCCTCCTCCCCTCAAAGCCACCCCTAATCCCACCTTCTGGAACCAGCTTCCCTCCTCCCATCACATCTACTGCTGCCATCAGTCTGAAAGATGGCTTCCAGATCACCCACAAGATCTTCCGGGGAACGTGGAGGTTATGGGAGGAAAAAAGGTAATCAAGCCAAGCACACATAGTCAGGACTTGAGTCAAATTCAAGTCATGACTATTTGCCAAGTCACTGCCACAAGCCTTAAGTCACGCTGGAGTCAGTGACATCTGTGACTCGAGCGTTTGGGGCTCTTCAGTCTAGAAAAAAGGCGCCTGAGGGGGGACATGATTGAGACATACAAAATTATGCATGGAAGGGATAGAGTCGATAGAGGGATGCTCTTTTCCCTCTCTCAAAACACCAGAACCAGGGGGAATCCGCTAAAACTGAGGGTTGGGAGAGTTAAAACAGATAAAAGGAAGTACTTTTTGACCCAGGGGGTAGTTAATCTGTGGAACTCTTTGCCACAGGAGGTGGTGATGGCATCTGGTCTAGATGCCTTTAAGAAGGGTTTGGACAGATTTCTGGAAGAAAAGTCCATCGTGGGCTATAGGCCATGATGGATTGTGCAACCTCCTTACAGTAGTAGTAGGCTACTTCAGAGTACTGGGTGCAAGGGAATGGCAACAAGATGCAAGCGTCTTGTGTCTTGTGCCTCCCTGGGGCACCTGGTGGGCCGCTGTGAGATACAGGAAGCTGGACTAGATGGGTCTTTGGCCTGATCCAGCAGGGCTCTTCTTATGTTCTTATGAGTCCAACACGAATCATGAAAAAACAGAATTTTCTAGACTCAAGCCCAAGTCCCCATCCTTGCTAAGAAAATGAAACGGCAGAAATTCTGATATTCTGGCACTGCACAGTATGGATATGAGTTTGATTCCCAGGTCTCTTTCAACTTCTGTAGCTTTTGCATCCCCTCACTGTCTGCATCACCTGCAGGCCATTCTCCAGTCCTATCAGGGCCTGACCCTTTCTACACACGTACGATGCACAACTGGAGAACGTGGCTGCTGAGACAGCAAGGGGCGAGGAAGGATGCCACGCTGGACCATATCTTCTCAGTTGCCTGGGGCATCTCTGGCTCTCTGCCCTTCCTTCCGATGGAACAGTTTTTCCACGAATTAAGTGCCTCAAAGGATCTTCTTGTTCTTCCCTCACAGAACAGGCCCTGGATTCAACCAAGCCGATAACGGGCTTTTGATCCAGCTTCCTGCTTCTGGCAAACGTGTGTTGCCCTTTCCATAAGCACAAACAAATCACCTGTCCAGCCACTGAACATCACAAGGAAGAGTATTTTTTGAGTGTCAGGAGATGTTGACGGAACATCACTTGGAAAGAACACTTTTGTCCTTAACAGAGAAGGTTATATGCCAAGGACACATTGTAATTGGTGTGCTTTTTCTGATAAGATTTTTCTAACCTTTAAGAACTGTTGTTTTCTTAAGATTTTAGAATTGAAGAAGTTATGAGATTTGTGCTGGTCATTGACCTTCAAGGTCAATTTGTGCTGGTCATTGGCCTTCAAGGACAATCTATGTGACCAGCCTCTCCCTTTCCAGCCATTCTCCCAGCTTCCCTTTCCCAGGTTCCCTTACTCTGAGGCAAACTTGCACAGGCCTGCAGACCTGCTAAAAATGCCCCTTCAGTTGAGTTATTCTATAAGCCGAGTATTTTTAATTAAACTTAAATTATTTTGAAGCATTTATGATGTATTTATAACACCTTGCTTAAAAGGAACACAGAAGGTTCCTTACACGCACAAAAAGAGTGTCCTGAAGGAAGCAAACAAAGGCACAAAATGGCTGCCTGGCTCCTAACTGCCGCCAGGCAAGGACGAGGAAAAGAAAATGGCCGCTGGAAAAGAAAGCCAGCAGACAAAAGAAGGGAGAAAGCAATATTGAAGCAACCACGATGACAAAAACACAAAACAATAAAGAGGGAAGTGGCTGAAACAAACAAAAAACGAAAAAAAGTAGAGGGAGAGAGGCTAAATTCAGTTTAGAATATGAGGCTAGGCCCCAGCTGGGCAGCCTGAGCTCACAGCCTCTATTGGAGCCAATTCTGACAGGATCTAGGAGCTGAAGAGATCTTCAGAAGGGGCAGCTGAGCACCACAGCATCCTCTCTGTTCAAATAAAAGTGCCACCGCTGAGCTAGAAAACACACCTTCTCTGTGTTTTTAGTTCTCTGTGTATCTACAGTTCAGCAAATCAACAGTTCTACAGAAAATGTATCTACCCCATGTCCTTGGCCAGGTGTAACACACTTCCTTCAGAAGTATTGTGGGGCCGTTATAAGGGTACTCCCTATAATGAAAGAGTTTGCCCATGTGATTCAACATCTATTGAAACTCTTGAACACCAATTCTTTCACTGCACATTTCATTTACAGTACAGAAAGCAACTATTGTTCCCCTTGATGACTTTGTTTAGTTTAAAAGCCGATAGGGAAGGTATACAACATTTCTTTTCGCTTCAAGATCCAGAAGTGTTGAATCAACTTGCTTTATTTATATCGCAAATAGTTAAAACAAATTTAAATCGAATTTAGTAATCACATTAGCTATTGCCAAATGGAAGGAGTAATTTTTGCTACTCGTGATGTTAACCTGGGCCAATGGAGTTATTGATTGTATTGTATAATACTTGTCCTGTACCTAAGATTTAAGACTTTTTAATCTGTTTTTAATCTGTTTCTTTTCTTTTCTTTTCTCTTTTGTATACTGTTAGGTCTAATAAATAAATAAATAAATATCTACCCCATGGAGTTATAATAAACAGGAGGAGCCCTGCCTTAAGAACTAATAGGAGCGAAGTGAAGCCAGGGGGCGGGCTTAGCAGCCATGTTGGTATACTCAAAACAATCTTCATTCCAAGCATTTCAGATTGCTTTGCTCGTACTGTTTACGACTGAATAGTTTATTCCTCAAATAAAAACTTACGAAAATAAAAACGTGATCGTGTAGAAACATTATTGGTAGCCTTATTATGATTTAATATGCAATTACAAGGTTAAATTCCTCATAATTATATTACTGAACATACCTGACGAAATGCTGTCTATTTAAACTCAGATTGCACTATTTTGACAGACTTTATTGAAAAGCTACACAAACAGAAATAAAGTGTGAACAGGAAGGAAAGAAAAAAAGGGGAGGGTGGGCAAAAATTAGATAAATATATAGGAAAATTACATTAAAATCTCTTCATAACACAAGTAGTTGTCAATATGAGAGTAATTCTTTTTTACTTCTAGACTATTAAGAGTATTTTTTAAACTTCTACACTCACCCCCCCCCCTAAAACAAATTCTGTTAATGTTCAGAATTTTGAAAATATTACAGTAGAAAATGGAAGATGGGGAAAAAAGTGTAAACGGGAAGGGGAAAAAAAGGAGGGGGGGAAATATATATTTTTTTCCTTCTAGACCATTAACAGTGGGTGTCTGAAAATGGTGAATAAGACTGCTAGGAACAACAAGAAATTACACAGCTTCAAAAATAATGCACTCACTGTTTCAGTGAACTGTAGTTTTATTGAACTGATGTAATGTGAATACATGAATCTTTCCGTGGAAATTAAATCCCATTTTTCATACAACGATTCGTGCACCCGTAAGCAGAACACGCAGGCATGATTAAAGACGTTGAGATTAACTTTTACACAGGTGCAGGGAGACTTTCATTCCTGAATCCGCGGCAATCCTCCTCGGCGGGAATGATCTGAGTCAGCCATATTGGTATGCTCATGTGGCTTTAAGAAAATGACGCCATGCCTTCTCCTGTTTGTTATAACTCTATGATCTACCCAGCTTACAGCTGCCATTTTCAACCACTGGGCCATGGCACATCGGTGTGCCGCAAATGGTCTACAGGTGTGCCATGGGAACTTGGAGGAGGGTCAGTATGGCCATGGGGTGGTGGTGAACGCCCCCCCCCACCAGCAACATGGTGTGCCTTGTCAATTAACAAAAAGCTGATGATGTGCCTTGACAATTTTAGCACTTTGTCAGTGTGCTGTGAGATGAAAAAGATTGAAGATCTCTGGTTTACAGTATAGGAGGCCTCAGCAGCTCGTTTGCTTAATGTCTGTATGGCTATATAAGTTCTTAGTTAATATAACGTGGGGCAGCAAGTAGCTACCAAATGATTCAAGTGGAAGGACAACCAGCAAGACTGAGGGTTGGGAGAGTTAAAACAGATAAAAGGAAGTATTTTTTTACCCAGCGGGTAGTTAATCCGTGGAACTCTTTGCCACAGGAGGTGGTGATGGCATCTGGTCTTGATGCCTTTAAGAGGGGATTGGACGGATTTCTGGAGAAAAGGTCCATCGTGGGCTGTAGGCAATGATGGATTGTGCAACCTCCTTACAAAGGTGGGTAAGTACTGGGTGCAAGGGAGTGGCAATAGGATCTGAGCATCTTGTTGTCTCATGTCTCCCTGGGCACCTGGTGGGCCGCTATGAGATACAGGAAGCTGGACTAGATGGGCCTTTGGCCTGATCCAGCAGGGCTCTTCTTATGTTCTTATGTTCTTGTATGTAAGAAGTAAAAATAGAATACGGACAATTAGTTTAAGGAAAAAAAGATGATGAGGGGGGATAGTGATTGCGCATTTATAGCTATGTTTTGGATGTTCCACATATTCTTCTGAGGATGTGTCCATAGTCTCATGGTAGAGCATAAATCTCCCATGCAGAAAGTCCCAGGTATGAATGGCAAATATCTTGAGGTGGGGAAAAAAATCTCTAATCCTTTTTTCAAGTAATCTAAGCTAATTGCCATCAGCATGTCCCAATTCTATACATGAATGATGCCCTGTGTGAAGAAGTGCAAAAGCACAGGCATGATTGCCTGAAAAGAATTAAGCCCTAACTCAAGTGTCTTGTGGAAGAAAATCTCACCAGAGACCATTCATAACCAGCCATATTTATCAGGCACCAATGAACTGCAGTGACGAGCCCTTGGTAGAAGTGGGGGATCTTGACACCCTTCCTTCTAGAAAAGGGATCTCAGGGTCATAAAGCAGGCCAGATTTAGGATTGGGACAGGATTGTGTCCCTTGTGCTCTGACCCTCCTGAAGTTGTACGTTTTGAGAGGAAGTAACCGTACAGCTGTGGTTCTCCAACTTTTTGGCACTGGGACCCATGTTTCAGAATGACAATCTGTCTGGGACCCACCAGAAGTGGTGCCATAACTAGTGGCGGATCTAGGGGGCAGGGGGGGCAAGAGCCCTGGGCGCCATCTTGGGGTCATCTGGGGGGGGCGCCAGTGGCCCCCGCAACATTGTGCGGGTAGACCTGGGCTCCGGAGCCCAGGTCTACCCATTGGGACCAGCCGCCAGTAGACCTGGGCTCCCTTGAATGGAGCCCAGGTCTACCAGAGGTTGTTTCTAATGGATAGACCTGGGCTCCCATGGGGGCGCACTTCTATTGGGTGCCCCAGGCGCCATTTTGACTAGGTCCGTCCCTGGCCATGACCTGGTGCAATCCTAACCTGGCGTTGCACTGGACTAGTCCTGTCGCAAATGTGCCATAAGGCACATCTGGGCTGCAGATTTCCATTGTGCCTGTCAGCTGCGCCAACCGTGTGCTACCTTAGTTCTGCCAGTACAGTGCTGTGCCGGAGTGCCAAAGGTGGGCAGGGAGGCCTAATGAGGCAGCCCCATGGGTGGAGAGGGGGCAGAGACAGGACGCGGCCAGTGAGCTGTATCCTAACCCCCGTCCCGAGGTTGGGCAGCCCTGATTCGGGCAACATTCATGCTCGCCAGACTCAATATCTTCCCTTCTGCCCTCCACGCTGGTAGATTTTTAAACATCCCTCATGATAGCAGGTTATGCAATTTTTGTTGCCTGGAACCGGACGCAGTGACCCACATCTTATGCCACTGCCCTGCTCACCAACCTTTGTGTGACATGTTCCTTACACCAATGTTGTCTTCTCCCCCTGATACCTCCGTTGACCCCTTGTCCTCTCTTTTGGGCGATCGGTCTGCGGCTCTCACGAGCTCGGTGGCAGATTTCCTCCTTGCTGTTATTAGGAAAAAACCTCCTATCTGACCGAACGTTTTACTGTGCTCTTCCTTACACCCTGTTAGGCCCTGATGTATTCTGTCTGGTGGTAATGACACTGTTTAATTGTTTTAACTGTTTTAATGCCAATAAAGGTTTGAGACATGTCAGTATAATGCAAGTTTAAACAGTGTATGTTAGCTAGATGACCTGTTTCAGGTAGGAATGCTTTTAGGAATGCTTTTAGCTCCGAGATGTACCAGCCTGTACATAAGTGGGTTTAAGGTGAAGATAAGTTAAGGAATGCAAGGATGTACCAGGACAGGCTGACAAGAATAATTAACAGTTGTAACAGTATAGCTTTCTGATAAGGCCGAATGTTAACGCCTATTCTTTTGCATTAGCCTATTCTTTTGCTTAATGCAGTAGCCTACGTAAATGTACCTATATAAACTTATGTAATCTGGTTCTCGGGGCCGCTCCCGGTTTTTGGTCAAGAGACACCTGGGAATGTCAAAAATCCCTCCTCCGGCCATCCTGTGTCTATCTATAATTTGGAATCAGGTAACAGGTTCTCAAATCGAACTCCTGGCTGTGTGGACTTCCCTCTGCTATTTCGCTGGCAGCCCCGCAGGGCTGGTTGGGTCTTACCCACGGGCAAGGGGAAGACAGGGATTTTATGTGGAATTAACTTATACTGCATTGTATTTATTGTGAGATGCTTTGAGTATTGGTTGAGAGGTGGGATATATAATTATTAATCACTAATGCTATGCAAACGTGAGGCTGTGCTTGTTTTCTCAACCCAAAACTTAGATATCTATACAGAAAGTCACGGTCAGATTGCTAAATGCCTCTGATGTTCTAGAAAAGGGCAGAGGAACAATGTTTCTGCCTTTCATAGACTTGGTGTGTATTTTTCTTTAGGATGTTTTAAACAATGAAATCAGAGACCTGGAAAATGTTTTGCTGGTAGGCTTATGCTCAACAGGATTTACTCTCAAGACATGAGTCGGGATATGGTGGCGCAGTGGGTTAAACCGCTGCTGCTGGGCTTTCCAACCGGAAGGTTGGGAGTTCAAGACCACATGACGGAGTGAGCTCCCGTCCCTTGTTCCAGTTCCTGCCAACCTAGCAGTTCGAAAGCACCTAAATGCAAGTAGATAAATAGGGACCACTTCGGTGGGAAGGGAACGGTGTTCTGTGCGCTACGGCATATAGTCATGCCGGCCACGTGACCATGGAAGCTTGTCCTCGGACAAAACGTGGGCTCTACAGGCTTTGAAACGGAGATGAGCACCACCCCCTACAGTCGGTCACGACTAGACCATTTGGTTGTGGGGAAACCTTTACCTTTTAGACATGAATAGGATGGTGCTTTAGGCCTTTTACCACATACAAAAATTCTAACTTTATCTTGGAAAGCAACTTCATTTCTCAGAACCATTAAAAAAGACAACTTTTTAAAATGATTATATATTTTTTTATTTTTTGCCAAGAAACCCCCCTTCCATGGGGGGGGGGGGGGAAGGTCCGCTGCCCTTGGTTGCAGGAAAGACCCAATAAATCAACAACAGTCACCAGAAGCCCCTGTGCAAAGAAAATTGCATTTCACATTTGAAACTTGATTGGCGAGAAAGTTGAGACATTTGCAGTTGGAAGGCATCTGCATTGTGATTTTCTCTCATCGTATTCAGTTTGTGAATCTAGGCGGAAAAATGAAAGAAAATAAGAGTGAGATTTTTTTTCCCTTTGCTTCAGCTCACTCATTAGCGCCTACTAAGGAACACTGCATAAATTGATATTTCCTATGAGTCAGGAGATACAGCTGGGTTATACACAAAGATCAGGAAGAAAAACATGTTTATGTACATAAAAAGTATTTTCTGAAGTCCAAGAGACTAATTTCAAGACGGGTTTCCAGTATACATTTTCTCTCAAATGCAGAGACCTCTTTAATCTTCCTATGTCATATTTATAACTAACTAAAAACATTGAGGGACGTGGTGGCGCAGCGAGTTAATCCGCTGTTGCTGGGCTTTCAACCGCAAGGTTGGGAGTTCGAGACTGTGCGATGGAGTGAGCTCCCGTTGCTTGTCCCAGCTCCTGCCAACCTAGCAGTTCAAAAGCACCTAAAATGCAAGTAGATAAATAGGGACCACTTCGGTGGGAAGGGAATGGCGTTCCGTGCACCACGGCGTAGAGTCATGCCGGCCACATGATCGGACAAAAACGCCGGCTCTACAGGCTTTGAAACGGAGATGAGCACCGCCCCCTACAGTCAGTCACGACTAGACCATTCGGTCGTGGGGAAACCTTTACCTAAAAACATAGATAAGTGTGCCTTAAGCTGCATGGAAGTATTTTGTGGAAAGGGTATATAAAGGTGTCTAGTTTCAAGAGAACCACACTGCGCCAAGTGCCAGAATTGAGTTTTCTACTCATCTACTGACTTGTTCCATTCTAATGAGGGATGCCAGTGATTCCTGCATCCCCAAGAGAAGCCGCATGCAAACATTTTTGTAAAATTTGCAAAGTGTAAAAGCCCTGGAAACAAAGGCAGTGTCTGGTACTCACCCAGGTATGTTTCCCAGGTGAGACAGTCAGGTTTAGTAGGCCTGAAAAAACAAAAGGCAGGCAACCAGCTCAGAGTATGTCCAAAACAACATGAAGGTTGGTGATCTTGAAATCACAGGAGAAAGTTCATCATGTAATTGCTAGAAAGGGGGATCATTAGTTCACTCTTTGGAGTAAAGGCAGAAAGATTAGACAGGTGTCAACTAAAACAGGACAGGGATGCTAGGGATGCAAGAGCAGTCTTCAGAAGGTATTTGCAATCTGCAATCCAGGCTTCTAAATGTTAAAGGAGTAATAGGAGATTAAGGGCTGGCCTCTCTGACTCTGAGAGTGGTCCAAACATATTTTAGTGTCCCTTGGCTGGCCAAACTTTGCTGGCCTAAATGTGCTGGCCACTCCTCCCCTCCCCCACCCAGTTGTGCCGGCCTAACTCCAAGTTAGACTTGCACTCTCCATGTCTTTGAATGTTTCAGACAGTGCCACCTGGGTGAAGCTAAAAAGGTGTGGCACCTTTTACAAGAATGATGGTGGGGCATGAAGCCATCTGCCTCCCCTATGCCACAGTGAAGCCCAATTAATACCCTTGCTTTCCTTCCATTAAATGGTAATTTAGTCCATCTGGAGAAAACTGAACCTAGGAATTCAGGAGGTAACAAAGATTGCAAAAAAACATTTCCTGCTGGCCTACAAAAATCTGGGCAACATTTTCTGAGCATAGAACTCATTCTTCAGCATGCTTTATATTGCCATCTATGTCTGTTGTCAAGTTTATGCAAACAGCTCTCCCTGCAAAGAGGGTGTGCTGTACTATCACCTGTAGGAGGCTAAAAAGAGAAAAGCATTACTTGTACGTCAACACAGTAAAAGACTGCCTCCTGGCAAGGAGTGTTTGTAATTCTCACCTTGTCAGTGTCATTCTGAGACTCAGGAGGCTGAAAAAGGGTAGAAAAACAAACAGGAGTTATTTATACTTTAATATAACCAAAGATGCAAGATGCTAATATTTTCATGACACGATCCAATTCTCACCTTGTAAGTTTCCGGTTTCTGATCCTCAGGCTAAAAGAGGGAGGGGGAAACAAATAGGAATTACTTATATTTTAATATAACCAAAAGATGCAAATACCTATGACACAATGCAATTCTCACCTTGTCAGTTTCGGGCTGATACTCAGGCTAAAAGAGGGAGGGGGAAACAAACAAATAGGAATTACTTATATTTTAATATAACCAAAAGATGCAAATATCTATGACACAATGCAATGCTCACCTTGGAAGTTTCAGGCTGAGACGAAGGAGGCTAAAAAAAGAAAAGAAAATGAATAGGAATTATTAGGTTTTAATTCAGGTTGGTTATCCCTTATCCAGACATCCAAAATCCAGACTACGTGAAATCCAGGCATTTTTGTCCAAGACTTTTTTAATGTGCAGAAAGCATCAAAGTGCAGAGCTTAGCAGGCAGCACATTGCAGACTGTGGAAAGAGCACTTGTGAAGTGTAAACAGAGGATGTGTGAATGCAGTGGCAAACACAAAGAGCACTTGTGTAGTGTCTCTGTAGTGCGAACACTAGAAGGTTTTGTGCTTATTCCCATGAACAGCGCAGGTACAGGCACTGTTAAATTAAAGTTAAATTCTCTGCTCTAGAGTGTGTACCTGTATAGTCACTGTTGAAAAAAAAAGGCTAAGAGGCCAGCAGACACCCAAATGGGTAACTGTGAAAAGAGCAAGCATTTCTCATTATATTTATGCAATTATTCCAAAATCCAGACTAATCCAGATACCTTCCCATCCCAAGCAGTCCAAATAAGAGATACACAACTTGTATAATCAAAAGATGCAACAAATATCTTCATGACACAATGCAATTCTTACGTTGTAAGGCTGATATTCAGGAGGCGAAAAGAGAAAAAACAAACAGGAATTACTTATCTATCTATCTATCTATCTAAAAACGGATGTGGGTGTGTGGGTATGCGCGTGGGTGTGTTTGTGTGTATGTATGTTCTGCATAGGCTCCTCAACGGCTTGACCGATCAGCACCAAACTTGGCACGCATGTACCTTGCGGCCTGGCGACAAACACTGCGGGGGTCAGACCCCCCTAGAGCCCCCGGGGGTGGGGGTACGGGGGGTCCCAACATGAAAACGGTCAAAAACGGCCAAACTTGGAGTTAAATCCAGTTTTCGGGGTTGCCGAGATGAGCGGCGATGCTCCCGACGCAGTTGAAGTCTGGGTTTGCCCCCCCCGACGTGGGGGGGCAAGAAGGGGTGCTAAACACAGCGTCCGCCATGCCCTGCTGGAACGCCTGGACCGATTGGCACCAAACGCGGCATGCGGAAGCCTAGCAGCCTGGCCACAAACACTGTGGGGGTTGGGCCCCCCCCACCGCCCCCGGGGGTGGGGGTACATGGGGGTCCCCACGTGAAAATGGTCGAAAATGGCCAACATCGGTGTCAAATCCATAGTTTCTGGAGTTGCCGGGACGAGTGGCGATGCTCCCGATGCTGTGCGAGTTCAGGTTCAACTCCCCTCGGCGTTGGGGGTAGGAAGGGGTGCGAGACACAACATCCGCCATGCCCTGCTGGAATGCCTGGACCAAGCGACACGAAACTTGGCACACATACACCTTGTGGCCTGGCCACAAACACTGCGGGGGTCGGGGCCCCTAGCGCCCCCGGGGGGGGTACGTGGGGTTCCCCGTGTGAAAATGGTCAAAAATGGCCAAAATCGGCATTGAATCCATAGTTTCCGGGGTCGCCGGAGCGAACAGCGATGCTCCTGACACCGTCGGAGTCCGGGTTCGCCCCCCCCCTCGGCGTGGGGTGCGAGAAGGGGTGGAAGACACAATATCTGCCTTGCCCTGCTGCAACGCCTGGAGCGATGTGCACCAAACTCGGCATGCGCGTGCCTTCCAGCCTGGCAACAGACACTCTGGGGGTCTGGCCCCCCTAGCGCCCCGGGGGGGCCCAGGGCCCCTGTGTGAAAATGGTCAAAAATGGACGAAATCGTCCTCGGTTCTGTAGTTTCTGGGCTCACCGAGGCGAACAGCGACGCTGTGGGAGTTCGGGTCCGCACCCCCCAATGTGGGGGACGGGAAGGGGTGCAATACAAGATGTCCACCATGCCCCACTGTGACGCCTGGAGCAATTGGCGCCAGACTCAGCATGCGTATGCCTTGCGGCCTGGCGACAAACACTGTGGGGGTCAGGCCCCCCCCCCGTTCCCCCAGGGGTGGGGATGCGCAGGGGGCCCCAGGTGAAAATGGTTGAAAATGCCCAAAATTGGGAGATGGGTCAGGGATGCGTCAGGGATGGGTCAGGGATGGGAGATATAAACACCCGGGCGAAGCCGGGTACATAAAAGCTAGTATTTTAATATAATCAAAAGATGTGAATATCATTATGACACAATGCAATTCTCACCGAATAAGGTTGAGGCTGAGACTCAGGAGGCTAACAGAGAAAAAACAAATAGGAATTACTTATATTTTCCTTTAACCAAAAGATGCAAATACCTTCATGATATGATATAAATTCTCACCTCGTAAGGTTCAGGTTGTTCCTGAGGCTGAAAGAGAAACATAGCAGGAACAATGCATATACTGTAATATAATGAAAAGATGCAAATACCTGAATCTTCATGACTGGATGCAATTCTCACCTTGGAAGGTTCAGGTTGTGCCTGAGGGGACTGACAGAAACCCCCCCCCCCCCCGCAAGAATTACTTATATTTTAATATAACCAAAAAGATGCAAATACCCTCATAATAGGAAAGAATACAGGCATTCCCCCCTATTTGTGAATCTATTTATCTCCAGTTCTCCACATAGTCTTGTACACAGTACCCATTGTCTCCATATATCTTCTTTACAGTCATGCTAAAGCAAAAATGTATCTTCCTTTTACCAAACGCTATAAGCATTCAGGCTTATATGAAGACAAGCAGGCAGGCAGCCTGAATGCTACAGGTAAAAGAACATTAACAGGAAGCAGGAAGCTTGCATGCTTATAGCATTTGGTAGGAGGAAGAGGAGGAGTCTAGATAGGGGAGCTCTCAAGAACTACTTACATTTCACAAGGACATAAAAAGGCGCTAATTCTGAGTATAGGAATGCAGGCTCACCTCTGGCTCAAATCCTGGATATTCTCCAAACTATAAGAAGACAAATACGAAGTATTACATTTCTAGATAATTAAAAAATGCAAATCTCAATTACAAGGAAGAGATATTCACCTTTGGGGGTAGGAATTCTGGATACCCTGGAGGAGGCTAAAGGAAGAACACAAGAATTACTTCTTTTTTTCCCCAAGATAATATAAAAGATGGAAACCCTGTTTGCAGAAAAGGATATTCACCATTTGGGGTGGAAATGCTGGATAGCCAGGTGGAGGCTAAAGGAAGGAGAAAATAAGAATTACTTCTTTTTTTAAGATACAGGTTGAGCCTAATTATCCACAGATGGTACATCAGTGTATTTGTTCAATGCAGGTCCCCCAGATCTGTGTTGAGCCAGATTCGGCTCAACCTGAAGCCTCTGAAGGTGACCAGAGCTGTGCCCAGCGGTGTTATCCGGCAACGAGCTCCCGGAACGCTAGGCGGGACTTACTGCCTGATTGGCTGCCCGTCCGTGACGCGTCGCCGCCTGCCCGCCTGCCACGCAGGCACCCCTGGCTTCGGAGGGGGTGCCCACTTGCCTGGGGGCGCACGCTGGGTGCCTAGGCAAGCAGCGGAGGGGCGCGCCAACCGGAGGGAGCCCCCGTGGCAGGCGGGCAGGCAGCGACGCGTCACGGAGAGCCTGTCAATCAAGCGGTAAGTTCCGCCTAGCGTTCCGGCAGCTCGTTGCCGGATGACACTACTGGCTGTGCCTCTCTGTCCTCCACTGAAGAATGGCCATTGCTGCCAAAAACTGGTTTTCCCCTCCTGAAAGTGCTCCAGTTGGGTTCGGAGGGTGTGAATGTGGGCTAAATCCACAGGTTTAATTACCCATGGACTTTTTTTTATCCACAAGAGTTCTGGGAATGGAAACCCCCATGGATAAAAAAGGCCCTACCTGTAAAATAAAAGCTGGAAATGCTATTAGCAGAAAAGGATATTCACCGGTGGAAATGCTGGATATCCAGGAGGGGGCTAGGAAGAAGAAAACAAGAATTAATTCTATTTCTAGAAAATACAAAAGAGGCAAATTCCGTTGTCACCTTGCAACGGTCACCCCCTAATTCTCACTGAGAATTATCAACAATGCTTGATCAAAATCTGAGAAGCAGAAGCAGAAAAGGATATTCACCGGTGGTAATGCTGGATACCCAGGAGGAGGCTAGGAAGAAGAAAACAAGAATTAATTCTATTTCTAGAAAATATAAAAGAGGCAAATTCCGTTGCCACCTTGCAACGTTCACCCCCTAATTCTCACTGAGAATTATCAACAATGCGTGATCAAAATCTGAGAAGCAGAACTTCACCCAGTACAGATGCGGCAAATAATTGGACACCCTTCAAAAGGGGAACACCGACAGCCAAACACAACATCATACTCACTGGGTAGAAAGGATAAGGTTGAGGCTGAGGCTGAGGTTGAGGTTGTGGTTGGTTATAGCCAGGACCAAACTAGAGAAATGAAGAAAAGAAAAAGAAAAAGATGAATATGGCTCCTATCTGAGACCATTACAAATAAGGCAATGAGCCAAACAATGAACATTTATGTTAATATTTGTTGGTTTATTGCTTTATTTGAACTGGTTTGAATAACCACTTGGAGCCACTTGGTGTCCAAGATAAGCCTCTCTACAGGCTAGAACTATGGGTCCTTGCCAAGGTTCTGAGACATACCACAAAGCCAGCCTTGGTGGTCTCTAGTCTGAGAATCTCCACTTCAGAGGGGAGATGAAATCTTCAGGACCTTGGACAGGTCCTATGGAGCACATATCTTCTGACAATATAATGGTTTGTTGACATCTCAGTCCTTATATATTTTTAATTGTTATTATTAAGAATATTGACCTACTGCTTTTCAACAGAGTAGTTCACAAAGAGGTTTCTTTGGGTGCAAGTCCAAAGTGTGAACACCCTGAATGCATTGGGAAATGGGCAAGCAGTAGCATTGATTCATCACCTAAAAATGATCATCCAAATTGGTCCAAAGAGCTAACAAGTCTCACAGTCCAATCCTATGCATGTCTACTCAGATGCAAGTCCCATTATAGTCAATGGGGCTAATGTCCAGGGAAGTGTGGATAGAATTTCAGCCTCAAAACATGCTAGGAGTTCTTTGTGCTTTATGCTGAAGTACATGCTGTAATGTATGTACTTCAACTGAATAGAAGCTGACGTTTTAGGAAAGAAAATCTACTTTGCTCACCTCTGGGGCCTTCTGATCTCCAAAAAACTACAAGACAAAGTGAAAAGTTCAGAATTGACAACTTGCTGCTGTTCAAAATAATTCATACAGCCGTCTCACACATTGTGCAGTGAAAACTCTGGAACAGGCAGATTTTTGGGGTGGAGGGAAGTAGAAAGGCAGAACTGGGCAGGAGAAGGGATCGAGCCCAGGAGGGGGGCGGAGGGGGGCTCATCATGGCTGGGAATCCTGACACAGGCCTCAAATGTGGGCGCAGACACAAGTAGACCCATTGGAGGTGCTGGCGCTACCAACTCCTCTGGGTGCCAAGACACCAGACTGTCACGGTTCCATTTTCTAGGGAGAGAAAATTCTAGAGGCCTAATAACTTTTTCAGGATAAAACGCCCACTTCAGGATAAAGTAAACTAGTCACACCTGAGTGGGAGGAATTGATATGCGGGAGTAAGGCCAGGTGTAGTTCATCAAGGCCAGTATGCCTACTGCAGGAATGCACATAGGGCCCAGGGTCTGTGATTGGTGGGAGGGTTCCCATCAAGGTATTTAAGCAGAGACCTCACTACACCACTTTTTCAGCTTGGTCTGGCAAGGAGGAGGTGCTGCTGCTGATCTTGCTGTTTAACATCATGTAACGTATAAGATCTTGCCTCAGCTATTGTTTGTCTGTAAGAACTACTATTATCTGTAACCTGATTCTGGACTTTGTCTTGTTAACCTCAAGTCTGTCTGCAACGTTTAAATACAAGTGTGCCTGGTTTTACCAAGAACTACAACATTTATCTTGCCTTTATTTCTGTGGCGTCTGCCCCAGCTCTGCTTCGGATTGCCTTACCAGGGAATGCCGATGGGGGGCGCTACACCAACTTTTGTCACAGACTGCCCAGCTTTAATCCCACCTTACTCATCAGAAACTTCTGTTCCACTGTTGCTTTTCTGAATCCACCCTCATTCCATTAGATTCCATTAGAGTAACTGATTTTAACTGTTTTTAATATTGTTTTTAACATGTTTTAATTGTATATATTGTGGCTTGTATTGCCTTTAATTGTTGTAAGCCGCCTTGTGTGCCTTCGGGCAGAAAGGCGGGGTAGAAATCAAATAAATAAATAAATAAATAACAGATGATTACTTTTATTTTGTTTTGCAGCAGAATAAAGGATTGCACTAATGTCTACAGCTGATAAACACCAGAAAAAGAAGAAAAGCAAATACAGTACATTACCTTACATTAAATACTGTATTAATATTGCATAGTGTTTTTGAGTGTTCAACATGCTTCGCACATATAATCTTATTATCAAAACCCTGCAAGGTTTGTCTTATTATTGTCGTATTGCATGCATGAGCTGTGGCTAAGAGGGAAGGGTTCCCTTGAGGCTATCTAGTGAGCTTGTGGTCGATTCAAATGAATCCATAACCATTACGCTATAGCCATTCTCAAAAGCAAAGGCTATACAACTAATTTTTTTTTTCCAGCAATACTCACCGGTTTGTTTTGCCTGAAAAATTCCTCCCAAGCAGCCTACAAGGAGGGGAAAAGCAGGAGTTATTTTAAGCTGCAGATCCTATTCCCGACAGCAACAGGGATGTGTACTTTATTTCTGCCATGGAGAAATATTTCACTTACAATTTCTGTGCAGCAATATCACCACTGGGTGGTGCACTTAGCTCATGGACACCTCCGCAAGTCTCCCCAAGCCTCAGAATCTCTAAAAATAGCTGTCACAACCCACTTCCAGAAGTTTGCTATGATCCCCAATAGGAGCTATTTTGAGCATCAGGGAGGCTCACAGAGGGGGCTGTGGGCATCCCAGTCTCTCCCCAAGGCCAGCACAACCCCCCCCCCCCGGTATGGGGGAAAGCCCCTGAGTTCCTGCAATCAGTGCAGTGCCGTCAGAACCTCCATTACTTGACCACTCCCCTTGAAATGGTTCACTTCCAGCTCCCACGGTGGGTCACTTCGCCCCCCTAGGAATCCGGAGTCGCTCCCTTTAACCCTCTGAGTGCCGGCCAACCAAGAAGAAAAGCTCTTTGCAGAGGAATTGGGAGGGGGGAGGTGAAGTGGGCGGAGTCAGCCCTAATTTTAACTAGTGGAACTGAGTTCCCCCGCATTCCCCCTGCATGACATCACTGGTCACGACCCACCACTTGGGAACCCCTGCATTATAAGATTGTGGCCTTTATTGCCTGTTAGACCCACACACACACGCACACACGCACACGCACACGCACACACACACACACACACACACACACACACACACACCTGCAACTATCATTTGAGGATGACACATGACTTTATCAGCTCCCCTGGCTCATAACCTTTTTTGCTGTGGTTGCACAGAAATAACTGAAATTAGGATCCGAGAACTCACGGGGTGAATATCCAAATGAGAGTTACAGAATCAGCAGACAGACCATGTGCATCACTCACACTTACTTGGTCAGGGTACTCGGAACTAGTGAAGCCAGGTTGATTATAGGCTGGACCACTCTAAAAAAAAAAAATCAAAGTAATCATCCTCTTAGCTTCAGAAATGTAAAGCAAGACATGGAAAACCATGACACAATGACACAAACAGAAAAACACACACACTTCCTGCGCTACCTAAAAGAAGAAGAAAAAAGAATTCTGCAGCTGACCCTACAGGTGTTTTAGCAATTGTCACTTACAAAACAAAACTTCATGGAAACCCCATTGCTCAATGGGGCTTCTTGAGTCTGCTTCCAAGTCTGGGAGGGGGGATAGGATTTGGTGGAGGAAACCTCCATTGGTCCCATCCCCTCCTGGGCCAATCCCCCCCCCATTCCACCCTCTCTCCACCCTCCCCACACCCCCAAAGAAGAAGGAACAGGGCAGCAGAGAGATCACAGTGCTGCCACTGCCTTCTCTTCTGCGAGAACCTGGAAGTGATGTCACATGATGTTAATGTCATGTGACATCACACCTCTTGCTCCACCACTAGTAGTGGGAAATGTTACTAGTTCTGAAAGCTCTATGCTAACTCCAGAATTGAGAGGCTGTATGCTTTTAAATACCAGCTGAAGGGGGGCAATGACAAGAGATGGGCATGGTCTTTATCTCCTACCTATGGGCTTCTCAGACCATCTGGTGGCCACTGTCGGAAACAGGATGTTGAATTAACTGGGCTTTTTGGCCTCATTCAGCAGAGCCTTGCTTATATTCTCATAATAGCATGCATGCATTCGTGTGTGTGTGTGTGTGTGTGTGTGTGTGTGCGCGCGTGCATTGCACAGTAATACTCACAGACTGAGGCTGTCCTTTTTTCCACATGTCCTCCCAAAATTTCTAAGGGGAAAAGGTAGAAGTTGCATTAAGTAGCAGTTCGTCACAATGTTCCGTAGATCAGCCGTGATGGCTCCATGATCTCCGGCCCAGAAGATATTCCTTGTCTATGTGATCATGCATCATGCCAGCTGATTTTGTGTGTTCAACCCAATTGTCAGTTCAGAATTGCATAATTTAAGGCCACGGTCTGAGAAACACAGGCCCGTAAGTAAATGGATGGTACACTGTTGTTCCATATTATTGTATACCTTGTCCCTTCTTGCAAGAAGCCCAGATCCCAAGCAGAGATTTGAAATTAACTGGGTGGTTGAACTGTAGATGCGCCAGCAATCGGTACATCTTTTCATTCAGTCAAATACTTTAATATTAATACAGTACGTTAATATGAATACACTGTAATATTAAACACTGAGAATAGCTGTGAAACAGCTAGAGAAAAACTTATCTTTCATATACTTACTCTTACTTTCTTGAAGAATGGCAACTATGAGAGAGAAGGCATCGATTGATTATTCAAAGAGGCTCATTTTTGTCCTTTTCATGACAGATTCACATCTTTTCTAAATCCCATCATTTCTAACATTTATTCTTTTCTTTAATAGCACTTCTAAAATTCCTGTTCACGCTCTTATTCTAGCTAGGTTTGATTATTGCACTACTCTTTTTTGGTCAGTCATTTAACCCCTTTTAGGGCATTTTCTTAATCTTTCAGCTCCATCTCAGTACTTTGCTTGCCTGTAAATATGACTTTCTCTGTTCAAAAATCCCTCTGCCTTTTCTGTTCAAAAATGTAGATTTTTTTTATCAGTTCAATTTTGGATTAAGTTGCAGAAAAGGTTCATACTCACTGGGTCAGGGAAGCCATTTTGCTTCTGCAGAAACAAATAAATATATTTACAGTCACTAATCTGGTTTCCTCCAAAGTCATTTAAGTAATTAGCTTTATAGAATCTCAGGTCTTTTCAGATGTCCTTTTACAATTGCGATCATTTGTAGATAGGTTTCAGCTACTGTTCACCCATGCCCTATTCCAAGAAATTGCTCTCTTTCATAGGCATTATATAGATCATGTATATGTGTAAGGGATCTTTCCAGAACATCTATTTATAGAGCAACACAAGTGCATTTGTTGCTCATTTGAGAAGTTGTATCCAAAGAAAGTCTAGAAGAAGCACTATTGTAATCAGTGACACAAGATAGTCAAAACTAATTAGTCGTGCTTAATTTCAGTGGGATTTAGGATTGACTCTCTTTAAGTGCAGTGCAGCCCATTCTGTGAGATCTCCTTCTTCCATTATAAAGTCATTGAGGTGCATATTTTAGTATTCCGTTTCCCTTCCAATGAACTTGGACAATGAAGGCATGAATTGGGCCATGTGTTTTTGAAAAGGAACATCATTTCTTATATGAGGTGTTTGCTTTGGGATTGCATTGAGAAACTGAGATCAACTATTGCTATACACCCCTTTTTTTGCTCTATTTGGGACATTAAAAGTGTGCAAAAAAAGAACTATTCCAACAAGATGCAAATATACCTGATCAGTTACTAAACTATCACTGTAAGCGGTGAAGATAGAAGAATTAGTACTCTCTCTCCAAATGGGAACAAGACACAACTGAACAAAAAACCAACACCTTGTTATATACTCACTGAGCCACTGTAGCTAGGACGTGCCTATAGAAATCAAATTAAATTAAAGCATTAGTAGATTTGACTTTTTTTTTTTTTTACAAAAACATGGTTTGTCCAAGACCTCCCACCATCTAAAGCAGAATGCCAAATGTTGTTCCCCCCTTACCTTGCTAAGTTCTTGCTAAACTCTACTCCTCCTACTCCATATACTGTACATTTTGGATACTCTAGCCTGCCACTCTACTGTCCTCCAAACCGACTTTCCACTCTATGCCTCTCTTCCTTTTCAAATCCAGGGAATTGAAGGCACCATGGAGAACAGGTGTGGGTGCCAACCTGATGGATGGACTGGGCCTACATGCAACATCATCAACAAACTGGATCTTTCTGAAAGCCTAGGCATCTCTTAACCTAGAGGGTGCTTTTCAGATATAGCAACCAGTTTGCCCATGATCATGAACCTGGTCCATGCAGTCTTCTTAATCAGCCAATCAGCGCAGAGGGTGTGTGTTGGCACAGGGAGGGGGTGGAGCCAGGATGCGGCCATTAGGCTGCACCCAAACCCCCACCCCCGGGTTTCATGGCCCCGATTCAGGCAGCATAGCATGCTTGGACTTGCACCTGCTAAACAGCAGACACAGATCTGAACAAGCTCATTGGGGTGGCTGGTGCCCACCCCGGAGTAAGGGGGTGCCCCATGGAGACTCCATCACACTCCGAACCTGCATTAGATACAGGGCAGGCCAGCCAGCATACCTGTTCCAGCACAGGTTAGGACTGCACCCTTAGCCTGATCTCACAGTGAGAACAAACATGGGCTTATTTTTGTAGTCATACTCACCGATTTAGGTTTATCACTGAACACTTTTGCCCAAAAGTCCTAAAAGGGAAAAATCAGCATGTCAGTCCCAATAACATCGTCAGTATAATGTGTCGTTTGACCCTCAGGCCCTGAGATGCTGGAAATCGTGAGAAAAACACATACAACCGTTTTCATTTACTTACTGGTTTGAAGATATCAAACTACAAAAGAAAAGAAGAAAAGAACATAAGAAGAGCCCTGCTGGATCAGGCCAAAGGCCCATCTAGTCCAGCTTCCTGTATCTCACAGTGGCCCACCAGGTGCCCCAGGGAGGCATGAGACCACAAGATGTTGATCCTGTTGCCACTCCCTTGCACCCAGTACTCTGAAGTAGCCTACTACTAATGTAAGGGGGTTACAACCCATCATTGCCAATAGCCCACAATGGACTTTTCTTCCAGAAGTCTGTCCAATCCCCTCTTAAAGGCATCAAGACCACATGTCATCACCACCTCCTGTGGCAAAGAGTTCCACAGATTAACTACCCGCTGGGTAAAAAAGTACTTCCTTTTATCTGTTTTAACTCTCCCAACCCTCAGTCTTAGTGGATGGCCCCTGGTTCTGGTGTTTTGAGAAAAACACAGACTATTCAAACATGTTCCTTAGGTGGCCTCATCTCCCTTGCTATAGGCCGGAAACAACTCTTTGGGGGGGTACATGACATGTTTTCACCCCAACATTGGATGTTTAAACCTTAGCAGCTGCTTTCTCTAAGCTTCAAGAAGGGCTTAATTTGAGTGGAGGTCCTGAAGCTCCAATTGGATGGAGCAGGTGGACCTTGTTGTTAATAGATCTGGTAGAACAGAAAGCAATCAGAATGTGCTCTTAAAAAATGCATGGGAGCCGATGAACCAAATGGAACGTGGCACATTTTAATATAAAATAGCACACACTTACAAGACTAGAGTAGATTACCCTAGCATGGAGCCCAATTGGCCCAATTGGCTTAAAGCCATCCCTCTGCCTAAATGAAGAGTTAACACTGAAATCAAGGCACCAATCTAAGACTCAAACCAAGGGGGAACTGTCACAATCGGGTCAGCAAAATATATTACCCATGAACGGCTGTTGCTGGAACCATCCTGCAAACATAAAATAAAATAGGTGAGTGGGCCAATGTCTCGTGAGCAATTTTCAGCCTCTATCCTGCGGCATATTGGTATGCTGCAAATGGTCCGCAGGATTGTAGTGGCGGATCTAGGGGGGCAGGGGGCATGAGCCCTGGGCGCCATCTTGTGGCCTTCTAGGGGGGGCGCCAGTGGCCCCCGCAACATTGCGCGGGTAGACCTGGGCTCCCCTCGACGGAGCCCAGGTCTACCCATTAGAAACAGCCACGAGCCGACCTGGGCTCCCTCGACGGGAGCCAAGGTCTACCTGTGGTCGTTTCGAATGGGTAGACCTGGGCTCCCTTGAGGGGAGCCCAGGTCTACCCACTACCACGGTCGTTTCGAATGGGTAGACCTGGGTTCTGTGGAGCCCAGGTCTACCCAGGGCTGCTTCTGGTGGGTAGATCTGGGCTCCCATGGGGGCACACTTCTATTGGGTGCCCCGGGCGCCATTTTGACTAGATCCACCCCTGCAGGAGTGCCGCAGACATTCGGGGCAGGTTCATTTATTAGTAGGGCCATTGGGAATGTGAGCCCCCTGCCAGCAGTGCGGTCTGCCTGGTCAGTGGTCAGAAAATTAATGGTGTGTGCCCTAAATATTTTAGGGCCTCGTCAGTGTGCCATGAGATTGAAAAAGATTGGAAATCACTGGCTAGAAATGGGTGCCTCGATACAATAGCAAAGATCTAAGGTTCCAGTCCATTAAATAGCACAAGGGGGAGACAGCACAACCTGATAAACTAAACTAGTCATATTCACATGGTTTCTATCATTAGGACCATTCTGCAAAATTTAAATGGAAAGGTTATTTGATCCTGTTGGCTCCTAGATCTGAAATAAAACTTTACAAAGGCTAAGATTCTTAAGCACGCTGCTCTGGAAGGAATTCCCCATGAAATAGCGGAAATGATGCTTGAAATCAATGGGTTGTGCCCAGTGGTGGGATTCGAATACATTAACAACCGGTTCTATGTCCTTCAGGGCGGCCGCTGCCTTTCTTCCCTCTCCCAATCTAAAATTAGCAACCGGTTCTGCAGAACTGGTGAGAACTGGCTGAATTTCACCACCGGCTGTACCCTTCCTGCAGAAAAGGAAGGTTCAAGGAGGTCTAGCAAGAGTGGAAGGTATAGAGTGACCCAGGGATAACCTGGACCATGATGTGATCACCTCCCAAATTATTTCCAATACAAGTACCCTCCAGAAGGGCTCTCATTGTCGCCCAGACCCATAAGTCCAGCCTGCTTTCCAGTTGAGGCATTTTTACATTTGAAACCAATTAATTGAGTTTCTGTTCTGATATCCATTTTACAGGATTATGGATTTACCCAGTTCCTATCTGCAGGTCATGACCCCAACAGCCCATCTAAGGAAGCAGATTGCGTGGAATCCGTGGAGCTTAGATTGGGGTCCTCACTTGCTCGCTACCAAAGAAGTATACAGAGCAAATAGTAAAACCAAACTTCTCATACTTACTGAGGCAGGGTAACCAGAACCCCACTGCTGGGGGAAAAAAAATAGTTTTAGGTTTTGATTGTTAACTAGATCCTCCCTTCTTACTATTAATATGCAATAACATGAAGATAATAACTGATATAAGAATTTTAAAACATGCATTGTTCTCAAGAATAAAAGAGAAAAATCTGAATATATGAAGGAATATCAATAGAACCAGGACCAAGCTGATTGCTGTCACTCAAAGGAGGAGAAGGCACACACAGAGAAACCAAACTTCTCATACTCACTGGGACAGGATAGGGAGGGTAACGAGGGGCACCCTGGCCTCCCTGCTGGAAAAAAAACAACCCACAGAGATTTTACTTGTTGATATTTCACTAGATCCTCTCCCATTTTAATAATGTGCAACACCACCATATTAAGAAGAAAGCATTTTTGAACAAACTTCGTGCATGCTTATGGCAGCACAAATCCGACCCACAAAATAATGAGCCTGGCAAGAATTTGGGGGTGTGTAGTAATGACAGCACTGGCAGCATCTGTACTTGTGAAAGAATCAACAAAAGTGGAGTGACTTTGTGGCCAGTTGGGGTGGTTATGTCGTTCTGCACAATTCACAGCACAATCCTACGTATGCTTACTTAGAAATAGGTCCTATTGTGTTGAGTGGGAGGAGGAGGAGGAGGAGGAGGAGGAGGAGGAAGAGGAGAAGAAGAAGAAGAAGAAGAAGGAAGAGGAGGATGACGATGACGACAAGGAGGAGGACATTGCAAGCATGCATAGTATTGATAATAAAAGAAAGAACTGAAAATACAGGTGGAAGGCAATCAAGAGAACTAGGACCTGCAATCAACAGAACCATTCACCTGCAAAATCTACAGAACTATTGTCAGGCTGCCTATCAAAAGGGACATAAAACATGACTAGAGAAATTAAAAACATATCATACTCACTGGGTCAGGGAAGGGAGGAAAGCCGAAGGACCCCGGACTTCCCTTGAGAGTGGAAAAGGAAAAGAAAAAGATTGTAGGTCTTGATATTTCACTAGATCTTCTATAAAAACGGGGAAAGGGGAATCAGTAGAACAAGGATCAGGCCAGGCACTTGCTATCTACCAAAACAGAGAAGGCACAAACAGAAAAAAACCCCCAAAAAAGCTTGTACTCACGGGGGCAGGATAAGGACGGTAACCAGGAGAACCAGGGCCAGCCTGCAGGGTGGGAGAGAGATTGTAAGTTCTGACATTTCACTAGGTAGCTGATCCTTGATCCAAACCTCCAAAATCCAGACTATTCAGAAATCCAGACGTTTTTGTCCTATACTTTTTGTTTTAACTTTCTGTAGCGTGAGCACTAGAAGATCTTGTGCTCATTCCCACGTATCGGCTGTAAATTCTATCCTCCGCTCGTGGTGTGTGCCATTGTTAACAAATGTCAGCGAGGTCAACAGACGCCCAAATGGGCAACAGTGAAAAGAGCAAGAGGAAGCATTTCTCATTGTTTTAATGCACTTTTCCTAGTGGTGTTCCTCTTATATTTAGCGGAGGGAAATCAACAAGACTAGGATCAGGCTACTTTTCAAAAGGGGAATGAAAATGAACAGGGAAACTTATCATACTCGCTGGGGCAGGGCAAGGAGCAAAGTCAGAGGAAGAACCAGGACTTCCCTATAGGAGGAAAATATTTTAGGGTTTGATATTTCACTTCCTCAAACAACATATAGTAGGGTAAGAAGATACGGCTCTGAATAAACTGAATTCATGTTTGTTGTTGGTCAGTCGCTAAGTCGTGTCCGACTCTTCGCGACCCCATGGACCACAGCACGCCAGGCCTCCCTGTCCTCCACTAGCTTCCGGAGTTTGCCCAATTTCATCCTCATTGCAGGGGCGGACCTAGTCAAAATGGCGCCTGGAGCACCCAATAGAAGTGCGCCCCCATGGGAGCCCAGGTCTACCCACCAGAAGCAGCTCCAGGTAGACCTGGGATCCCCTCAAGGGAGCCCTGGTCTACCCATTAGAAACGGCCACGGGTAGACCTGGGCTCCCTTGAAGGGAGCCCAGGTCTACTCGCAGCTGGTCCCAATGGGTAGACTTGGGCTCTGGAGCCCAAGTCTACCCGCACAATGTTGCGGGGGCCACTGGCGCCCCCCTAGACGGCACCCAGGGCTCTTGCCCCCCTGCCACCCCCTAGATCCGCCACTGCCTCATTGATGACACTGTCTAACCATCTCCTCCTTTTGCCTTCAATCTTTCCCAGCATGAGGGTCTTCTCTAAAGAGTCCGCTCTTCTCAGGACGTGGCCAAAGTATTGGAGCTTCAGCTTCAGGATTTGTCCTTCCAGGGAGCAAACAGGCTGGACTTCCTGGAGGATTGACCGATTGGATTTCCTTGCAGTCCAGGGGGCTCACAAGAGTCTTCTCCAACACCATAATTCGAAAGAATTCATGTTTACTGCAGCACAAATTCTACATTCCAAATACTAGAGACCTATATTATTTATTAAAGAGATTTTTAAAATCTATTCCTCCCCCCAATTATTGGCTGTCTGTGCAGCTTACAGTCACATAAAAAAAGCAAAAAGTGCAATACAAATACAGTAAATAAGAACAACCCAATCAAAGAAGAATAAAAGCAATGCATACAGGACAATGCAGAACTGATATGAACCAGTGACAATAAATAAAAAACCAAACTTATACTCACTGGGGCAGGGTAAGGCGCTGGATAGCCGTTGTACCCAGGATTGCCCTACAAAAGTTTAAACACAGTTTGTTTTAAAAACATCCTTTTTTAAAATAAGAGAGATTTCATGGGAGCCAGTTAGGGGCCACTTACTAGCCACTTGCCGGGTGGGTCCAACTGGCTGTGCTGACCCAGAGTGCAATCCTGGAGTGTGGCCGGCATAGTTAGGCCAGCAAAGTGTGGCCAGCACAAGGGCCACCGTAAAGCACGTTTGGACCACGCTCCGAGTCAGGGAGGATGATGCACATCTTGGTGCTGGCCATGCTGAGAGCGACACCCATTATTGATTCCAGAGCCCACCTCTGCACCTAAAACCTTCATGCACCGGTCACGGGAGTGGCTCTCTTGAGTCCCACCCTGGTGGGGAGGGAACCCCAGGCAGCAATTTGCCAAGGGCCCCCTAACAGTGGCGCTAACAGTGGCTAACAGTGGAGCTAGCAGTGGCGACTACCCTATTCCTCCTAGAAATCTATTTCCTGCTCACCTGTGCGCCGGCTTCCCTTGTGCAAAGCACGGAGACCAAGAGGACGGCAACCAGCGTCAGCCTCATGTTGCTGGCTTCTGGCGCTGCCTTCCCAGTACGGAATCGCCCAAGTATGAGTACGCGGTTCGGCAACCATTATTTATGGGTGTCAGTGCATGCCCGACTGCCCAGACTGAAAGCCTCTGTTGAGGCCCTCTCCAAATTACCTTATCAGTACGGAAAGGTCGGTGGGGATTAACTCGTCACTGTTGTTACTGGAAAAGAGTCTCTGTTGCAACGACAACTGTGACGTGCCTTGGGCCCCAGGCTTTCCAAATGCTGTAGCGAGTCTGGAAACATTTTCGTCTCTTCCTCGCTTGGTCCTGCAACTGCAGGTTGGCCATTGCACCCTTCATCTCAGCAGAACACAGTTGCACCAATTTCGATCCACTCATTTGATTTTTAATCCTGCGTTCAATCTCCCAAAGGCACTCAGGCCGCAATCCTAGCCTGGAGGGAGGCCGGCACAGTGAAGCCAGCACAGTTTGGCCGGCACAAGGGCCACCATAAAGCACGTTTGGACCACTCTCGGAGTCAGGGAGGATGGCGCATGTCTGTGTGCTGGCTTCTCTGACTCCCAGAGTGGTCCAAACATACTGGATTGTGTCCCTTGTGCTTGATTTTTTTTGAAGTCAGTGGAACCATCTGAAACAAGGACAACAGTAGTCTATCACTGCCACCTAGTGGATATGTTGGGAAATAGCCCACAAATTATTGGTCTCTGATTGGAGATGCAATCAAATGCCGCGACCATTTTTCTTACAAATCTTTTGAGACGCATGGCAATGAAAAACGGTCATTGTTGGTAGGAGGTTTGAATGATGCTTCTGATAGGTGCATTGTAAGAAACAATGGCAGCCACCAGTCTGTGGCCAGTGGAAAGAGGAAGACCTACCACCACAAATGCTGCCCAAATAAGGACCCATCCCTTGTGGAGGGGGTCTACCCATTGACCAGGGGCAATCTGGAGAGCATCATGTCAAAGGCCCCATTGCATCTGGAGCCAGCCCACTATCTAAGCAGGGCCAAAATGGGGAGAAAAAACAAACAGAAAGGTTAAAAAAAATTAAAACCATGTGCAGACTGAACTATAGGAATAAAAGTAAGGCTTGGGAAGGAAAAACTGACGATCAGATTCTCAGCTGTATCCGTTTCCCCCCGAAATATAAAACTCCAGTCTGATTTTTGTTTTGTTTTGTTCTTCTCATGGCTTCGCCATTTTGTGCAGCTAGCAGGATTGCTTACTCACAAGTAAAATTACTCAATTACTGCTGCAAGGTTGACACAACCCCTGTTGGTTTTTTCCTGTATTGCTAGGGGAGGGGGCCTGGCTGGATTGCTTTCCCTTTCGCTTCCGGGAGATGGAATCAACAAAGGAGCTTTCCCCCTCCCCATTCGGAACAGATCGTTTGCGTCCCCGTGTCGCTTCCTGTCTCCCCATTTATCCGCTGTGATGTCATCACAGAGCCATTGCAGTTTCCTAGGTGACGACAGTCAACAATTGTCCCCAACCCTTCCGTGTTCACCTCCCACACACTACAATGGCCTCAGAGACAATGGACAATCCACCTCAACCTCCAGGTGACGGGTCTGGGTGGAGCAGAACGGGCCCTTGGGAGGGAAAGGGCCCGATCAGGAGGGACTAAAGAGAGAGTACCGAGTGGGAGCTGGCAGTCGAGGAGAGACGTGTAAGAGGGAGGGGGCGGGTTTAAAAGTGCTGCAGATGCCACAACTCGTTGTGTAAGTGGCCCCTCCCACTCACCATTCCGGGCAGCAACGGCAATGCGCAAGTGCTCCCTGAACCACACAGTGCCTCCTGCGCATTGCCATTGCTACCTGAAATGGCTCAATGATCGGGGCTGCTCGATTGTGGCCCCAGCAGAAGGTTGTGCCTCTAGCTATGCTACAGAAAGGGGCCTCGGGGCTAAATCCAGCACAAGGGCCACTGTAACGCACGTTCAGACCACTCTCGGAGTCAGGGGGGATGGTGCATGTCTGTCCAAACATACTTTACAGCGTCCCTTTTTGCTGGCCTAACTGTGCTGGCCTAACTCCAGGTTAGGACTGCATTCCGATTCACTTTTGCGATTGGAAAACGGCTGAGAAATCCCCCAACTGATTGCTGCATTCTCCGGAAAGCAGCAGGTTCTGGCGTCACGATGAGGGCATTACCCTTGACATCACTTCCAGGGTAATGACATCACTTCCGGTGGGTACCAGACAGATTGGACTAAAACGTGGGTCGCTGTGCTGAAAGCGATGTGAGCCGTTGCTCTAGAGCAGTGGTTCTTAACCTGAGTTCGATCGAACCCCAGGGGTTCGGTGAGTGAGTCTCAGGGGTTCGGTGGAGGTGTGCGCCCATTCCGTTCGCCAGGGTTGCCAGGTGCATCAATATACTTTTGGCATCCACACAATACTTTTATGGCATTTTCAATGTTTCACCATGAGAAACTGAAGGCTATTCTGAAGGCTAAACTGAACTGGCCGGCATGCGGTGTCTCCTCTCCTGGCCACCGCTCGGGTTAAAGTGCCCAAGCGGCAGCCAGGAGAAGCTGCCCCCCCGGCTCTGCACACTAATAAAATATATATATATACCGTATTTCCCCAAGTATAAGGCGCACCAAAGTATAAGACGCACCTTAATTTTGGGGCCAGAAATTTGGAAAATACATTTTTGGGGGCCGGCAGCTCTTAAGGCAATCGGGAGCATGGAGAACGCAGCGCTGCCCGGCACACCCCCTGAATAAGACGCACCCAATTTTTAGCCCCCGGTTTTTTGGGAAAAAGGTGCGTCTTATACTTGGGGAAATATGGTATATGTTTTGAATTTGAAAAAAAAATATTTTTCCAACTATGAAGGGTTCGGTGAATGCACGTATGAAATTTGCAGGGTTCAGTACCTCCAACAAGGTTAAGAACCACTGCTCTAGAGCAGTGATGGCGAACCTATGACACACGTGTCAAATGTGACACACCACAACCTTTGGGGTGACACACCAGTGTTCACCAAACACCTGACAAAAATAGTTTATTTTACTTATTTTTCATTTTTTGCAATTACTTGAAGTTTCCTTATAGAATACATAGCACCACACATGATTGGACTGTATTTTTGTTTAAATAAATGGATATAAAGAACTGTTTCTCTTTTGTTCGGGAGGGGGGCTGACACACCAGCAGAGTCAAGTTAAGCATTTTTTGAAGTTTTGACACACCGAGCCCCAAAGGGTCACCATCACTGCTCTAGAGGGTGGATTTGTGGTTGCCCAACTCTAACCCTGCCGCCTTTGGGTTGTGCCTTCGCAGGTGGTGATGGAGGGAAGCCAGTTCTTTCAGCCCCACTGCAACAGGGTAAGCCCATTCCTGTGACAGGGAGCGGCTCCAAACCTGGTGGAGGAGGAGGAGGAGGCAGCTCACAAGACTTCCTGCTTCCGCCGTCGCTTCCGCCGGCCATCTTCAACCAGACAGCTCCGCCCAACACTCCGACCACGGTCGTCTACAGCCTCCTGGGCCCCACCGCGACCTCTTCCCCGCCAAGGCTGGTCCAGACGCTCCCCGGCTCCTTCCCGGACATCTACGACGGCGACATGAAAAAATGGGAGGAGCACTTCCACAGCATCCAAAGGGCCTACAAGGAATTTGGCAAGGAGGATGACTTTGCCATCCGGGTGCTCACGGAAGACTTCACGCTCCCGTTCCCGTTCGCCTGGCCCAGCGAGGGCGAGGCAGCTCGACAGCCGGCCTACGACCCCGCCGACTGCGCGGGCTTCGACTTCTTCCTGCACCCCGGCCAACCCGTCCCTCGCCTGCTCCAACCACTGCATGCCACCACCCAGGCTTTCTTCAAAAAGAGGCGCCTGGAGCAGCTGGCTCTCAGTTACGCCAGCAAGGCCTCCCTGAACGGTGCCCCAGGGCTGCCAGCCCCCCAAGAAGCCAGCCCCCCCTTGCGCCCCGACATCATGGTCATCACCAGTATGCCATGTGTGACAACCACCGTCCTCGGAGAACCGCCCTTTCTCCTGCAAGACGGCAAGAGCCACCGGAACATCCAGCCGGCCCCACTCACACTCCCCAACCCGGCACCGATGCAGCCAATCAACCTTCAGTTTATGAGCCCCACCCACCATGGTCCGTTTTAGCCCCCTCGGGCATCACAGACGGTACCCCCACTCTCCAACTGGAACAGATTTTGAGCGCACTGACTGCTCACCCTGGGAGGGGCTTTTCATGTTGCTCCACCTTGGCCCCAGTTGCTCCAAGCGTCAACTGGAATCCCGGGGTTAAAACGAAAGCCTCCGATCACGCTCCCTGCTCCGCTCTTTGAACAGCGACACACGTCCATCTGTGTCCACTCGCATCCATGTGGTTAATAAACACCAGTCTGCTTTCTACCCCATGGTTAAGATAATTTGGATGGAGCAAATGTTGTCCGACTGGCTGCCGCAGAGTTCACCGTCTTTTTTTACGCTCGCATACCTGCAGATTAGACTACTGCCATTCTCCCGTGCTGGGGCTGCCCTTGAAGATAAGTGTGCAGGAAGCTACAGCTGGTGCCAAACTTTGGTATGGCATTGTTGGCCAATATGAGCATCAACAACCCAGTGTCCTTGTCTTGGCATCGTTGTGCTTGTGGATAGTAATCTCCCAGGCTCCCCTCAAGGGTCTAGTTCTCGCCTTTAAACCTAAACAGCTCCAGTCTAGCATACCCCAAGGAGAGCTTCTTCCCAAGGTCGAAACCCTTATTCATGAAGCAGCCTTAGGGAGATTCACGGCTGTGACTTTGTTATCAACTAGCACCTATCTCCTGAGAAATCCCCCCCCTTTCCTTCCCAATGACAACTACTCTTGAGTATGCCAAGGCTCGTGGGAAATCACCCTGTCCCTTTTCCCATTCTGACAAAAGTTCTGTGTCACCAACACCAGGGCATCCTTTCCCTTAATCTGAATGGTATATCAATCAATCAATCACTAGTATTTATATACCACTTTTCAACACAAAGTTCACAAAGCGGTTTACAGGCAAATAATACCATTAAAGTTAAACGGCTCCCTGTCCCAAAAGGGCTCACATTCTAAAAGAATGGAGAACACCACCAGCAACAGCCACGAGAAAGACACTGTGCTGGGGTGAAGAGGGACAGTTGCTCTCCCCCTGCTAAATATAAGAGGACACCACTTGAAAAAGTGCCTCTTGCCCAGTTAGCAGGGGTATATCCTACATATCGCCTGTCGAATCCTTCCTGGAACCCTGCTGAGCTTAGCTCACCCCTAGGAACTGGTCCAGTTAGCCCACCTAATTGGGAACTATGCGGGGGTCTGTTCAAGTTCAAAGCAAATTGAATGACCATCGAATGCTCAGTGGATAGGAATGTTCGATAGAAACTGCTTTGATTTCTTTGCAAGCCTATTTCTCAAACACAGAATTTGATTTGGCGCAGGTGTGCACGTGTTTCCCTGTCTCTCTCTTCCCGACCCCCTTCGCTCCTTTTTCGCAAGGGGGTGGTGAAGTCCCCCCTGCGGTTCGCCGAAGCCTCCCGGTCTCGGCTTCTCGCACTGCTGCGCTTTTACGCACCGGAGGCGGCTCTGGTGAACGGTTCCGGGTTGGCTCACGCGTGCTTCGCTGTGTTATCATAGACCCCTATTCAGACTGCGATGCGACTGGGCAGCGGCGGGTTCAAGGGGGCAACACGCGTCGGGAGGTGTGGCTGCGCCGCCCCTTTCTACCTCCCCCGAGGTGGGGTGGGGCGGGGCGGGTCTACCTCCTCAGGGCTTGGGCAGGGCTTGGGAGTTGGGAAGGACATCGCTGCACTGCGTTCCAATCAAATACGCGCACACGGTCACCTCGACCCCGCAGCTCTCTTGTTTATTCGCGCAAAGGGCGAGCTGGGAACGCGGCGTGGGTTCGCTCCTCGACTCTCCGCCTTTTCCGGCTCCCCTCCCTTAACCGCTTTCCCTGTTCCGACATGCTCCGCCTTTTCCCCCACCCCAGTTCCCAGTACCCTTTTTCAGCCCCCCCCCCTGCTCCACACTCCAATCTCTCCCTCCCCACCCGTTCCCCTGCACCCGTTCTCGTTTATCCTTCTTCTCCCGTGTTCCGCCTTTCAGACGTGCTCTCGCTTCGCTTCCTCTCTCCGAGGCGCTCGCTTCGCTTCTCTGGGGTTTCTTTGCTTCTCGTTCCTTCTCTCACCGGCCAGTCTCTCACCGTAGCCGTCCTGCTACGGCACCATCACGGCGCGGGGGATCCACGGCCCCGATCCCCGGGGGAGGTAGGGCGATGGGAGGCTACAGGAGGCAACGAGGGGAACGTGGCTTGCGAACCAGTGCAGAAGCAAAAACGTCAGAAAGGGCTACCACAGGAGCTGCTGGACACGGGGACCCGCCGTCCAAGAATCGCTGCCCGAGAAGCGCTAAGACGGTCACTCTGCTGATCGTGGAGGATACAAAATTTGACACGCGCGCGTGAAGCCACAGCCAGCTTAAAGCGATCCTCTGCAACTGAAAGCGAACGTGAAATTAGCGGGGATACCCGGATGATTCCCTCTCCCCCGCCAGATTTCTGACTGGACAACTCTGCGTAACACTTTTCTCCAAGTCAGCCCAAATTTCTGCCAAGTTGGGAGTCATTTAGTTAATTTAAGAGCCGGCCGATGAAATGGATCGGGAATAAATTCACAGAGGAGAAAAGAGCGCCCTCCTTCAGGGCGGTAGGACAATGAATTGCTGGCCACCCAAGGTGCAGCAATGGCCCCGCTAGACTGTAAACCCCTCGGGGCAGGGACTTAATCCCTGATGTTGCTGTATTGATAATATTTCATAGGTCTTTAAAAGGGGTTAGAGGGTGGTTCCCAAACTGGGTTCTGACCCCAATTTTTAGTGGGTTCCCAAACTGTAGGTCAGGGACTCAATTTTTGGAAACTGACAAGTCAGATTTTGCTATGTGCATCAGGGGTTACACAATCTGCTATGGGGGGGCACCTATCACCGTTATAGCCAAAGAGGCTTGAGAGGCAGCCTTGGGAGCACAGAACTGAGTATTAATTTATTATTATTATTATTATTATTATTATTATTATTATTATTTCTAGATCCTTTTGGTCCACTGGGTTTGCAATAGTCATTTTTAAAAAGTGGGTCCCACCAAAAACAAAATACTGACCGTAATCCCATCCACATTTACTATTTAGGCCCCATTGATTAAGCTCTGACTTACTTTTGAGTAGACATGCAAGGCTGATGGGCAGGGCACCTCCCTGAGCTGGTCTTTATAGCGAGCATGGATCACTGGCATTAAGGCTGCAATTGGGAGTGAGGCCCATTGGCTTTAGTGAGGCTTACTTCCGTGTAAACATGCACAAGAGTGGGCGCCCTTTCACCTTCCTGTGTAACCAACAGCACGTTTTGCAGGCGGCTGGCCTTCAGCGGCTGGCCAGCCAAGACTTGCAGCTCATGTTTCCTTGTTTGGCAATTTATTTATATACTTTCCCCTCCGCGTGTTTTAGCCTTATTTAAATATGACGCATAGAATAAAAAAGAAACGCTCTGCCCTCCTCTCTCCTGAAACGGATCCCCCTTGTCCGCAAGGAGACGGGGAATTTGATTCCAAGAAAGGGCACGAAAAGGGCACGGGGGCTTCCGCCGCTGCAACTGAGCGTGCTCGGAACGACAAAGACAACAATAGAACGCGATACAGTCGTGAGCCGCATGGGGGAAACGAACAGAGATGCGGAATGTCAACAGTAGAATAGAACGTAGAATGAATGATCCACTGTTAATGCATTACCGCCAATACGTTCAGGACAACGGGGTCTTTTGTCCCTGCGTCACCCTAAGTCGGAATTAATTCGTGGTAAGCACCAATTTGGAAGCTCCATGTTTTTGTCCCCCACATTTGGCACCAATTGTAGAGAGGTGCCACATTTTTTTTTCTTTTTTTTGATCCTGTATCTTCCGACCCGGTTCCGGAGACACCCGCGTCCGTCTGCTCCGACGACCACACTATTCAGCAGCCCCTGGTCAAGAAACCAACTCCCCAGCCTGGGTGTGCTTCCTCGGAAGCAAGCCCCAAGGCACTCCCTCCCTTATTAAACAGCAGGAACACTTTAAGTCGTCGCACCGGTCTTAAGCGGGGCATAGGCCCAGAATAACCCCCACCACCACCACGCGCGGGAGGGGGAAAGAAAGCAAAGCTCCCCCTAGCGTCCGCTCGAACTGTCACCATCGCTACCACCCCGGCCGAACTACAGCAGCCGCCTTAAGCGTTTGCGCATGCGCTTCGAGAAAAATACAAGGAGGGGGGAAGAACGGGTGATTTTTTTAATGCCCTACTCGCCCCCCCCAGCACCCCCGCAGTACCCCGCCGCGGCGAACGTCCCCGCTGCGGTGTTGCGCGACGTTCCAAAGCGAACGCTCGCCTCCCCCTGCAGCAGCCGCCGCAGCGTTCGATCGCGGCTCCCCAACGTTCCATCCGCTGGTTCGCAACGTTCCATTCCCACCCTTCCCCCGCCCTCTTCCCCCGCCCCGGATCGTCGCAACGTTCTATCCCCTCCCCCTCCCTCTGCTCGGATTGTTGCAACGTTCCATCCGCTGCTGCTGCTGCTGCTGCTCGCCTCGACGTTGCAAAGCAGGCCGCGGACGCTCGAACCGCAGCCGCAGCGCTCTCGCAACCCGCCCGGCTCCGGCTCCGACGCGCTCCCGTCTCGTCCCCCTCACGTGTCCCGGGCTCCCAGCTGGGGAAGGAAGGAAGGAGGGAGAGAATCTCTCTTTCTCTCTCTCTCCTCCTCACATGACCCGAGTGTTTGTCCCCGTGATCAGCGCCTCGGCTCCCGTGTCTCCTCCGCGTCCCCTCTACCTCCATCCGGCGTGAGATTCGAAACTCGTTCCCTCTTCTCCTGCCCCCTCCCCCACCCCTTCCCCCTGGTGCTGCGGGGTCTCCCCCGCTCCCCCTCCCTCCTCCCCTTCCCCCCTCCCTCCTCCCCCCATGGACATGCTGGATCCCGGCCTGGACACAGCCACCGCCTCCGCTGCTTCCAGGTAAGAGCAGGGATCCCCACTCGCCCCCCTCGCCCCCCTCCGCTTCTTTCCCCGGGGGCTCGGCCCTCCTTGCTCCTTCCAGGCCTGCCACGGGTGGGGGAGGGGAAACCAGCCATGATCCTCCTGCTCCTGCGGTAGCAGCAGCAACGGCGGCGGCGGCGGCTGCACAGAGAGGGGGAGAACAAAATGGAGGACGAGGCTGAGCCTCGGGAGGGAAGCTGTCGGGGGCCCGGGTGGAAATCGCGAATGCACGCGGCGCACTGAGTGTGGGTCCCGGGGCGGGGGGAGGTTTGGGCGCCGGGGATGCGAAAAAGGAGGCTGTTACGCTGTAGACTGCGAAGGGAGGAGGGAGGGTTCTCTTCCCCCCCCCCGCCCCACACAGACAGCCTGCACGCACATTCTTAAAAGATCTTGTCAGAAGGGGCTGAAGGAGCCGTGGGGTGGGGTGGGGTGGGGTGAATGGCGTGGTCAGGTTTTTTGCTGTCAGAGAGGAAACACTGGGGTCCACGAGGAGTGACGGGGGGGGTTAGGGGTTGTGGGCAAGTGGCACTGAGCAGGGAAGGGGCTTGCTGATCAGGATAGAGGGGCATAAGAGGGGGTGCACAGTGGTCAGGAGAAGGCGCCAGTGACTTGTGTGTGTGTGTGTGTGTGTGTGAGTGTGTGTGTGTGTGAGAAAAAGCACTGCAGGGGATGTCCTTTGGGCAAACTTTGTGCATGTGGCTGCTTAATCTGGAGTCAGACCTCTCGTCCAGCTGATCCTAGCCACTGGTTGGCAGCAATTCTGCCCAGGGTACTTTCTGCCGAGGCTCGGGCCTGTGACACCTGCAGGTAGCAGGTGTCCCGACACCAGGTGTGTGGGCTGGGAACATTGAATTGCTGGGACAGGCAGGTGAAGCTGCTGGTTGGGGGCTGCACATCTGTCCGGGGGAGTCCAGCGTGCCTGGGAGCAGAACAAAGTGCCCAAATTACATAATGTTGTGGGGGGGGGGTGCTGAGCAGAAGGTCCTGATCCCTTCTGAACTTTTGAGTTGGCTCCATAGCTACTCTGTTTATTTAGAGAGCTATGTGTTATAAGAGCGATTTGGTTGGAGTTAGGGGGGATCCGGAAGTCCTGGTTTTAAGCTCTCCCACCTCAGCTGAATCTGCAAATTGGGCAGCCTGTATCTTGTGTGTGCATTCTGGCACACACCCCAGGCATGCATACTGCCAGCTGGCTCTCCTGGGGTGAGTAGAATTGGCCTCGGAGTAACCATCTAGGAACGCACATTTGGGGTATTGCTTGTTTTTCAACTCTTCCGTAGATATGCGAAAAGCAACTAACGTAGGTGTGTTGTGCAGGTGAGCTAGAACAATTATTGTGGGCTCAGGAAGTCTTGTGGGCTTATTTTCCAGACTAAGCTAACCTCTAGGAATGGAGGTTAACTGGGGGGGGGCGGAGAGAAATAAGGAGGATTAATACAGAAAACAGCATATGAAACAAAGCTTATTTGATATTGAAGGGAGGGTTGGAGTGGCATGAAAGATGTAAACAACTGAAAATTGTGTCATTGGATTTGATCTCGGATGCTTTTGTTGGGGTGGGAACCAGTAAGAATTAGTGTTGTAGATTATTGCATTTTTATTCCAGCCAGAAACTTGGGGCCTTTTTCCCCTGTCCTTGAGTGTCTCATGTTAGCTGGTCTGAAAGATGGGGACTCTCAGAGATGGTCCAGGGAAACGAGTGAAATTTGAACCCAGGACTCCTTGGGCCTACCCCGATAGTCTAACCACTAACCATGGTGATCCTCTGTTGATTTCGATTGGTGGGCGGGTGATATATGAGACACAGCCTAATGCTGCAGTCCTGATAACAGATAACTCTCGTAAGGCAGACCTGCGTTCTTTATTGCAATTGAACATTTCGGTGGTTGGGGTTCGAGACAATCTCTCATCCATGCGCTGGCCAGTCTTGCTACTTAGGTTCTGCAAGGTGGCCACATTCTGCCCCTTTGGATCAGATGGCACATGCGCGGTGGGGGCCATGAGAACAGTGGCTGGCACTAAATTTAAATGCCGAATGGCAGCAGCGAGGAGGGGGCTGGAGTGTGATTCGAACTCAGGACCGCAGGTTTACAGGCTGTGCGCTTTTTGCTGCATCATGTGTCCCAGGAAGGGGATTGAGCCTTCACCCTACAAGGTGCAGCCCCTACGACCCCACCGCTGCCCCGCCACTCTGCCCTAGATTCAGGGCCGCAACTGAGGAATGGGGAGGGGCTGTTGAGGTAGGAACACCTGTGATGCTCAGAGCCTGGCGTCGGCTGGGCAGAAGGAGCTCAGCGCCCTCTCTGCTCAAGTCCTTTCATTGCCCTCCTGGGTGGGAAGCCTGCCCTCCATGCCCTTGGCGGAGGAGGAAATGAAAGAGGTGACACAGGCAAAATGTGCCCTTCATCCCTGGCCTGTCTCCCGTGGGTCAGGCCCGATGTGCAGACACACACTGCCTGCCGGTATCCTTGCAGGGCCTAAGCCGCACCTGTCACAGCGGGCCAGCTGCCTGTCATGAGCAGACTTTAATAGGGGTGTGTGACACACACATGAATGCTTTAATATGGGTTTTAAAATGATGCATTCGTGTCGTGGGAAGCCATACAGAGTCAAGCCATTGGGCCAGGCAGGTCAACTTTCCCAGCACAGGTTGGCAGCGATTCTCAAGAAATGAATGCTCCCCTGCTTAAATCCTGGGATTGAACATGGAGGACTTTCGGCTTGGAAATGTGTCCCTTGCGCAGTTCTCACCTGCAGAGATGCGCCACGTGCGCCACGCATGTGAAGCACATGCACGTACTCCTAAACACTGATCCCACCCTTCCTCTGAGGAAGGCGTACGTGAGCCTCTCGTTTTATCCTCACAACAGCCCTGTGAAGTAGGCCAGGCTGAGCAGCATTGTCTGGCCCAAGATCACACGGTGATGCCCACGGTTATGGAAAAGTGAGAGTCTGGGGTTCCTTGATCCTAATCAAACCCTTTTAACCTACATGGACTCCTTATAGTTATGTGTCAGCCCACATTGTAGCTCTAGGCCTGGTTTTTGCATTTGGCAGCACAAAGGGGTCAAGTTTCTCCTGGTCTGTGCAGCTGCAGTTCAAGCTTGCATTTCAGAATATTTCTTTCCTCACCCCCAAAAAGCATCAATATATACCAATTCCCTGAGGAGCTGCTTTTCTATGTGCGGGGGCCAGAGTTCAGCCTGACCATATCTCCCTGCCATGCTAGCTTTCTATGGGGCTTGGCTTGGCTTCGGGAAAGTTCAACCACCCACACTTTCCCACTGCCAACGTGTTCTCTAGCTGTGGGGTAGAGAAGGGAGGGCGGCAGCACCTGCAAATTTCATCTTCTCTAGATGTCATTGATTTGATCGCGCTCATGTTCCATCCCTGCTTGGGAGGAATAAAATTACTCCATTTCACCTCATCGGCAACGCTGTAATAGGTTGAGGCTCTCAAACACAGGGCAGTGGAAAGGCCTTTTGGATCAAAAACAGTTTCATCAGATTCTTCCCAGCGAAGGCTTTCAGGAGGCATGTCAGCATGGAGAGACGTCACCTTCTCCCACTTTTTACCCATACTGCCTCTTGACTTGAGGGTTCCGCTCAAATTTCATAGCATCATTGCAGTGGGATGGACAAGGTGACGTTCTTATCATCATCATCATCATCATCATCATCCCCTTCATGATACCGGAACCAGGGAACATCCGCTAAAAGTGGCCGTCTGGAAAGTTAAAAAGTAAACATTTCTTTTCCCAGCGTGTCATTAATCTGTGGAACTCCTTGCCATGGGACGTAGTGGTGGTGGCAGCATCTGGCCCAGATACTTTTTAAAAGGGGGATTGGACAGATTGGTGGAGGAAACGTCCGTCGCAGGTTATAGGCTGTGATGGGTGGTGCAGCCTCCTCATTTTAGAAGCAGGCTACCCAAGAATGCCAGGTGCAAGGGAGCGGCAGTGGGACGCTGGCATCTTGTTGCCTTGTGCGTTTCCCAAGGCATCTGGTGGGCTGCTGGTGATATAGGAAGTGGGACTAGATGGCCTGATCCAGCAGGGCTCTTCTGATGTTCCTGTCCTGATCCAGAAACCTAATTTGGTTAGAGCCTCCTGTGTACCAGCTCCACCCACCTCAGTTAGAAGCTGGGTGTTCTCTTTAAGAGGTCCCATAGCTCTCCCCCCCCATCCCTGCAGAGTGCAGAGATAATTAGAATCTTGCTGGGCTTCAGGTTCTAATGAAGAAACCGGCTCTCTTTGGGGTGGGGGGGAGGTGCATTGTCCTTGGTGGCCCTGAAGTCCAGGAGAGGCAGATCCTTCCGGGTTCCTGTCCCAGTTCCAGCATTCGTCCTGGGTGGTGGCGTTTGGGATTTATTTATTTTTGTCTTTGCAGAGGCTGTGCACGCGACATGGCCTGTGCCTTTGGCGGTGGGGCCAGGACGACGTGGCGGGGCGAAGGGTTGGGATCGAGTGGGCAGGGAGCCTTCAGGCGACGGCGAGGGGGGCAAACGTAAGCCTGGGTGAAGGAAATGTGCCCCCGGAGGGCAGCAAAGAAAAATTGGGGTGAAAGCTGGCATTTAAGCAGGGGAGAGGCATAAGAACATAAGAGCCCTGCTGGATCAGGCCAAAGGCCCATCTAGTCCAGCTTCCTGTATCTCACAGCGGCCCACCAGGTGCCCCAGGGAGGCACGAGACAACAAGATGCCTGCATCCTGTGGCCACTCCCTTGCACCCGGTACTCTGAAGTAGCCTACTACTAATGCAAGGGGGTTGCACAACCCATCATGGCCTATAGCCCACGATGGACTTTTCTTCCAGAAATCCGTCCAATCCCCTCTTAAAGGCATGTTGGCAAGAGCCAGTGCCGTCTACATTCCTGAGCACAGGATATCGATCTGAGGGCTAAATGACCCCATTGAGCAGGGCTGCTCCTTCCAGGCCCCAGGTAGGCCTCCTGCCCCTTCTCAATAGCCCTGCTCCACGGGGGCACCTCGGCCGGCTGCTTTCAGTGGCCCGTTGGAGCTCTCGAACGCGGCCCGCCTTCTGCTCTGCGGGCCCCTTCCTCCTCTGTGCAGCCGCGAGACACCAGCATCTGAGATACGAGCCTTATCTCCCCCTGCCAGCGAGCAGGATTAAGAGCCCTGAGTGCCGTCCAGCTCTGTGGCTGGCGCTCTGCAGGCTGCCGTGAGCCCCCCCCTCCCCACTTCCTCCTGTCTCCGTGAAAGGAACGGATATTAATCGCGTATCTGGGCAATCTGAAGTCTCTGCCAAGAGGCGTTCTTTCTGCTGGGTAGACGTGTACCGGCCGAGCGCGCCAAAGCGGGGGGGGGCGTGCTGTTGCTTTTGCCGCCCCCAGCCTGTGGAACTCCTTGCCACATGGCTGGGCCCGTGGCACGGATCAGGTCGGCGCTGCATTTGGAGCGGCGGAGCGGTGGCAGGCGCCTGTTACGGAAATTCACGGAACGACCCGCGAAACTGGGTCCACAGAACCGTTGACGGGATTTGCAGCCCAGTCCCGGAATGGAGGCGACCTCTCTGCGGTACAGCGGTGCTGAAATGGCTGCCGCCGTATCCTGCAGGGTCTGGTGGTTACAGGGTCAGGGCAGTAGTGTCATCTAAATGATTTAAGAACGGGTACTCACTTTTGATTGGCACGTGTCGGGACCCGCCCACTGGAAGTGACGTCATAAGCCAGAAGTGATGTCGTGGCAGGAAGGGACATGAAAAAAGCCCTTTTTGAGGCCTCAGACAATTTTAAACTGACCCAACAGTTGCAACAGTATTCCACAGCACCCCCAGAACATGTTAAGGAGGCCTGGCATCATGTTAAAGTGACCCAACAGTTCCAAAACCCCAGAGCAGCTCATTTTTCAGTGGCAAGGCAAAGCAAGGCAAGGCTCCACTTGCTGCCTGCCTGCCTGCCTGGCTCTGAGAAGATGCAGGCAACTCAAACGTGCAGGAAATTCAAACGTTGCAGGGGGCGGAGTCGACGAGTGGGCGGGCGAATGGGCAGGGCCAGCCGTAATCCTAGAAACCAGTACTCGCATACCCCCTGCATGACATCACTGGGTCAGGGGCTTGCTAGCGCTGGCACTCTTGGGCTCTTCCTCCCAGGCCTTTTTTTTTTTTTTTAAATTCTGACTGTGTTCTTTCTTTGTCTTCTCTGTTGCAGCCACGAGAAAGACCAGGAAGGTGAAGAGAGAGTCGAACTGCAAGAAGGTGAGGGGTGGCCCCAGACTAGCCCAGCAAGGTCCGGCTCCGCCGTGTCAGAAAGAAGCCGCCCCTGTCCCTGACAGCGGGCCCGAGTTGAGGTCTCCGTCCTATAAGCCTGGCTCACAAAAGTGTATGGGCTTGAACAGAACCGACCCTTCAACTCTCCCCTTTAGGATCCTGCAAGGCAAGAGGCCCAAGCCCTTTCCCCTCACCCTGTTTTGAGCCAAGGCCCTGCCTGGGCCGCTGAACGCCAATTCTTAAAAATGCACACTTTGGGGGATATCTGTCCAGTGTGTCCTTTGCTTCCGATGGCTGGTAGGGCCCTGCCCCACCAAACTCCAGCCTACGCCAGCTCTTGCCAGGGTATGGCCTGTGGGCCGGATCCAGTCTGGCCTTGCTCCTCCTGGGACTGGAGGTTGACGTCTGCACTCGAATGCGTTCAAGGTTGACTTCCTTTGGACAACCGTGAGTTGACGTGGTTTCCATCAGGCCCACCACACTGACGCTTAAAATAATAATAATAATAATAATACTCGTATTTATATACCGCCTTTCTTAGGTCATCAGATCACTCCTCTGACTTTAACTCAAGGCAGTTTACATAGGCAGGCATTATTCATAAACACAAAGGTTTTTACAAATTACAAGAAGGGTCTATCAAGAACATACAACATATAGATGGTACTTTCGTGGCCTAATCCTTCTTTCTGGCCACACAATTTGCCTTCCTGCTGGCTGATAAGCAGCTTCTCTGCTCACACCAAAGAAGCGGCTGGCCCAGCACAACTCCCCTCTCACAGGCAGCTGTAGCTCAGCTCTAATCAGTCACAGTTTACAAGGTCTGCCGCTCACGGAGACTTCTGGTGATCCCGAACTGGCGACCTTCAGCTGTTATCTTCAGGCAAACGGAGGCTTTAACCCTCTCGACTACAATCTCCTGCCCAGTCCTGCTTTTCCAGCCCATGCAGCTTGGAGCCAACTCACCCTCCCCGAATCCCGTAGCTTGCCGCTTTCTAGGGCGCCCCAGTGACCTGGTGCGCTGTTGAGATGGGGTCTCTTGTCGGTCATCCATTTCCCTTCTCTCCCAGGAGACGGCACGAATGCAGACGAGCAGACCGCCGTGGCCATCGCCAGCGTCCAGCAAGCAGCCTTTACAGACCATAATATCCAGTACCAGTTCCGCACAGAGAACAATGGAGGACAGGTAGCTGCGCGCATTGGGTCTCGTCTGGTGCTGCTGTAGATGTGCTGGGGCTAAGCACCGGCGTTTGGGGGCTGCCTGCCTTTGTGGTTTGCGTACGGTGGTAGAGTGAGCGCATCAGGCATGGAAGCCCTGTCCCCCCCTCCCATTCTGGCCAGTGGTCAGCCCCTTTCTGAGGACTGGCCGACCTACCCATTTAGAAAGATCGCACGGAACAGCTTTTCTCGGACTGCACCATTTCAGAACGGGGGTGCGTGATTGAATGCCTGTTGAAAGCTCCCTGTGTCCAGTCGAAAGCTCGACTGTGAACAGTCGTGGCTTATCGCTTTTTAAAAATGCAAACGGTCAATCATCTGGTGTGTTCTTTTTAATTTCCCCCCCCCATATGCACGTGAAATGGGAGAGTCCCAGGAAAGCTGTCCCACTCGGCGTTTTCAAATGCGGAGCACAGCTTTTGCTTCTGAGATGGTGGAAGACATTGTGGCCTGGGCCTTAGGATCTGGTCTGAAGTGGCTTGGATGGTGTACCTGTGTACCTGTGTAAATGCAACTCAAGATGCTTGCTGGGGGAGGGGGGGCGACTACAATTCCAGATCCTGGGAGAGGGGGCATGTTGATACATGTAGAAAATAGCAACAAGGGTTGCAATAGAGACTGATTGTTGGCTTACTTGGTTGGCAGAGGAGCGCATGTGCGCACATGAACACACACACACACACACACACCGGTGAACGTTCTTTCCTTGTGTGGTCTCCACTGACTTCTCCCAGGGGCGCGATCGCTGCCTGCCCCTTCTCAATTCTGCTTCCATCGAGGATGTTCTTTGTCTCTTGTTCTCTCCCTGCAAGATGCTCTTCCTGTCCTGGGAGCCTCTTCTGGGAAACGGCTAGATTTCCTATTTACAAAAGAGGGGGGCAGCTGATGTTGTTGTCCCCGTGGCCTCTGGTGCAATGTGAAACCTGCCTCGTGCATCACATTTTTCCGATCATATTTTTCCGCTTAGATCTGCACAAAACCTCCCGTGCTCCATCTCATGCCCTTGAGAAACAGCCTCTCTCCCCCCATCAAAGGATTTCGGATCCTGCCTTGTCTCTTTCCCGTCGTCAGTCCGAATGCAGACCCGGCCCCGCTCCAGAGCCTGTTCTTTGCCTCCTCTCCCAGGTGACATACAGAGTGGTCCAGGTGACGGACAGTCAGCTGGATGGACAGACGGACACGACGGGGGCCGTCAGTGTGGTCTCGACGGCGGCGTTCGCCGGCAGCCAGCAAGCTGTTGCCCAGGTAAGAGTCGGCTTGTCGCCCCTCGGGGTGCATCGCTGGACTGAGCTTGTCCTGATGGGTGCATCTGGTTGTGGAGGTGATGCCGTCTTTCCATCAGCACAGCGCATGGATTTGGATGACTGTCGCTGCATGTGCAATTCCCCACCTGCATTGCCGCAGTCGTCTCCTGGAACTGGTGCGGTGTAGTGCAGTGGTATTCAAACTGTGGGTCACAACCTGATGTCAGGTGGGTCACGGAGAGCTGGGAGCAGCCGTCTTGGAAGCTGCAGGCCTGACTCTTGGTATATTCCTTTTGTGAGTGTTCGCAGTGTGGATTCTCAAGGGAGGGTTTTTTTTTTTTCCTTGTTTTTAGTTCAGTGCTTTTACATCCTATTTTGCCCTCCTCCTGCTTTCTGTCAGGGTTGTTTCATGGTTGTGCTGTTGCTGCTGTCCAAGAACGCCTATTTGCATTTCAGGAGTGCCATTTCATTATGTGACCATGACAGCACTTCCTGCTTGATGATGTCACTGCTTGATGATTTCCTGTTAGTGGTGGAGCTGTGAGTCGCTGGCCTCCAACTTGTAACAGAAGTTGTAGGATGTGGTTACTGCCCTGCGCGCTCTCTCTCTCTCTCTCTCTCTCTCTCTCTCTCTCTCTCTCTCTCTCTGTGTGTGTGTGTGTGTGTGTGTGTGTGTGTGTGTGTGTGTGTGTGTGTGTGTGTGTGGGGCTGCCTTATTGTGGCTTCCCGTTGTCAAGACATGTCGCATTAGAGAAATCTGTTCTCATGCACATGCTCTCTCCCCCTTCCTTGTGCACCGTGCAAAGCACATGTGTTTGGATGAAAGCTGTGGCGGATCTTGCACCCAGGGCCGGCAGACACCAGTGATAGGCTCCCAATGGCCATTCACACATCTGTGGGCCAATACTAGATTTCCGTACAACTGATGTCCTGGTTGCAGAACATGAGAAGGGACTTGAGTGTGAGATGCTGTGTTCGAGACCGCTCTGTCTGGGCCGGCCTGTGCGTGCGGGTCTTCTTCTTGACTTTGAATCCGTCGTTTGCTCTGCACTGTGTAGCCAGGACAGCAAAACCCCGATCACGCCCTGGCCAGGATATGCCCCATCTTAAAAAGTGACCTCTCTCCTTTCTTGTACAAGAAGCAACGCCTGTTAGAATAGACATGCAGTGTGAAATACAGGAAGCTGGATGGCCCTATTATATGGCCTGATCCTGCTGGGCTCTCGTGCTCTTGTGAATAACAGATGCCATAAACTGTTAGCCATATATAAACGATTTATTTTAACTGAGTTATATTGGGTCTTATCGGTGATGTAACAAGGTGGCTGGCTGTATAGGAAAATAAAAAGGATTACCGAAATCCTGAAAACAAGTCTAGAAACATCCACAAAATGCAGCAGCTAAAAATACTTGTCTCTGGGAAACGGTCAGCTTTTGTGTCTCAGAAGAGATTTTTTTCTATGCCTCGCAAGAGGGCAGTATATGCGTAGAATATCTCAGCAGGCCTGCTTTTATTTTTCTCCTTGCATCTAAGGGCTTTCTCCTTCCCGCTGGGCCGATTCTCCTCCAGGATATCATACTGGTACTTTGAAAAATGCCAATATGAAATATGAATGCCCACCTGCCACTTTGCAGTGGGTGGAAGATCTCTCTATTTGAATCAGTTGTCTATCAAAGGCAACTTTGTATGGACAAATTTGTGGAGATATATAAATATCTCAGAAAATATCTCTTTCTCAAATAACTTGCCTATAAAAATTTAATACTGATTTTTTTTTTACATTTGTAAGGTGGTTTCTACGTTTACATTTGTTTTCCCTTTCCCCCCTTTATATTTGTATTGTGTTCAATTTTTTTTTTACTTTGTATTTTTTTTCCTTAATAAAAAATTAAAAAAAAATTACCAATATTTTCCTGGTGGAACCACCAAACCAGGTGCACCATTTTTTTTTCTTCATACAGCGGGCTGAATAGCATTCACGATGCCTGCTGAGGGCCAGACGTGATGTCATAAAGCAGGAAGTGATGTCATTAAGCAGGTCATAACTTTTTTTTAAAGCACTCTTTTTTTCCCTCACTTAGGAACTCATTAGCTGCTAATGGCAGAAAGGGAAATATGCAAATGTTGATGGTATTTTCAGGATACGGGAGAGCCCTGTTATTTTGTGGGCTGCCTTTTAGCGGTGGCAGCTCAGCACCTGAGAGCAGCTGATGGTGGCTGTGGGAGAGCCGGATATAAAGAGCTTTTGGGGGGCTTCTTCCAGCCTGTGGGCCTTACGTTTGACACCCCAGTGCCCCCAATCTCAGCCCTTGGGAGAAAGCCTTTATCAAGCCTCTAGTCAGTGGTGTCATCTAAATGATTTAAGAACAGGTACTCACTTTTGATTGGCACGTGTCGGGACCCGCCCACCAGAAGTGACATCATAAGCCAGAAGTGAGGTCGTGGCAGGAAGGGACATGAAAAAAGCCCTTTTTGAGGCCTCAGACCATTTTAAACTGACCCAACAGTTATTCCACAGCACCCCCAGAACACGTTAAGGAGGTCTGGCATCATGTTAAAGTGACCCAACAGTTCCAAAACCCCAGAGCAGCTCATTTTTCAGTGGCGTGGCAAGGCAAGGCAAGGCTTCGCTTGCTGCCTGCCTGGCTCTGAGAACATGCAGGCAACTCAAACGTGCAGGAAATTCAAACGTTGCAGGGGGCGGAGTCGACGAGTGGGTGGGCGAATGGGTGGGGCCAGCCGTAATCCTAGGAACCGGTACTCGCGTACCCCCGCGTACCCCCTGCATGACATCACTGCCTCTAGTACCCATTGACACTTTCAGGTAGGACTGGGGAAAACCCCTGTCCAAAGACCTGGACAATCAGAGCCACTGAACCAACGGGCTGAAGTGCTAGATGACTACATATACACCCCTGATGTGATCCTTTTGTCCCCCCTCTCCAGGCTGTGATCCAGAACCCCTTCAGCAATGGCGGGAGCCCCGCGACGGACGCCGTCAGCGGGGAGGCGCGGTTTGCGTACTTCCCGGCCTCCACGGTGGGGGACACCACAGCCGTGTCCGTGCAGACAACGGATCAGTCCCTGGCACAGGCCGGAGGTAAGACGGGAGCCCCCCCAAACGCATCCCGTGCTCTGGCCCGGCTTGGGAGTCCACAGGTTGCCCTCCGGGGTTCTCCCCAGGCCGGGTTGTGCCCCCTGGGAGCGCCAGCTGCGTTTTGTCGTGGCGCTCTTGCGGAACGGCGACCGGGCGCCTGGGTGGATGTCCGTGTGGGAGACCCGGGTGGGTCGCGCCCACTGGTGCTGTGGCGCGCTGTGCTTCCTGGCCGAGCCGCCCACCGACGCCTTTCCTGCCTTGTCCCTGATAGGCCAGTTCTACGTGATGATGACGCCGCAGGACGTGCTGCAGACGGGAACGCAGCGCACCATCGCGCCTCGCACCCACCCCTACTCCCCGTACGTACGGCTGCCCGGGTGGGTCAGGAAGCGGCGCGCACAGTCGCGTAGCTGAGCCACGGGGCGCAGAGGGTTTTAACAGCTCTGCCTCAGAAGGCCTTAGGAAAGCAGTCCCAGGTTTTGTGCCAAGAATTGGGGGGGCCTTTCGGAGGCCACACACGGCCTTTCCAGTGAAATGTAAATGAACAGATGCGTCACGCTTAAGATCTTCGGGATCGGCATGCTATGATTCGGAACGAGATGCGACAATTGCGAAGAAACGGTGCCGTGCTAAAGCTGAGAAATGATATATAATTCTCCCCCCCCCCATCTTTCCCTTGTAAAAATCTAGGAAAATGGACGGAACACGGACACCACGAGACGAGAGGAGGAGAGCCCAGCACAACGAAGGTGAGACACAGATCTTGGGAGGTGGGCAGCACCTCCCTTCCCCTCCCTCTCTTTTGTTGGCACCCCGTTTTCTGTGAGCAGCGATGGCCGCCTCTTCCTTCCGTGGGACCCTGCGTGGCCCAGGGCTGGAATCCCCACCCCGCCCCCTGCCGCGACACTGCCACTACAGCCAGGCCACTTTGCCAAAGCAGACCTGCTCTCTGCGGGCTGCAGAAACTGACCGATGCTCTCCCAGCACGAAAGAGGACAGCGTCCTTGTGCAGAACCACTTCCAGAAGGGCCCTTTTACTTCGTCGTAGGAGAACATGGCCAGCCCCCTTTCCTGAGCCAAACATTTCAGTATAGAGTTTGATTCAAGTCATTTCATGATAATCAAGCGTTATTTATTATTATTATTATTATTATTATTATTATTATTATTATTATTATT
>JAJKFI010000022.1:8565801-8608381 GCA_029204185.1 Lerista edwardsae
ATATATATATATATATATATATATATATATATATATCGCGTATACCAGACCCCCCTGAAATGCAAAGTCCTGGACTCTTGTTGGAGATGCTCTCGCCTTTGGGACTGTGAGGAGGAAGAGGAGGGGAGAGGCGAAATCAAGAGCAAAAGGCAAAACAAAAAGCAGAATGGTATATCAAAGGATTACTGAGTTGAATTGCAGAGTCTGAGTGATTGTTGGAACGTAGGACTATAATTCTGTTTATATATATATACATATATATATATAAAGGAAAAAAAAACCTGCACAGAAAGAATATCTTTTCAAATCATTTTTTTGTTTGAAAGTGTGTTGGGGGCGGGGAGAGGTGCTGGGGTGTGTTGTGGTTGTTTGGGAGGGTCTTTTCTCTCCTTTGGTGGTAGGAAACACACATTTGATCCACACTTAAAAAATGTGGGGGGGGGTTTCTTTCACATTCTGTCAACCGCCGTCGGAACTCAATGCAACTGCTGGGAGCTGAAGAAGGCAAGAGTTCACCCAGTTAGCTGTCTCCGCTATGGCTAGAGTGGGAAAGGTTTGTGGCTTTCTGGTTTTGCATGTGGACGGTCCCAGGGTTGACCCCAGACAGGGCAGAGCACAATCCTTGTCTGGACCCCTGCTGGACTGGGCTAGCTGGACCAAGCGCCAGACTCTGCTTGGGAAGCCTCCTACGACGCTGTGACGGTCCATCTCACTCCCAAGCAGTTGGTGGGGGAGAGAGCGTGGCTCAGTGGTTGGAGCATCTGCTTGGCCTGCAGGACCTCTCGAGTGCAATCTCACAGCATCGGCAAGCGGGGCTTGGAAAGACCTGGAAAAACAAGAGCCACACTTGCTGCGTGAGACCAACAGCCGAACATCTCTGGAGTGGCGGGGGGGGGGGTAGGTGTTTCAACTGGAGACAAGCAAACCTCCACTAACTGTCGGCATAGGTAAAGGTAAAGGTTTCCCCACGACTGAATGGTCTAGTCATGACCGACTGTAGGGGGCGGTGCTCATCTCCGTTTCAAAGCCTGTAGAGCCGGCGTTTTTGTCCGATCATGTGGCCAGCATGACTCTACGCCGTAGCGCACGGAACGCCGTCACCTTCCCACCAAAGTGGTCCCTATTTATCTACTTGCATTTGTTAGGTGCTTTCGAACTGCGAGGTTGGCAGGAGCTGGGACAAGCGACGGGAGCTCACTCCGTCACGCAGTCTCGAACTCCCAACCTTGCGGTCGAAAGCCCAGCAACAGCGGATTAACTCGCTGCGCCACCACGTCCCAATATACCCGTTGGCATATTGCACACCAAATCCAAATGCGTGCTATTAGGCCAGTCTGCTGAGTAGGAGGTCTACCATCGAGTTAGAACTCGGCTCCTGTCTCGCTAGGCCACAAACACACCCTGGAGAAAAGAGGGGGGAAGATGCTGGTGTAATAAACAAAAATTGCCACCCTGGTTTGGAGAAAAGCCCAACGTGTCACTGTAATGCCACTGCTCCATAGGTGGGGGCCTACTGGTCACAGAGTGAGGCCCCTCCTCTGCTCTTTGGCCACTTGCTCAGGCGTTTGGTTCCACTGTGTTGATGTGGCATAAGGCACTCAGGGTGCCATCCTAACCCCTTTCCCAGCACAGAGCTCTGCCAATGGGGCGTGTGCTGCATCCTCCAATGGGAGGGAGGGCAGTCACGGAGGCCTCCTCGAGTGTAAGAGAATATTTGCTCCCCTCCTTTGGAGCTGCACTGCAATTACCCTGGGCTGGAAAGTTGCTTAGGCTTGCACCCCCAGTTCTGTTAAAAACCATGCAGTGCTTGTGGAAATTTGCACCCTTGAGAACTTCTCCAGGGCTGGGGAGCGGGGAGGGGGGGGAATGTGCCCTCCTTCCCTTTTCCTCCAATCCCCCTGTGTTTTGTCCCTGTGTGCCTCACCCTTCCCGGATGCGGTGCCTGTAGTAACAGTGTCCTTGAGCCGCTTCGACAACAGGCGCGATGACACCCCCACCCAGTGAAGGACACGCTGCCCAGCGGGACTGTGGCTCTTTCGGCCCGCTTGGCCAGCCTGCCTGTCGCCTGTCTGTTCCGGTGCCCGGCGCCACCCGCAATCTGTGATATTGGCTGTCACCGTGCATGCCCCAGATGGAAAGGGGGGGGGAGAGACCAAGGGGGTAAACAGAGGTATGTTGCAAGCGTCCTCTGTTTGCACAGTGAGCATCAGGCAGTCGTGTCCCCGGCCCTGTTTTCGGCTGATAATGTTGGGACTCTGTGTCTAGCGATGTGACCTGAGGATCCCATAAATTTATGGCTGATGCGGGGGCGGGGGGAGGGGATTGAGCCCAGGTCTTCCACATCCTCGTCAAGCACGCGAGCCACATCTCTGCGCTGTATCTCAAAAGCACAATAACAGAGGAGTTACGGCATTGATGTGCCAGCGTCATGTCCCCCCTGTGACCTGAACGGTGACATGATCTGCAGATTAATCATGCGGGTAATGCTCCTCTCCATGCTGGGAAAAGCATGTGGGGGAACTGTTCACTGTATGGAGGTCGCCATCCCATTAATGGACCGGAACCCCTGATGGAATTTAATTTTGAGGTGTTGGCCCAGCCTTTGACCTGAAAACCAACTTTGGCTCCCTCCATCCTTGACTGATTTTTTTTTCCATCGCAATCAAGCCCCCAAGATCTCCCTCCAGTATTGGAATCTCTCTTGACACCAACTGCCTGCATTTTCATCACCGGAGGAGCTTTTCTGTTGCCTATTAAGAAACTTTTGAGGTGGGGATGGCGTCTGGCCTTGGTGCTTTTAAAAGGGGACTGGATAGATTTCTGGAGGAAGAGTCCATCGTGGGCTATAGGCCATGATGGGTTGGGCAACCTCCTTACATTAGTAGTAGGCTACTTCAGAGTACCGGGTGTAAGGGAGTGGCAACAAGATGCAGGCATCTTGTTGTCTACTGAGCTCCCTGAGGAACCTGGTGGGCCACTGTGAGATACAGGAAGTTGGACTAGATGGACCTTTGGCCTGATCCAGTGGGGCTCTTCTTATGTTCTTACTTTCTGGGAGTCAGCAACACATTTCAACAAACTGTCAGTTCATCCTTTTGCCCATTTCATAAAGTGCATTTTAAATGGGTTGTTTGGTGATTTCTGTCCATAACAGATGGAATTTGTCTAATTTTGTTTTAAACTTCAATGGGTTGTGTTTTGTTTTTTTTCTATGACGAGCAATTGAAAGGACTCATAATTTTTGCACAAATAAGGCATTGTGGAAACTTCTCAGAGGTTAACTCAGTTCTCTCTCACACACACAATGTGATGACCTGCCCAAGACTACTAAGAGAAGGCTACTAAAAGAAGAAGCTTTTGGAAGGTTTACCGCCCAACCCTCAACGTGTTCACTTACAGTAAATCATGCTGACTGCACGTGGCCTTACTCCCAAGTCAGTGCATGCAGGACTGTGCTCAGAGGATCAAACTAGACATGGCATTAAAGACCCAAAAAAAACCCTAATCCGGTGAGGTTGGCCCTTAACCCATGCACGTTTCCTCCAGTGATGTCATGCAGGGGGAACGCGGGGGAACTCAGTTCCACTAGTTAAAATTAGGGCTGACTCCGCCCACTTCACTCTCCCTCCTACCCCCTCCCAATTCCTCTGCAAAGAGCTTTTCTTCTTGGTTGGCCGGCACTCAGAGGGTTAAAGGGAGCGACTCCGGATTCCTAGGGGGGCGAAGGCAGTGATGTCATTCAGGGGGAACGGACCAGAATGGGCGTTCCGGATCCTAACGGGCTCCGTGGCTGGTTCCAGGTTCCCGACAAGTGCCAATCAAAAGTGAGTTCTTGTTCCTAAATCATTTGAATGACACCACTGGTTTCCTCCCTAGGGGAATTGCAGTTTGGGGATATAAATTTTATCGGAATTATGAAGTCACGGGATAGGGTTAAAACCTCACCCTTGTAAGCTGTGGCACTTGATGTGTTCAGTAATCGGTTAGGAAGGTTTCTTAATTACATTTGTCTGCTTCCATTTCTCTGAGTTGCTCAGGGCAAGGTTTGAGAATGTTATTAATAAGAAATAAAAAAAAATATGTAGTACTTTATGCAGAAGATTTAGCCGAGAGGGTTAATGCCTCCGTTTGCCCGAAGATAACAGCTGAAGATCTGAAGGTCGTGAGCTCCAGACTACCGGATGTCTCTGTGAGCGGCAGACCTTGCAAACTGCGGCTGATTAAAAGCTGAGTTCCAGCTGCCTCGTGGGAGGAGGAGTGTGCTGAAGTCAGCTGCGTCTCTGGTGGGAGCAGGGAAGCCTCTTATCAGCCAGCAGAAGACAGACGGGCGGCTAAGAAAGAAGGCTAAATCCAGACAGAAAGATCTGTATGAGTGTTGTTCTTGAAAGATAGAACATTTCTGTAAATTGTAAAAACCTTCAGGTTTGTGAATAAAAGTCTGCCTATGTAAACCGCCTTGAGTTACAGTCATTAGAGAAATCTAGTGATCTTAAGAAAGGCGGTATATAAATACATGTATTATTATTATTATTATTAGTATTTATTCAATAAGTAATTATTTAATAATAAGTGTTATTAATTATAGATAATTATTGCTGTATTGTTATGTTAATAAGATAATACATCTTCACAAGCCTTGCCAAATGCCCAACGATAATACATGGAGGTGGCTCACGAACGGCTCTGTGGCCTGTCCTGTTCTCCGTTCCCTTTCCCCTGCCAAGGTTGCTGGTGCTCGGCAGCGTGCGTGGAAGGGAAGGTGTGCATCCTGGCGCCTTTTGGTCTGCATGGGAGCGACCAAGCGGAGCCAGGTCGGCTGGCGTCCAGCCAAGTCCCATCAGGGACAACGCAGTGTGGCAGACGAGCTGGACTCTGAGCACAGGCTTTGCCCTCGAGGGTGGCCACGCGACGGAGCCTCGCGCTTTCCCTGAAAGGGGAGTGCCTGTCACTGAACTTGGCGCACGGAGACCAAAGGGGGACTTCCCCATAATGCGCACAGCATCAGTGAGTATTGATTATCCATTGTTTTAAAAAAAGAAATCTATACATTTGGCTGCTGCCGTGTCAGCACTGAATGACTCTCCAAAGAGCTTCGAATTTCAGATCCCAAATGGGTGCTTTTCTGATTGGGAGGGTTGGAGGATTGGAGAAGCACTGTGCTGGGGGGTGAAGAGGGACCGGTAGTGACACACAGGTCATAGGTTCACAATCACTGACCCGGAGCATCTCCAGCAGGTGCCTGTCGAGCCTCTGCTTGACGATCTCCAGTGAGAGAGAATCGCCATCTTCCTTGGCAATCTCTTCCCCTGTTGAACCATTCTTGCTATCAGGAATTTCTTCCTGATGTCTGTCTGGAGTCTTCTCTTGCGGTTTGTACCCTTTGGGTCTAGCTCTAGATGAAGGTGGTCGATGATCAGATCTCCCATCCCTTTACTTGTGGGTTAAAGTTGGTAAAATTGTTGATAGATTGGGGGGGGGGATTTTGTTTGGGATCACAGTGCAGACCAACCAACCCCTCACTCAGGTCCTGACCTCTCTCAGCACCGATTTCCTCCACCCCTAAAACTCCCTGAAGTTTGGATGAACAAAAAACCTTTCAAATGCCTATTGAGGCAGGGAGCTTTGATGATGGCATCTCTGAAAAGGCAAGAATTTGGGTCAGGAGATGAAAACCCAAGTAGTTTCTGACACAGATTCTAATCCAGCATACATATTTACTATTTAGTGCAAAGGAGAGCAGAACAAATTACTTAGATCAATGTAGTCATTTGAATGATTGAGAATTTAAGGTCTCAATTCAACCTCTTGTTGAATCAACAGGAGGGAGAGAAACACTTTTGAAATATGTGTATAAAAAATGCTTATTTTGGCTGGATTCTCTATTTAAATGTGAGACTTGTATCTCACTTTTTCGATCAAATAATAGCCAAGGCATAGATTGCACAAGATTTTTAAGTACAAAAATACGATACAAAATTATGATTCAGTCTAACTAGGAACTTTTTGCCTTCCAGATTAAAAAAAAAATCATAAACATGTAAATGTTGCGGGTTTTTGAAACAAAATACCTGCATTCATATGGACTCAATTTCACAGCTTTTCCATTGTTTTACAAATAATTTTACAAATTGCTCTAGGGGACAAATTTGGTTGATTTTTTTTTCCCTACATGGCACAAACAAAGCAATTTTGATTTTGAAATTTATATGTCATAAAATTGTATTTGCATTTATAGTTATACCCTTATTTACCTGATAATTTCTCATTTGTAATTATCTTTCTTTTCTTCTTTTTGTGATTTAGCTGTGTTTTTTGGTCAATTTTAAATAGTGACCATTACTTTAGGAACAAGATTTTTTTTTTTTAAGGAATTGATGCAATTTGGGAGAACTCATTTTCTGATAGCATAGTTTCATCAAAGCTATGACAGATATTTATCCATGAAATTATACTAAGCCTGCCCTAGTGGTGATTTTAGCTTGATTCTCTCTTTAAAAAGAAGTGGATCTCACTTTTCTTTCAAATGGTTACAACATTATAAAGACTGAAAAGCATTAAATGGATTTTAAATAAATATGAGGGCATTTAAGGAAAAAGTCGTTATTCCTATTTTGTTTCAAGTGTATTTCGTTCATGAAATTTCTTGCAGGTGGTTGTCTGATTTCTTTGATTTTCTTCCATGGAAGAGTTTAACATTAAAACTCCTGAAAGAGTCTAGAGATATTTCCTTTTAATCCTGTCTTCTCTAGAGCCGCAATCCCCTGCATATTACATAGTTGACCATGAACATACAAATCTTATCAATCCTTTTCTGCCAAATGAACTTCAGGAGACAGATTCCGATAGCTCTCTTGACTAGGGATGAGTCAATAAAACTGTCCACTTGTCCCAGATTCAAAAACATATACGTAGCCAAGGAAAATATCTGAGTCCAGCCTGCATGCAATTATTGAAGCAAAAATATTTCCAACCCGAAAACTAAAAAAGCCAATTATCCGATGTTTTGCTATCCAGCTATTCACGTTTTAACTTCTCAATTAAGATTAGTGGGACAAAACATTTTCCTGTTTGTCATAGAAATATAGTCATAGGAATATTGAAAATATCAATTTAGAAATATTGTGACAGTGTCTTAAAATGCAAAATGGGACAAATAGCTCAAGCTTTCAGAGAAATTCAAATAGCTCAATTCAGTTCAGCTTTCAGAGAAATTCACACTCTATTAACTGCTCTGTTTTCTGATCCTTCATGCAGTTGGTCAATTCTCAAAATACAGGATACTACCATTTGTAATTGTTGAAGACGATTTAAGGAGGGTTTCCCTGATTTTTCTCAGATTTCCTCAACATGCATCAGGCTACCTGGCATTTGTTTTTCATACCCTTCTTGTAGCTGTTCCATAGGATAAGAGCTGATTAATGCTTGGAAACTGGGGTGCCATTTCTGAGGATATGCCAAGAACTGTATTCACCCTCCCCATGTAATGCTAATGGTAGTTAGGGGGTTTTCAGATTATTCTCCCAGATAGTCATACTGCCCCTGCTCAAATATGGGAAAAATGTTGCAAAACTTGGGAAATGTCTCTAGAGCAGTGGTTCCCAAACTGTGGGTCATGAGCCAATTGCAGGTGGGTCGCGTAGCACCGAAGGCAGCCATATTGAAAATCTGGGCAGATGGAACCCTCAAAAGGGGGAGGGGCTGTGTGGTTCTTTTGCTTGTGTCAAGGTTGTCTAGGCTTTTTTCCCTTTCTGATTCACTTCGCTATTGAAAACGGCTGAGAAAGAACACAACTGATTGCTGCATTCTCAGGAAAGCAGCAGGCTCTGACATCACAATGACGGCACTTCCGGTTGTGACATCACTTTGCCATCCTAAAAAGTGGGTCAGGGTGCTAAAACATTCGCGAACTACTGCTCTAGAGACCATAAAACCTTATTTCCTGAGAACTGCTGGGTTTTTTTGTTCTTAATGATCAAAAATCAAATGATTTTTTGTTCTTCTAGAAAATTGCAGTAAATTGACTGGAACTGTCGGGGAAGCCCCCAGAAAGGATTAGATTAAAAGCCAGAAAAGAGTGTGTTGCGCATTGAAGCCAGTTCCTCCTGCTTCTCAACATCAGATGTTCACCTTTCCAAATGATTCTCTTCTGTGGGGCTTAGGAATCGGGTGCGAATGAGTCTCCAAAGTTTCCCCTCGGTCCGGTTACATCAGTTGGGAAATTTGGGCCCGTTTCTGTGTGTTTGAGGAATACACATTTCTGATCAAAGGCGATAAGCTTATTGACCTGTTTGTTCAGGGGGTTATCTCTCTTCCAAACATGTTCCTTCTTGGAATGCCAACGATTGGCCAATTCCAACTTGGGGCAGGACCTTTTTTGAGTACAAAAGGAGCTGGCTCACTCGGTTGGGAACTACAGAGAGAGCAGAACAGCCGGACCGAACCAGACACAGACCAAAATACCAGACAAAGGACCTGTCTCAAGAACCGGCGATGAAACTTCATCTGATCTGCCTCCTTGTTGTCTTGCTCACTGTAGCCACCATGAATCTCTGTGCCTTTGAAATACAGGTGAGAATAAAGGGCAATTTCAGATTTGCGGGATTTTCTCATAGTCAGGATCAGTGAATGTAGATTAGCGAGACCATAAAACCCATGCAGTGAAGTTAGTAGGAGGGCATGCTGGGAACTGCCTGTTTTAAGCCTCAGCTCAGCAGTGAGGTCACTAAGGGCGCAATCCTAACCTGCAGTTAAACTGGCGCAGTCAGGCCAGCACCAGAGCCACCATACAGTACATTTGGACCACTCTCGGAGTCGGGGAGGATGGCGTGTGTCTGTGTGCCGGCCTCTCTGACTCCAAAAGTGGTCCAAACATACTTTGCGGCGTCCCTTGTGCTGGCCAAACTTTGCTGGCCTAACTGTGCCGGCCTAACTTCAGGTTAGGATTGCACTCTCACTTTCTGCTGGATGTCAGACCCCTGGTGCATCCGTTCTAAGCATAGTCTCCTGTGAGTAGCTCTGTGCGGTCTCAGGAAGGGGTCTTCACCCTATATCCAATACCTGTAATTATAGCCACCAAACTAGGATCACTCTTCTAGCATCAGCCAAAATTTCTGGCTCTGTTCTTCAGATTAGCAATTCCCTGAAAGATTTTGCTATTTGGAATAGAAAAGGTATGGGTTCCTATGCCTGCAGTAAGTGTGTGTGTGTGTGTGTTTTTTTTTTTCCTTATCCTTTTTCATGTCTGTTGCTGCATGCCTTTCATCTCAAAGGGGATTTATTCAGTGATTTCATGCAGGGGGAACGTGGGGGAACTCAGTTCCACTAGTTAAAATTAGGGCTGACTCCGCCCATTTCACTCTCCCACCTCCCAATTCCTCTGCAAAGAGCTTTTCTTCTTGGCTGGCCGGCACTCAGAGGGTTAAAGGGAGCGACTCCGGATTCCTAGGGGGGGCGAAGGCAGTGATGTCATTCAGGGGGAACGGACCAGAACGGGCATTCCGGATCCTAACGGGCTCCGTGGCTGGTTCCGGGTTCCCGACAAGTGCCAATCAAAAGTGAGTTCCTGTTCCTAACTCATTTGAATGACACCACTGGATTTATTCCATCCTGTTCCAGAGTGCCTGCCTTTCTCCTCCAGAGGTAGAGAGGCACCCTGGAGCTCTGATCCTCTGCTCAATTTTTTTTTCCCCAAGGTATGATCCCACAGACTTACATTGGCATGTTGCCTATTTCATCGAGCAGTGAATAAAACTTTTTTAGATGTTGCATTGTGCAACGTTTCCACCCTTTGCCTTGATCCGAAGAGTGATCGCAAATATACTTGCATTTTACAGGCAGAAACCGGGAAAGACCTTTCCAGTCTGGAAAAACACCCTGCAGAAACTGTGGCAGAATCACCCTCAGCCTTACAGGTGAGTCTACCAGTCCCATCCCAGTATTGCTTGTATTACTCCAGGGTGGAAGCAAGGGGGCAGTGTGGCGCAGAGAGGAATGGGAGGGTTTGTGCTGTACACAGACTACTAGAAAAATTGCAAACTCTTATTCCACTACTGCATCTACAAAATATAACGTAGTGGTGCCCTGTCCCACAGCCCACCACTAGGGTACAATCTTACATAGGCTTACTTGGAAGTAAGTCCCTTTTTTTCCCAGTGGAGCTTACTTAGGATCTGGGGGGGGGGGGCGGAATTGGAAACGTTTTTTGCAAAGTCCCAGATTCACAGCCAAGTCTATACAATCTTAGGAGATATAAGTAGAATTTGTTATCAACTTTATATCTCTGTGGCAGAATGGAAAGCCATCAAACTGGGTGCTGGGAGTTAATGGACCAGCATGATCTAGGCACATTTTAATTAAAAAATCGCGTACAAGGCTGGAGTAGATCACGCCAGGGAAGGTGTCCCTTAGGCATGGGGTGCAATTGGCCTAAAGACAGCCCTGGAGTTTGCCGACTCCCAGCTAAGTAGCATTGCAGCCTTAGCTTTTTTAAGAAGCCACAAACCCACAGTCATTGTTTCATTCAGAGGATGCAGGTTGCCTTCTTATGCGCAGAAGCAGTCGTCCTGAAAGGCAAAGGAGTTCTGAGAATAGAAAAGAGTCAGACCTCTCTAGCGATGGTCCACAAGGTCCTTTGCAAGTCCGACTTGCCCCAGAATGGAAACAGTGTTGTGCTGGGAATCCCAGTAAGGGACTGTATCTGTGTAGTCTTCTGATAAGTATAAGAAGAGAGGACTAAATGCAAACACTTAAATTTTGCTTGCCCCATGAGATGGGGGCTGGGTTTAATAGCCAATGAAGGAGAAAAAAAAGATCTAAAAGAGGTAAGCAGGTGCAATATAAATAGAGGGAAGGAGGGGTAAGAACGAAAGTGATGTCATTTCCTGCTTTGCTCCAGCTAGCGACCGAATCATTTTGCTGACAAAGAGAAGCACAAAAAGGACATCACTTTCATTTCTTCCATTCTTCTTTCTCTGTATTTATATCATGCTCCATTTCCTTCTTTCAGATCTCTTCTCTTTTTCATTTCCTCTTAAATCCACCTCCGCCACCCCCTTTGTAGCCACTTTAGGCAAACAAAACTGTCATTCAGAAGAGCAAAGTGAATCAAAAAGAAAAAGAAAAAGCCTATTTACCACCTTGACACAAGCAAAACAACCACACAGCCCTCCCCCTTTCCAGCATCCCATCTTCCCATCTTCTCAATATGGCTGCTCTAGGTGCTTTGCGGCCCACCTGAAATGGGCTCGCGACCCACAGTTTGGGAACCACTGACTTATAGGGTTTTTGAATGTTCATTTGGTGCGTTTTGATTTGTAGCCTTAAATTTGTAGCCAGTCAATTTCACCTTTTTTTTTTTTTTCCCACCGCAGACATTGCTAAGGAGAAGCAAACGCTTCAACTCCCATTTCCCCATCTGTACCTACTGCTGTAACTGCTGCAGGAACAAGGGCTGTGGCATGTGCTGTCGAACATGAAGAAAACAAAGACCTTGAATGACCACCAGGCAATCTCTCTCCGTCTTCCCACCGCACAGGGGCCGAGCCACCACCACCCCCGTAACCCCCCCCTCCACTTGATCCATACTACTCCTGAATCTTTCTCCTTATTTATTTGTTCTGCACTATTTGGGTATCTTTGCTTCATTTTTGTCTTTTTTGTCGTTGTGTTTTGTTATTGGGAATTAAAAAATAAATATTCCATTTTTACTGCACAAAAGTCAGGCCACATTTGTGGTTGTTCTTTCCGTAGGAGCAGAAAATGTAAAGTATTGTCAACACCTGATTTTTTTTTCCTAAATTGTCTTCCCTTCATGTTTCCAAAGTGTGAGTGAGAGAGAGAGAGAGAGAGAGAGAGAGAGAGAGAGAGAGAGAGAGAGTGAGTGTGAGAGAGAGAGAGAGAGAGAGAGAGACTGGGCTCTGGACATTGGATGGATGTATTAGCAAACGTTTTGCTAATAATTAGTATCACAATGCTGATTTCAACACTGAAATAAAAATTCCTTCCTTCCTTCCAACGTTAGCTTTGCTTTCCAATGCTCCTACAGGTAGATTATCCCTTATCCGATAGTCTTCAGTGCAGACTATTCCGAAATCCAGACATCCTTTTCCAAGACTTTTTAAAAACTTTCCGTAGAAAGGAGGTCTTGTGCTCATTCCCACGTACAGGCAGTACGTTCTACTCTCTGCTCTCTGGTGCGCCTATACAGACAGGGTTGAGAAATGTCCCAAGAGGCTAGCAGACACCCAAATGGGTAACAGAGGAAAGAGCAAGAGGAAGCATTTCTTATAATATTTATGCAATTACTCAGAAATTTAAAAAATCCAAACTGTGGACACCATCCCATCCCAAATAGTCCAGATAAGGGTTAATCAACCTATGCTTGTATTTCAAATATAGGAGTTCTGGCAAGGAAAACCAGACATTTTGCTTTCTTTCTTCTTTAGGGCCACTTCTTCAGACTTTTTTTTTTAAACCATGGCATGTCTCTGGGTCTTTCTTTTGTGAACACACAGACCCCAGCGCTACACCTGAGAGTGAGGCTACAATGCCTGCACTGAGTAGCTGCCTTGCCCCCTTGCTCAAAATTGCTCGAAGCCCCACAACTGCCTGGCCCCATTTGCACTGCCAACACAAGTCCAGTAACACTCTGCCATGCGCCAATCTGATGAACCCGTCTTTAAGCTCATTGTCAAGAGTGCAGTTCCTCTCCCACAATAGCAGGACAGCAGTGGCAGATTAGAGAGGACTGGCCAGGCTTCTGTGCCTTTAAGAGCTGCCCAATAGGCAGAAATCCAGCCAGTTGTGTTATCGGAAGAAACTCTACCTGCTGGATTTCTGGCTGCCGTGCAGCTGTTAAAAGCACGGGACTACGGCTGAGAAAGAAACCACGGCGATCCTTGCTCAGATGCGCTTGAAAGAGCCTATGACACTTGCAGAGAGAACTCCACCCTGTTCTCCCCTCCGTCAGCCTGCTGAGTAGTCCCAATTAATCATCACAAGAAAACCACAGGGACATTCTGTAAGTACAAAAATAGAGGCATATACTGTGAACGTCTGACAGTGAAATCCACAGACACATTGGGCTTAGCACAGCAGAAGAGATCTCAGTCTTGGGAGGAAATTAGGGTGTCAAAAACGCTCCCCTTTGTACCCTTCAGCAGGCAGTCCCAGGGGTTAACGCCGGTAACTAATTCCAGGAAGCCCTAGGGGGTAAGGATCTATAATACCCCCCTAAAGCCCCATCCCGGGGGGGGTATCACCATATTCCCCCCACATCACGGCAATCAGAGCTTTACATGAGTAATATCTTCCATGTAACCGGAAGTCCTGGGAGTTAATACTAATGGTATTTCCCTGTGGCAGGGAGTTCCGAGGGCTTGTGCTAATACCACACCTGGGGAATTCTGGGAGTTAATCCCTGCAGCCAGGAGACCCTGCAAGGTTATTTATTTAGGGACCCAAACTGGAGGCCATGCTTTCTTAGCTCTCCCTCAAACTCCCACCTGTTGCTCTAGCTAGCGGTATGTCTAGATATACGAGAGAAAAGAGTCGGGCAGCCTCCTTCATCTGCTCTCTTTCCCAGATCAGACGTTGGAGTAAATTTGGTCTGTCCCGGAAGGGGGTTGCCAGTTGCTCAGGTTCCCATAAAGTCCGGCAGACACCCCTCCCTGTACGTTTTCATAATTTTCCGCTGCCTCCATGTTCTCATATTCTTCAGTGCTCAGGTCCTAAAGAAAAAAAAAAAGGCAGTAAACTTTAGCTCACCGGATAGCTCTAAAACGGGAGATTGCATGTGCCATCATGGCTTGCGACCTGCGATGGATTTTTTTCCCTCCATCTATCCATCCAATCCCCCTTTGAAAGGCCTCTAGGCCAGAGGCCATCCCCAGATCATGTGGCAAGGAGTTCCCCAGGCTACGGGTAAATACCTATTTCCTTTTGTCTGTCCTAACTCTCCCGACACTCAATTTTAGTGGATGTACTCCTGGTTCTGGAGTTGTGTGAGAGGGAAAAGAACATCCCTCCATCCATCTAGTGCATAATTCTATATGTCTCAAACGTGCCCCCCCCTCAGATGCCTTTTCTTTCCTAGACTGAAAATAGGCATTGCTGTGCCTTAGATTGCTATAAGCAGCTGTGTCTTGGCTCTTATTATCGAAGGCCCACTGATGGGGAACGTGCGAGGCCACCAGAACGGTCCCGATCTGATCGACATGGAGCTCAGCAAATGCCCCCAAAGGCAGCCCCCAACCACCACACTAAAAGGGATTAGAAACAGAGGTTTGAGTGGCTGCTAAATGGACAAAAGGTTGTTGCCCTAAGTAAAAAAAAGATGCTTTGAAGCAGTGGCATGGCCAAGCGGAGTGCCACCCTGGTCAGTCTGCCGCCCCCACCTCACCCTTATGCAGCTGCTGCTGGTGTGGCTGATTGGCTGCTCTAGAAGGCAATTGTGGTTATGTGATGACATCACTGCAATTACTTCCGGTGCAGCCAATCAGCAGCAGCGTGGAAGGCTCCGAGGCGGCCGGAATGCTCATGGAGGTATTATACACTGGAGAAGCCATGACGTCATATTCTTGAAGCCATGGACGGAACAATATGGCTGACTCAGATCATCGCCGCGAAGGAGGAGGATTGCCGCGAATTCTTGAATAAAAATCTCCCTGCACGCGCGTAAAAGTTAATTTCAACCTCTTTAAGCATGCCTGCGTGTTCTGCATACGGGTGTGCGAATTGCTGAACGAAAAATGGGACTTAATTTTCACAGAAAGATTCATGTATTCACATTACATCGGTTCAATAAAACGACTGTTCAGTGAGTACTGAACATTAACAGAATTTGTTTTTTTTCTTTGGGGGGAGGGGTGAGTGTAGAAGTTAAAAAAAATACTCTTAGTAGTCTAGAAGTAAAAAAGAATTCCTCTCATATTGACAACTATTTGTGTCATGAAGAGATTTTAATGTAATTTTCCTACTGTAATACTTATGAAATTCTGAACATTAACGTTTTTTTTATGGGACATGGCCATTTTATTTTTGGTTGTGTAGATTTCAAAAAATAAGTCTGTCAAAACAGTGCAATCCGAGTTTAAATAGACAGCAAGTAGCATTTCGTCCGGTGTGTTCAGTAATATAATTATGCGGAATTAAACCTTGTAAGTGCATATTAAATCATAATAAGGTTACCAATGATGTTTCTCCACGATCACACGTTTTTATTTTCGTGAGTTTTTAACTTCAGGAGTAAACTATTAAATCCTAAACACTACGCGCAAAGCAATCTGAAATGCTTGGAATCAGCATTGTTTTGAGTGTAAAAACATGGCCGCTAAGCCCGCCCCCTGGCTTCAATTCGTGCCTATTAATTCTTAAGGCAGGGCCAGGGGTTGGGAATGCTTCAGCGGAGAGTGCCGCCTGGGGTCACGTGGCCCCTGTGACTCCCTTCTCAACTACCCCACTGCTGTGTTGCGGGGGGGGGGGGCTGGAAAGGTCAGCTTCCGGCCCTAGAGACATTGTGGGCTGTTGCAATGCCCTGGCAGAGATGGCCCCTACCTTGTCGGCAGCAGTTGGGCTCCCTCCTGCCTTGGCTTTGCCGTACATGTTGAACTGCTCCCCTTTCTTGCTTTTGGACGGCTTCTCTGCTTTAAGAGATGCATTCTGCTCCCCGTTGCCATCCACAACGTAGAGAGTTGGGTCTTCCTCCTCCCCCTCCTCTTGTCCCGCCTCTCCTTTCCTAGTAGAAGGGGAAAAAAGCAGTACTGTATCAGGGGATGTTTGCAGGGCTTGAGATGGGGGTGTAGAGGTCAGGTTGCCAAATGACCAGGAAAAACACAGGCTCACTGTTCCTGTGCTATTAACAGCAGCTCCATCAGCAGGCATCAACAGCCAAAGCTTTACCTGTGTGTGGGGGGGGGGGGGGGGGGAGACTAGTCTGAGCACTTGTTAATGGTTTCAGAGCCAGCTGCTGTTAAAGGCAGAAGAGCCGGAGCCAGGGAAAAATTTGGCAACTCTCCATAGAGAAGGAGGTGCTCTCCACTACATATAAGGGCACAACGTAAGTCTTTGCCATATAAATCAGTGTCTAGTTAGAATTGATCTTGCTGTGGAAACCCTTCTTGTTTCCTCACCTGTTTTTTTTCACCTTGTAGATCACCGTTCCCAGCAGCAGAAGGAGAAAGAGGCCCCCAACTGCACTCCCAGCGGCTACAAGCAAGAGGGTAATATCTCCTGCAAAAGAGGTAGTTTTGAGTGACTTGCTGACAGCTGCCTGACAGGCAGAAATTCAGCAGGCAAAGTTTCCCTAAAGTTTCAAAGCATCTTCCTAGTAGACTTTGTGGACCCTTCTCCTTGTCAAGCAACTGGAAAAGGCACAGGGGCTTTGCGTTTGAAAAAGAGGTGGCAAACCAAGTTACTGTACTACGGTTGCCAGCTGATCCAAATAAGATGCCCAGCCTTGCTCCTGTGCGCTTTGTAAGTGGTTGGCATCAGTGATGTCATGCAGGGGGAACGCGGGGGAACTCAGTTCCACTAGTTAAAATTAGGGCTGACTCCGCCCACTTCACTCTCCCTCCTCCCCCCTCCCAATTCCTCTGCAAAGAGCTTTTCTTCTTGGTTGGCCGGCACTCAGAGGGTTAAAGGGAGCGACACCGGATTCCTAGGGGGGTGAAGGCAGTGATGTCATTCAGGGGGAACGGACCAGAACGGGCGTTCCGGATCCTAACGGGCTCTGTGGCTGGTTTCGGGTTCCCGACAAGTGCCAATCAAAAGTGAGTTCCTGTTCCTAAATCATTTGAATGACACCACTGGTTGGCATCCTCAAAACTCTGCCCCGTCCATCTCAAGCACTGCATCCTGCCTGCCTGTCTGCCTGCAGCCTTACCTGCTTGGAGGGTGGGCAAGGTGATTTGGCTGGGGCCATGATGGTTGGTGGCCGTGCAGGACACGTTGGTCAGGATGGAAGCTGGCCCCCTCAGCTCCCCGATGACGATGGCCTGTCCCCAGGGGGCTGAGGCCGCCTGCAGCTCCGAGCTGTTGAAGTCGGCAGGAATAGTGAGGTTGGGCAGGAGCCATTCGATACCCGGAAGGGGGTTTCCCTCTGCGACACAGTAACAGGTAACTACCTCTCCGGTCCTGGACACAGTGCAGTTCCCTTGGGGCAAGATGACGGGCTTGTCTGCAAGGTGACAAAATTAGGAGTCAAAAGGCGTGATAGTAAAAACCCAATTGCCAAACAAGACCCTTATGTTTATCCTCTTATGTTCTTATTTAATCTGTGGAACTCTTTGCCACAGGAGGTGGTGACGCATCTGGTCTAGATGCCTTTAAGAGGGGATTGGACAGATTTCGGAAGAAAAGTCCATTGTGGGCTATAGGCAATGATGGGTTGTAACCCCCTTACATTAGTAGTAGGCTACTTCAGAGTACTGGGTGCAAGGGAGTGGCAACAGGATGCAAGCATCTTGTTGTCTCATGCCTCCCTGGGGCACCTGGTGGGGCTGCTGTGAGATACAGGAAGCTGGACTAGATGGGCCTTTGGCCTGATCCAGCAGGGCTCTTCTTATGTTCTTAAGACCCAAAGCAAGGCTGAGCTGTATCATCAGTGAATGCCTACAGATCCACCTGCTGTTAAAAGCTTAGGAGCAGGAGCAGGGGAAAAGTTGGCACCGTGATACTGAGGGGTTTTGTTTTTTTTAAATCATTATTAGTGCTTTTAGCATCCCTGACTCTACCCAATAGAGAAATTCAGCAGGCAAAGCTTTCTCCGGCACAAAGGTACAGCAATCATGCAAGCTTGATCTGTTGAATTTCTGTCTGCCACCTAGTTGTCAAAGACGCAGAGCTGCAAACTGTGCACATTAAATGGTTCCCTTACACTCCAGGCTGATGTAGGTGGGTGGGGAGTCCTCCCCCATTCCGACATCGTTCTCCGCGACACAGTGAAACGGCCCCGAGTCCCGCCGCACGTTCACCAGCGTCACCTCTGCGCTGGTGCCTGCTCCGCGCAGTGGTGCCTTGTGTGGCCCAGAGAACCAGCGGTAGCTGATGGCAGGGGGGTTCGCTTGGCTGCTGCATCGCAAGGTGACATTGTCTCCTTCCTTCAAGACGGCGGTCCCCACCACGGAGATGGTAGCATCCTTTGGGGAATCTGAAAGAGACCAGGAAAAATGGATGGGGGAAGATTCAGTGATGTCATGCAGGGGGTACGCGGGGGTACGCGAGTACCGGTTCCTAGGATTATGGTTGGCCCCGCCCATTCGCCCGCCCACTCATCGACTCCGCCCCCTGCAACGTTTGACTTTCCTGCACGTTTGAGTTGCCTGCACGTTCTCAGAGCCAGGCAGGCAGGCAGGCAGCAAGCGGAGCCTTGCCTTGCCACTGAAAAATGAGCTGCTCTGGGGTTTTGGAACTGTTGGGTCACTTTAACATGATGCCAGGCCTCCTTAACATGTTCTGGGGGTGCTGTGGAATACTGTTGCAACTGTTGGATCAGTTTAAAATTGTCTGAGGCCTCAAAAAGGGCTTTTTTCATGTCCCTTCCTGCCACGACCTCACTTCCGGCTTATGACGTCACTTCCGGTAGGCGGGTCCCAACACGTGCCAATCAAAAGTGAGTACCTGTTCTTAAATCATTTAGATGACACCACTGGGAAGATTCCTATAAGCCACTTTAATCCTCATCCCATTCCTCAACTATCATGCGCTTCTGAACATCTCTCAGACAGGTCTGGAGTAGCAAAATCACCAGTATCCTGAAGGGGGGGGGGTTTACTACGGCACTGATGCTACTACACTGTCATAAACCCAGAGCCAGCATTTTCTCTTAGAGTGCAATCCTCACCTGGAGTTAGGCCGGCACAGTAAAGCCAGCAGCTTGGCTGGCACAAGAGTCACCGTAAAGTATGTTTGGACCACTCTCGGAATCAGAGATGCCAGCACACAGATGTGCGCCATCCTCCCTGACTCTGAGAGTGGTCAAAATGTGCTTTACAGTGGCCCTAACTCCAGGGTTAGGATTGCGCCCTCAATGGCACTTCAACTTACTGGAGCAATGGAAATACAGTAAAGCCCTCTTCCACAAGCACTTGCAGTGCAACCAAATGCAGGTGTACTCAGAAGTAACGCTGGCCAAGTCAATGGAGACATGCTTTGAAGAAGGCACGTATAACAATTGTGATCTGACTCATACGCTCTTGACGGAATGTAGGAAATGTCCGACTTCATTGTTAAAGAAAATGAGCAGGTTTCTAGTCCTCTTAGAAGTTGGAAAAAAAAATTAAAAAGACGTGTCCCACCGTCAACAGACTGTACCTATTGAATGTTGGCCTGTCACAGCTGTTCAAGATGCCCAATCAGTCCCATGACTAAGAGGAGACCGTGCTAAAGCCCCTCCTGGCCGAGTACAAAGTTCAGACACTCACATTTGACCTGCAGGTAAATCCCGTTCCGAGACTGTTGCTGGTTTGGAAAGACTGCCGTGCACTGGAGATATTTGCCATGGTCCTTGTGGGAGGGGGTGTAGCTGAGCCCCGACTCAGTTCGCCAGGCTCCCCCTGCCAGGCGTTCGTGGGTTGTCTCGGCTTGGCCCCCCCAGGACGTTCCAGCTAAAGGTCGGTGGGTTCAACGGGCAGGTGTGCTGGGCTGAGCACGTCACCTGGGTGAGATCGCCTTCCGTCAGCAGCCCGGGGTTGCTCAGCTGAAGGGGGCTTGGGGTGTCTGGAAGCAAAAGGAAGGGGCAGCGAACAGAGGGAGGGGACGTGTGGAAGAAGCAATAATAAGAGGAAGAAGCAATAATAATTCATTTTCATAACTGGGGTTGTCCTTTAACAGTTGTGTGAAAGGCAGAAATTCAGCAGGGCTGCTTTCTTCCTCCAAAGCAGCCCTGTTGAATTTCTGCCTTTCACACAACTGTTAAAGGACAACCCCAGTCATGATCATGAATGAGAATGAACCCTACAGACAGGTGATGAACGGAGGTGAGAGAAAACCTCCCTGTTTCAGCTCCGAAGATGTCAGAGAAAACAAAGAAAGCAAAATAAGCAACACCCCTTTTTGGCACTTCTCATTTTTGTAAAGAACCCGAAACCTCAAATCTCCAAAAATCAAAACCATTTTATTGGGTTTTATTTATTAAAACCATTTATTATTATTTAATAATATTCTTTATTATTTAAAACTATTATGGGGGGGCATGGGAAATGACTGTGGCTGTACCTGCTGACACCTTATCATCGATATTACCTATACTACCTAGGTTTTGTTTAATGTTCCCCAATTTTTTTTAATAGGTGTCCCAATATCCATGGTATCTGTGGATACAGAATCAGAACTGGGGCACACCTGTACACATTTAAAGCTAAAGGCATGCCCTGTTCATGGGGGAGAGATTCCTGGCCTCCCTGTGGACACCTGAAACCTTGGATAAGAGGAATAAGTATAGGGTTCTGCCCTGCCCCCTGAGCAAGAAGGTTTCTTAGGGTGCAATCCTAACCTGGAGCTTGTACTGGCCCAGGAGTGTCGCAAATACACCACAAAGCATGTTTGGACCACTCTCGTAGTCAGGGAGGATGGCATGTTGTGTATTTGGAGTGTTTATAGCAGAGTTGGGGGCTTGTGAACCCATTCAGCGCTTGCCTAGCGCGATCGGAGCGGAGGAAAGAAGCGATCGCTACATTTCAATAACAAAGCCATTTTATTGGTTACAGTAGCGATAGAAAGTGAGAAGTTCTATTTGCCGGTCAGCGAAAGCCGGCGAAGGCTTGCCGCATACAAGCGGCTTTTCAACGCATGTTGTTACATTCTCAGTTACAGTTTCAGTCTCAGTGCGCACACATGGTACAGACAGAAGAACAAAGGGTGCAGTCAGACTATATCTGGTAGGTGGGTACTTAGAGACCCTCGTGCCCCATGTTAACCAATGGGGTGACCCTTTGAACATCATGATCTCATGAGAAAGTGGATGTTTGCTAGCCAGCGCTTCCCGTGAGAAACATTGCCTGCTTATGTTACACTATCTAAAGGGAGTTCAGCTACTGTGTAGCAGGTTGCACTAACAAGCTGGGAAGCTGACCACCTCAAGGACACGCAGGTGCTCTATCTGATCTGGAGACGGAGAGACGGAATGCCAGTTTCCACCAGTTCTGGAGTGTGTGGTGTGAAACTGCAACACCCCCCCATTGCGTCTCGGGAGTCATCTTTTGGCGCCAAATCTAACATTTGAACTGCTTGCTTGAATTGTGGCGCAGGAAGTGCTTTGGTCAGGACATCCGCGATGCTCTCTTGCGATGGACAGTAAAGCACGTCAATGTCCCCGTTTTGGACTGCTTCTCTGACATGTTTATGCTTTATGTCAACATGCTTAGAGTGCATCCGGATTCGTTCTGACCCAGCAATCTGGATTGCGGACTGGTTGTCCATCCAGATCTGGATTGGATTTGTTTGTGGAGCATCCAAATCCGACATCAATTGCCTGAGCAGGTGTAGGTAGTTGGTCACATGACTCAGGGCTGTGTACTCACTCTCTAGAGTAGAACACGCGATAGTCTTTTGCTTGTGTGACCCCCAATCTATCACGCAATCCCCAAGGCGTATGGCATAGCCTGTGGTAGATCTCCTTGTGTCATCCCCCCCAAAGTCACTGTCTGCAAAAACTTCCAATTGCAGTGCTCCTTTTGGGGTGATGTGGTACTTGTGGTTACTTGTGCCTTTCAAGTACCTGAGGATGCGTTTCAAGGCTATCCAATCTGCCTGTGTGGGATTTGCAGCTTTTCTGCTCAGGTGATTGACTGCAACGCTAATGTCTGGGCGCGTCCAGCACGCTAGATGTGTGAGTGAACCCAACAGTGAAAGGAACATGTTCTGGTTTGGAAATGGTGCAGACTCTTCTGCTTTTTCCCCTCTCCCCATCACTATTGGAGTTGATACAACCTTGCAGTCTTGCATGCCCCATATCTGGAGTAGATCGTGGATCTTTTTCTCCTGACTGAGGAGAAAACCAGCACTGTCAGCTGTGCGTTCGATCTCTACCCCTAGGTATTGACTGACAGGACCAAGACATTTAAGTGCGAATGTCTTTTGCAGTTGTAGTGTGATCTGATTGATCTGTTGTGTTGTCTTTGCGAGGACCAGCAAATCATCAACAAAACATAACAGAACACATAATTTTTCTCCTTTTCCCTTTCTGAAAAGGCATGGATCAGCTGTAGAGGGGGTGAACCCCAATTTTTGCAGCTGCTCTTTAAGGCATAAATGCCAGCTTCTCCCACTTTGTTTCAGCCCATAAACAGCTTTCCTAAGGCGAAAATGTGAGTAATCGCTTTGCACACCTGGAGGTATTGTAATATATACCTCTTCCTGCAGGTTTGCGTGCAAGTAAGCTGTCCCAACATCAAAATGGTGAACTTGATAACCTCTGCTGGCTGCTACGGCAAGCGCTGCGCGTAGCGTGGTGGCTGCAAGTGTTGGTGAGTAGATTTCCTCGAAATCTACACCTGGGATTTGTTTACAGCCACGGATCACTAAACGGGCTTTCTTTAATGGCTCAGCACCTTCCCGATCTTTTAGAACAAACACCCATCTGGAATCAATTGCGTGTTTTCCAGCTGGTAATGTTGCTGGTTCAAAGACCTTTAAGTCGTGCATTGCCTTTAATTCAGTCCGAATAGCTTGTAGCCATTCTTCCTTCTGGGCTTGCGGTAGCTCCATGACATCTTGGTATGTCTGAGGTACCTTTCCTACCTCTACCTGGTAGGTTAATCTTTGGGGTGGGACCCCACGCAAAGCCCTTGGAGGAAGAATGCGTCTGGTCGGAACAGCTTGTTCCGGTGTAGCTTCCTCTGAAGACGTGCTTGTATCTAATCCTGGACTGCCCCCCCCCTCTTCCAGCAGCCTGTCAGGGCGTGCTGGTGTGGCAGGAGATGGCTCCTGTCTTTGTAGAGTTCTCTGAGGAGTTGATGCGGGCTGATCGGGAGTGCTTTCTAATCTTGCTCCCCCCCCCATTTTCTGCAGCTTGTGTGGGGATGCTGACTGTTCTGTCAGCATGATCTGGCAGTAAACCTTGCTCAGAGAAATCGTACGAGTTGGATATTGTGACAGTTTTGTGGTCAGGATTGAGGAATTTGAGCGCTTTGCAATTCGGTTCAAACCCAATAAACTGCAGCCGCCTGGCACGCGGGTCATCTTTTCTGCGTGTTTCCCGATCTGCATGTACAAAGGCGTATGATCCAAACGTCTTTAGAAATGCAAGATTGGGAGGTTTGCCGAATAGCTTGGTGTAGGGGACCCCGTCAATCGAACGGTGGTAAACTCGATTTGAAATAAATACAGAATATTTCATCGCCTCTCCCCACAACCCTTTGGGTAGTTTTGACTGCTCCATCAGCGCTCTGACCATGCCTTGGAGCTCGCCGTTTTTCCTCTCCGCAACCCCGTTATGCTCTGGGGTGCGGGGGGCGGTGAGCCGGTGAGTGATGCCCTGCCTTTCCAACCATTGAGACATCTCCCTACTCAGAAATTCACCTCCCCGGTCGGTTTGGATCGCCACCAGGTGATGCCCAAACCGCCTTTCCGCCCACCTGACCCAATTGCGGATTTTATTAAAAGCCTCAGATTTCTGGCGCAATAAAAATGCAAAACTATACCTCGTAGCATCGTCCACGAGCGTAAGAACATATTGCGCCCCCCCCTGCTGTCTTCTTCACAGGGCCGATTAAGTCCATATGCACCAGCTGTAAGGGGGTTTGAGTCTGGCGGTTGCTGAACTTCGGGATGGATGCGCGATGGGATTTGGCAAGTTTGCACACATCACAGTCCACAAAAGCATCGCAGTCTTTTAAGTCCATTCCGTGCACAAGTTCAGCTGTCTTCCTCACGTAGTCATGATTTAAATGTCCTAGTCGAAGGTGCCACACGTGCCCACAGGATCGGTGCTTTGGTTGATTGAAGCACACAGTTGCCTGTTGATTCCCTGTTGTCTTCGCTCCAAGCACGAACAGCCGATACACTCGGGGGACAGCCACACAAAGATTCCCCCTCTCAAGTGTGCAGACGTCGTCTTGGAAAGTCACTTTAAATCCATCTTCTTGGAGGGTGCCAAGACTGAGCAGATTCCTCGACATTGTTGGCACACACAGCACATTCTTCAAGGTAGTCTGCAGTTGTGGCAGAAAAACCTCTCCAGCGCAAACTACTGGCGCTGTTGTTCCATTTGCGAGTGCGACAGTTTCACGATCTGTCTCGCACTTGCTCGTGAGTAAGTCAGCGGATGTTACGATATGGTGGCTTGCTCCCGAGTCCAACAACCAGGATCCTCGCGTGCGCCTACCTTCCGTTGAGCCCACGAAAGCGATACTCGCTTTGGGATGTTGTGCATGGGGCTTTGGAAACTGCCCTTGCCCCGTGCCCTGCTCACCTTGGGGTTTTTTCTTCTTTTTAGAGCCTCCTTTTTTCTTGGCACACTGGTGCGCGAGATGTTGAGTTGATCCGCACACATAGCACTGTCTCACACTGGCGCACACTTGCGCCTGGGACTTATTCTTGGGCTGCTGCTGCTTTTTCCCAGAAATATTGTTTTTCCCCTTTCGGAATTCTCGCTCCCTCTGGTTGTCTGCCCTTTTGTCCGCTTCCTCGAGAAGCCGTGCGACAACAAGGGTGACAGTCAGTTGTGCTACAGGGATAGATTCCAAAGTCAGGGTAAACATGTCCCACGTCTCATCCAGGGAATTGAGGATCGCGAAAACTTTAAGCCTTTCCTCAACACGTTCCCCAATCGCCTCAAGGTCTTTGAGGTTTTGCTGCATTGCTCTTAGGTGGACCCGTAAGTCCCCCCCCCGGTTCAAGACGCGATCGCCACAGCTTGCGTGTCAGAACCATGCTGGAAGTCAGGGATGCACGTGCAAACAACTCCTTCAATGTGTTCCAATAGTCCATAGCGTGTCCGAGATCGCGACAATAGACTAAGAGATCCTCTGAGATTGCAAGACCGATGGTCGCCTTCGCCTTCCTGTCAGCTGCTTCTTCTGCAGCGTTCGTGGGAAGCGCTTGAGTGTGCTGCCAAAGGTCTTCTCTTTCCAGCAGCAACCGCATCTTGTGTGCCCATTGCACATAGTTGCTGTCATTGAGAAGTGGAATGGGAATGTTGAAAGGCGCCGGCGGGGCGGCGGGAGGTTGCTGCGCCATCCCGATTCCGGGCCCAGCGGGCTGCAACGGTGGAACTTGAGGTGGTATCAGAGGGATGAAAGGACCTTGTCCTGGAACGAGCGGCGGTGGCGGGACAGGTGCTTGGCCGTCGGGAGCCCCCGGAAGGGGAAGGAGAGGTCCGAGATCGTCCGATTCGCTCTCCTCACTTTCCCCGGATTGCTCGGGTTCTCCTGGGTCGCCAACGTCCTCTTCCCCCGCCTCGTCACCGAGGTCTTCTACCTTGACTTCCTCTGTCTCCTCCTTGTCTCCACCGGTAGCTCCTTCCTCATCAGACATCTGTCAGGATGTCCGCGGGTATAGGGATGCAGCCACATTCACCACTCAGTCTCTGCTCCGTGGATTGGGTCCGCGGCAAACCCCTGCAGGGTTACGGCTGAATCTTCCATAACCTGTTGTGTATTTGGAGTGTTTATAGCAGAGTTGGGGGCTTGTGAACCCATTCAGCGCTTGCCTAGCGCGATCGGAGCGGAGGAAAGAAGCGATCGCTACATTTCAATAACAAAGCCATTTTATTGGTTACAGTAGCGATAGAAAGTGAGAAGTTCTATTTGCCGGTCAGCGAAAGCCGGCGAAGGCTTGCCGCATACAAGCGGCTTTTCAACGCATGTTGTTACATTCTCAGTTACAGTTTCAGTCTCAGTGCGCACACATGGTACAGACAGAAGAACAAAGGGTGCAGTCAGACTATATCTGGTAGGTGGGTACTTAGAGACCCTCGTGCCCCATGTTAACCAATGGGGTGACCCTTTGAACATCATGATCTCATGAGAAAGTGGATGTTTGCTAGCCAGCGCTTCCCGTGAGAAACATTGCTTGCTTCTGTTACACTATCTAAAGGGAGTTTAGCTACTGTGTAGCAGGTTGCACTAACAAGCTGGGAAGCTGACCACCTCAAGGACACGCAGGTGCTCTATCTGATCTGGAGACGGAGAGACGGAATGCCAGTTTCCACCAGTTCTGGAGTGTGTGGTGTGAAACTGCAACATGGCACCCAGTGATGTCAGGCAGGGGGAACGCGGGGGACCTCAGTTCCACTAGTTAAAATTAGGGCTGACTCCGCCCACTTCACTCTCCCTCCTCCCCCCTCCCAATTCCTCTGCAAAGAGCTTTTCTTCTTGGTTGGCCGGCACTCAGAGGGTTAAAGGGAGCGACACCGGATTCCTAGGGGGACGAAGGCAGTGATGTCATTCAGGGGGAACGGACCAGAACGGGCGTTCCGGATCCTAACGGGCTCCGTGGCTGGTTCCGGGTTCCCGACAAGTGCCAATCAAAAGTGAGTTCCTGTTCCTAAATCATTTGAATGACACCACTGACGGCACCCCCAAGCCCACCTGCAAAGATCCACCTCACCTGCTACTTCCACCTGGACCGTGACATCATAGAACCGGTGGCTGACCGACTCCGGGTTGATCCAGACGTAGTAGCGCAGGGCGTCCTCCTTGCGCACGTTGCTGATGCTGAGGGTGCAGTTGCCCATCTCCAGGTTCCCCAGCACCTCCGTCCGCCCCTGATACTCCGCCAGGACCGTGCCGGGGCTTCTGCTGTTGTAGATTTCGGGGTAGCCTCGCGCCCAGTACTGGTACCAAGCCACGCTGAACGGGCCTCCCCAGGAGTCTCGGGTGCCCGGATAGGTGAAGGAGCAGGGGATGACCACGCAGGAGCCCTTCAAGGCTTGGATTCGGCTGGGCAGCCTGGAGCTCCAGGCCACCGAAGCAGGACTAAGACACAGCACTGGAGAAAGGGAGAGATGCTCAGGGGCTGGAGTGTTGGGGCGGCTGCCAGACTTTTCCCGTTCACAGTCTTTATACAGAGAGTCAGCTTGTCTGGCTTCACCCATTCCTGGGGGCACAATCTGAGCCTGGAGTTCAGCCACCAAAGTTTGGCCAGACAAAGGACACCGTAATGTCCTTGGACCACTCTTGGAGTGGACCACTTTTGGAGTCAGACAGGCCGACACACAGACGTGCGCCATCATCCCTGATTCCGAGAGTGGTCCAAGCGCCACTCCCTTGTATCCGGCATTCTGAGGTAAATTTCTGAGGTAAATATGAGGTAAATAAAGCAAAGTTTGGCTGGCACAAGGGACACCGTCAAGTATGTTTGGCCCACTCTCAGAGTCAGAGGGGCCAGCACACAGATGTGCACCATCCTCCCTGACTCCGAGAGTGGTCCAAACGCCACTCCCTTGTATCTGGCATTCTGAGGTAAATTTCTGAGGTAAATATGAGGTAAATAAAGCAAAGTTTGGCTGCCACAAGGGACACCGTCAAGTATGTTTGGCCCACTCTCAGAGTCAGAGGGGCCAGCACACAGATGTACACCATCCTCGTTGACTCCAAGAGTGGTCCAAACGCACTTTACGGTGGCCCTTGTGCTGGCCAAACTTTGCTGGCCTAACTGCCAGATTAACTCCAGGTGAGGATTGCGCTCTGAGCTTCAACTCTCTGAAGCCATTCCTGTAAAGGAGTAGCCCTCCCCCTTTATCCGTGGTCTCAGGTTTAGCGGTTCCATGTATCCGGAGTTCACAAATGCCCCCATCCCGCACACGACTCATCCGTCTTTGTTGGCAGCCCTCCTGGCACCGTCTCCTGTGCTATCTGCTACCTCTCATTGTCTGCCGGAGGGGACAGCATTTCTAGCCCGCCAACCCACTTCCTGTTAGCGTTTGCCCTCCAAACCGCAAACCATGTTTGCTACCCAAAGCAAGCATATGTGAATGCTGACGCTGAAGCCTCCCTCGGATTGCACCGAGTATTGCCCCAAAATGTCTTCTGGCACCACAGTAAGTTGAGGATTTGCTACTATCCACGGTTCCGGGTCTCCGTGGTAGTGGCAGAAATGTAGCCCCTGCAGATACAGGGGGCTATTGCAATTTTTTTTTCCAGCATTACAATGTTTGAGATTCCTGGAAGATCTGGGAAACCCTCCAGGATTGCTTTCCATCGTCACTGGGAGACTTTAGGCCAGTCCTGGAGGGCTGGATTCCGGGCTGCAAGCTTTGCTGTTTGAATTTAGGTCAAAGTTCTCGGTTCTGATCAGCGAGTGCAGGCCCACATGCAAAGATCCAGGTGCAAAAGTTGGATTCAGGGCTTTCGTTTCTGCTGCTGAAATGTCACCGGAATTGCACTCTCAGTGTTGGAATGCAGCTGATTCTGGGGTGAAGCAGCAGCAAAAGAGCTACGTAGGCATGTTCTGAATTTAAATGGGCTGTTTGTCTCCCGGAGGGGCTTCGCAGGCACCAGACCCATAAACATCAAGACACGCACCTAGGAGAAGTACTGATAGGAGACATTTGCTGGAGAGTTTCATGTTGGCAAGTGCCTTAGGGGGCGGAGCCCTGAGAAGGGGGGAGGGGGAATCCTTCTTCTCTGCTCCTTCATGCACAACCGAGCCGGAAGAGGGCCAAGCCGGTCCGAAGATCAAAATCTGGACAAAATCCAAGAGAAGCCAATTCAAGAAAGCAGTTTCTGGTTGTGCCGCCACAAGCTGACATTCTTTCAGTTAAAGCTCTGGGTATTTGTGACTTTGTTGTTTGAGAGCGCAATCCTAACCCGAAGCTAGGCAGGCACAGTTAGGCCAGCAAAGTTTGACCGGCACAAGGGACACCGTAAAGTATGTTTGGACCACTCTCGGAGTCAGAGAGGCCAGCACACGGATGTGCGCCATCCTCCCTGACTCCAAAAGTGGTCCAAATGCGCTTTACGGTGTCCCTTCCGCCGGCCAAACTGTGCTGGCCTAACTGTGCTGGCCTAACTCCAGGTTAGGAGTGCACCCTGAGACATGTGCGTATCTTACAGAGATCGTAAATGATTTTTATCTACCACATTCACATCTTGCTATTTCTCTAAGGAGTTCAGGGCATTGCTTGTGGTACTTTCCCCTCCTTTAACCTCAGAATGATTCTGTGGCTAGGCTAAGCGAGAGTGACTGGCCTCGGGTCACCTAAGAAGATGAGCTGTGATTCGAATCCAGGGCTTCCTGTCTCAAATCGAATGTGCAAACCTATCAATCACTGCTATACCCTCTGGCCATTTTTATCCAGCTGCCTCAGTCAGAGCATCTTGCTTAGTATTGCTGCGTGACTGGCAGTGGCTCTCTGGGGATTCAGACAGGTAAGGCGTCATTCCTTACCTGGGGATGCAGCCAGGAATGGTACCCATGGCCCCCTGTGTGAGAAGCATATCCCGTACCACTGAGTCACAGCTCCTTCCAGATTCAGTCCTGAAAAGGAAGAGAGAACCATGTGAGACTGTAAAAAGTATCACAGTTGTGGTCTTTGCAAAAGCGTCAAAGCATTCCAGCAATTGTCAATCATGGGGATGTTGAAAGATCGCAAGAGGACATGATTCATGTCCCAAGTGTGGCAAGCACATGGATTTGCTGAAAGGGACAGAAAGCTGAAAGCTGCCAGAAATGATCATGCTCGGGGGTGTGGGGAAGGCCGTTTGTGATTTGAGCATTGGTGAGCTCCAGGATTTCACAAACCTCCTGAATTACAGCGTGGACAGAATCGCCTCTCTCATTGTCTGGCAAACTTCAGATTGCTCCTCCGCCCCCTCTTCACACAAATCCTCATGTACACAACCATGGTCTGTGGTTTCCATAATGTCGGGGCCATCGTGGGGCACCGGGGTGGGGGAGTCCCTGCAGGATGCCCATCTGCTTTTGGAACGAAAAATCCTGAAAAACAGCATCCGGCTGAGCAGAAGGCAAACTGAGAAATGTGTCTAGGGGCCTATGCAAATGTCTCTGTCTTTGTCTTCCCCCCAAGTACTACCTCACAGACAGTACAAAGCTCATGTTAAATTTGTGCAGGATCATAGCCATAATGTATCTGAGTTGGACTTAACTCTGTTCAGATGTTACACTTTACATAAGAACATAAGAAGAGCCCTGCTGGATCAGGCCAAAGGCCCATCAGGTCCAGCTTCCTGTATCTCACAGCGGCCCACCAGGTGCCCCAGGGAGGCATGAGACAACAAGATGCTCAGATCCTGTTGCCACTCCCTTGCACCCTTTGATGTTACCTCTGCCCTGTAATGTTACACTTACAGGCTAACATTGTGATTACCCTTAATTACCTTGCTCCTTGGGGAAGACAATGACCTAGATATTCGTCTGCACCCAGAGGCAGATCTAAGGGAGGGCAAATCTCTAAGTTTTGCAAGAAGCCTTACCTTGCAGTGGAAATCACTCCTCTCCTGCACTGTTCTAGCCAATCCTCACAGGGAACAGCAACATCTTGGTGTTGCTTATTGGCTATAGCAGCAAGGGAGAGGAGGGATTTACATGACAGGGTAAGGCTTCTTGCAACACTTAGAGCTTTGCCCTCCCTTAGATCTGCCTCTGTCTGTACCCCTAGGCAACGTTCTCAGTTTGCCTCCTACTGACCCTGATGCGTCCTTTTATACGTATATGTTGCTAGCTCATTTTCCGAATTGTTTGCATTTTGTCTTATACGGACCATGGCGAGGTGCTCAAAGGGTTAGGCATGACACGATCTCTGCAGATCGGGTCCCAAAACAGAAAAAGTGTCAGGAGAGGGAAACCTCCCAGCATTGATGCTTCCATCCTGAGCATAATCAGGAGCGAGCCCGTTGGAAGCTGCTATCTAGCTAATTAAGGAAAGCACCCTGAGCATGTGAAGAGTTCACCTGCTGGGTCGGCCCTCGGTTCGCTCCCCAGCATCTCGGGGAAGGACTGGAAAACCGGAACAAGGATACCCACCACCTTGCCCTCATGGATGTCTGTGTTCAGGCCCCGTGGCTGGGGAGGGCAAGGGTGGGGGCTTTTCCCTGGAGTTCATCAACAGTTCATCAACAGGCTTGCTGGCGCTGTTCAGAGCAGCGCATGAGCCAGTGAGAGTTGCCCCCCCTCAGGGGCTGGCAGGCAGCCAAGGAATAGCTTGCGCCATCTCCCAGCATTCCTGGCGACTCGAACCAGGGCTTCCAAGCCTGGCCGGTCACCTCTAGCCCAGCTCAGTCAATTGTTTTCCCCAACCCTTTTTGCATGTGCAACACAAACCTCCGACACACACACACACGGAAGCAAGGAGCCCCCTCCCCTCCCCACATCCTAAGCCCCAAGGCGCACACATCCCCACAGCGCTCTCGCAGTGCGCCGTGGCTGTGTCAGATTTGCCGCAGCAAGTGTGCGTAATGTTCTCGCCGGGAACAGGGAGGTAACCGCAGGGCAATTGCAGCTGCTGTCCACACCGATTGAGGGCTGCAGTCTCTCACCCCCCCCCCACCACCACCCCCGGCACCCCACTGGCTAAATAGTACTTTAATGTCTAAAAAGGGGAAGTGCTGCCTGAAAGTCATGCCTCCCACCTGGAAAAAGCCTTCCCAGATGCGCAGAGACGGTGGTGAATGCTGTTGTGGCTTTGCTCCCATCTGCACATGTGACACATGCATGCAATTCTCTCTTCCTGCAGGCAGAAATGCAAGGGGAAAGGAGCCACAGTGAGCTGTGGCTTTCAAGTAAGCACAAGCGCAGGGGAGGTTGCCAACTGTTTCAGACTACGTTGGCCTGGCGCTGTGCCTCTCCATCCCTTTGACCATAGAAGGTTGTCACCAAGTTTGGCCGGCACAAGGGACACCTTAAAGGGCGTTTGGACCACCCTTGGAGTCAGAGAGGCCAGCACACAGACGTGCGCCATCCTCCCTGACTCCGAGAGTGGTCCAAATGCCACTCCCTTGTATCTGGCATTCTGAGGTAAATTTCTGAGGTAAAATTCTGAGGTAAATATGAGGTAAATAAAGCAAAGTTTGGTGGGCACAAGGGCCACCTTAAAGGGTATTTGGACCACTCTCGGAGACAGAGAGGCCAGCACACAGACTGCATCATCCTCCCCGACTCTGAGAGTGGTCCAAACGCCACTCCCTTGTATCTGGCATTCTGAGGTAAATTTCGGAGGTAAAATTCTGAGGTAAATATGAGGTAAATAAAGCAAAGTTTGGCCTGCACAAGGGGCACCATCAAGTATGTTTGGACCACTCTCAGAGTCAGAGAAGCCAGCACACAGACTGCACCATCCTCCCTGACTCCGGGAGTGGTCCAAACGCGCTTGACGGTGTCCCTTGTGCCGGCCAAACTTTGCTGGCTTAACTGTGCCAGCCCAACTCCAGGTTAGGATTGCGCCCTTAGTCTGCTACCCCTGCCCAAAGGCTATGGGCACAGAAGTTACCTCAGGTCTCAGCAGCCGGCCCTTCTGGGGGTGGGTGGTCAGCCCAAAGATGCCGGCCCTTGACGGGAGAGGGCTTGAGAAATCCCAGCTCTCCTCCATGTCAACCCCGGGCAGGTGGAAATTCCCCACTCTCAACCTGGCTTAGGAATCCCAAGGCTTGAAAATATCTGGGGAGCAAAATGTGGTTTCAGCAGCACTCTGCAGACAACCAAGGGGTTTATTGGCATTTATCTGGAATTGGCTCGAAGCCCAGCAGGGAGGTTGGGAAGCTGTTGTGCAAGAAAGGATGGAAAGGCCAAAAGCACCCCCCCACACACACACACACAGACATCCTTTCCAAAACAGTCCACTGGCCAGCAGCTGTAATTAAATGCCCTTCGATCCAGTCCGACACACCCCTCTTCCCACCCTTCTAGCATACCATCTGTCCCCAGGGGTTTACCAACCCCACCCTCCCAGCCGTAGCCGTTCCCATCCACACACACACACACCCATCTGAACATCATCTATTCATCTGACCCACATCCCTCTCCCTGCACACCCCATCACCTTGCACACACACCCCGTTCCATTCCACTACACACCCTCCCCCTCCTCCAACCCAGTTTTCCAGCAACATCAAATGTGTGCCGCAGGCCCACAATCCAGGAATCCCACAACCAAAACAACCGGGGCTAGCGGTCCACATTTCTTTGGCTGAATAATTTCCGGAGAACCTGGGCGTTGCGATGGAGTTGAGCGGACATTTACACAACCATCAGGCAAGCATGCAACAATCTCTCAAAAATCCTGTGCCGGGACTCACCCAGTCCTGTATTTGTTTTGGGCTTTTACGGGCATTGATTTTCCAAGGATTTTCGTACGCCGGCAAAAAACTTGGTTCTGTGGGAGTCCGTGACTGCATGCGCAACCAGCTAGTCCCATGCACAAAAAGAATCGACAATGTGCCCGTGAAGATTGCCGTTACCATTGCGGGACAAAAAACTGGTCCTTAGCACTGGAAAAAAAAATGGCACCAGCCATAGTTCATTCCTGCTTCTGCTTTCAGTTTTGTTTCTCTGGGCTGAACATCATGCTGTCGGGATGCGGTGTGCAGAGGGGAAGTGGTAAAAGTGGCAGGTGTGTTTGTTGATATTCCCCCCCCCCCCAAAAAAAATCAGGGATCTCCAACAGCGCCACTCTACAGAGCCATTCAGAAGCCACCCCATTGAATTAAATGGGACTATGTCTAGGATCACCGTCCAAGGCGTTCTGTGATTAAAGAAATCTGTTGTTGATCAACAGCGCATGTCTACTCAGAAGTAAGTCTCAGTTAATCTGATGGGACTTGCTCCCAAGTAAGTGCACAGGATTTCAGCCTAACTGTATAAGTCCTAGCCAATCACTCTTTTAAATCTGGGTACAGTCAGATACACGGGGGGGGGGGGAACCATTCCAGCACCAAGACACAGGCTTTGCCTGAGCATGATCTTCCAGGAGGCATTCCCACACAGGAGAGAATGCCTCCCTGAAGGCGATGCTTGCCATCTACAATTTGCATGTGCTTGTATTAAAACATGATTTAAAATAAATAAATAAAATCTGCTGCCTGATTTCTGGGGGGTCATTTCTCAACCCACCTCTTTCTCTAACCAAATCGTTGAACTCCATGCTGCAGACCTAAGACACACTCCCTTGTAAGCATGAGATTGTTAAGGAGGTAGTTCATGCAAAGGAAGAAAGGTCTAGTGGTTGGAGCAAAGCTCGGCCACAAACTTGGCATTCCTTCAGGGCTTTAGCTGTGGCTATTTGGGAAACGGGCACGTCTGGAGGTTATTTTGAGCGACACATGCAACTCGGTAGCTGTGGGAAGGGGCCAGGGTGCTTTTTTAGGGGAGTGGGAGCTGGGATTTGCTGTCCCAAGGCAACAGGATCTGGGGAAATAATGTCCTCTTGGATTAAGGCAGAGCATCCAGATTCTGTCTTGCTTAAAGAAGGCAAAAAAAAAAAATCTTACAGATTAGTGAGTCAAAGGTTGCGTGCAAACCTTGGGGGTTTCCTCCAGCTGCAGGAGGGGAGTGAAAGAGGGGTGGTGGTCTCACAACCTCTCGGACGCCTGGGTTCGGTTCTCTCCCCAGCTGTGGAATGCAGGGCTGACCAACCTGGTAAACATCCACCGGTCCTCCCCCCCCACGACCTTCAGCCCAGCGATGCTCAGATCCCGCCCCTCTCCACAAGAGGGTACCTCCCACCCTCCAGGTCTCCCCAAGAGGCTCACCTGTCGCAGAACAGGGGGGCCCCAGCTGCTCCCCCAGCACCTGCCAGCGGCCCACGCGGTCCTCACGCTCTAGTTCTTCCCCTCTCTCTGTCATTCTCTTTGCCATTTCATCCCTCCCTCGCTCGTGCCCTCCCTCGCTCCCTCCCTCCCTCGCTCGCTCTCGTGTCCTCTGCTCTTGCCAACTATAAATAATCACTTCTCTCGCTCTCCCTCGCTCTCTAGCCCGGGGCCCCGCGAAGTCTCTGTGCTCAGCCGCTTCTCGCCAGCATCTGCAATTGGCCTGCGCTCACAGACCTGCTCCGCTACCTGTCACTCAACGCTGTGGCACGGGGGCATGTTCATGCGCCACCGGGGCACCCAGAGGGCATTGCCAACGCCTGGCCCAGGACTGCCCAGGGGGCACAGCGAAGCATCCATGGTGCTGGAATGTTGGTTAGGATTGTGCCCTGAACCAACCACCGTTAGCAAAGCATAGCCCACCATTCGACTGCGAGCCCTGCCAGGAGAAAGGACTCCTTCTTTAATTTTTGTTTTGTTTTTACTGTGTAAACTGCCTTGTGAACTTGGTTGTTGAAGGTACATAAATATTTGTACTAACGTTTGTAATAATCACTGAACCGGAAAGCTTAGTTGGGAGTCATCATCAACAACAACATCAGCGTACATGATTCACATTACAAAGGGTGAAAAGTTAGTCCCTGCCCCAAGGAACTTACAGTGTAAGTATTGACTGCAACAGAGAGAGAAGGGAGATGAGCAGCAATCAACACAGCAAACTGGACAAAAGAGAACATACCGTCCAGCCACACCTATTCCGTTAGTCAGGCGATGCCAATTTCCGCACCACAAGCCTTCTGGATTTGTGCAAAGCCCGACTCATTCCTGAGCAGGACAAAAATAGTTTTCTTTCTCTTCCTCTCTTGTTATATGCTTCTTAAAAAGTTCATGAAAATAAAATTAAGTGTGCCCCAGTCTGCTGCATATATATGACAGGAAGCCATCGTACGAATAATTCAATCACGTCTTATCCTCATTTTTTTTTAAAGAGGAAAGTGTCTGAGCCTGTGCAGAGTGCATTTCACTTTGGAAGGCAACCAGTTTCAGGGTTCAGAAAATGATTCTCTCTCTCTCTCTCTCTCTCTCTCTCTCTCTCTCTCTCTCTCTCTGTGTGTGTGTGTGTGTGTGTGTGTGTGTGTGTGTGTGTGTTAGATAGGACAGCACTGATTGTTAGATAGGACTTCCAGAACAGAGAATAAGGGTGCAATCCTAAGGGTGCAATCCTAAGCAACTTTCTAGCACCCTGGTGAGAGCAATGCAAGGTAAGGGAGTGGCTACTACTACTCCACTGCAGGATGCTACTAGATACTACTAGATACTAGAGTAGATACTACCACTACTCCACATGCCCCATTGGCACAACAATGTCAGTGCTGGAAAGTTGGCTTGAGGTCCATCACCTCCCATCACCTACAAATGAGGCCGGACATACCCATATAATCCTCCCCTATAATATATCACAACCCATGTAATAACGTAATCACAAACCGCCTGGTCACCACACCGCCCTGTACTGGGGGCTATCTACACGCGAGAAACGGACTCTGCATCTGCTCAGGGGGCATGTCCAACTGTTCTTACTTCATACCCCCCTGTGTGTTGCTCTTGGCTCAGAAAACGGCTGCGGCCGCTGAGTCCTGGCACAATAGAAGCCCCTGGACCTGCACTGGCTGCTGTCGCAGGCACATGTGGACTCTGGTTGGACCGGTGCCCACTAGGCTGAAGACAGGGTTCTGTGGGCAAAATGAAACATGGTTAATAAAGCAGATCAAAAGACCGGTGCATCACACTCTAGTGCAATTGACTAGTGAAATCCACGGGACTTTCCAGACCTAAGAGCAAGCCCAAGCCTTTGCATGTCTACTCAGAAGTAAGCCCCATTATAGTCGATGGGGCTTACTCCCAGGTAAGTGCAGCTAGGATTTCTAGCTGATTTTCCCCCCCATTTTTATACCGCCCTTCCTCCAAGGAGATCTGGGTGGTGTACGTGGTCCCTCTCTTCTTTTTGTCCTCACAACAACCCTGCAAGGTAGGCAAGGCTGAGGGACAGCGACTGGCCCAGGGGCACCCAGGAAGCTTCAGGGCAGAGCCGGGATTTGAACCTGGATCAGATTCAGATTCTTTATTTACGGTCATCCGGCCAGCTGAACACAAACAACTAGACAAAATACACAAAAATAAAACCATCACCCCTTTCCCACTAAAACACACATATGAAAAAAAATCATACAACCAATAATTTATACTCTCAATTTCCTTCTTACCAGCTGTGCAGCATGGCAAAAATGGGCAACCCTGAATGATATGTCAGAGTGAGCATCAGATAACAGTAAAGCAATTTGCTCATCCTCCTGCATCCCCATTATAGTGCCGAGAATCAGGGGAGATAAATTTGACTCTCAGATCATCATAATTTGGGCACTGTAGGATAATGTGGGCAGTTGTCTCCACCATGCTGTGAGGACAAGGGCACAGTCTCGCTGAGTAGGGACACCTTGCATAACGTCCCAAAAGGACTGATGATAACAGTGCATTGAGCCTGGCTTTTGTGAAAGCGATCCTAAATTGAGGAATAGCGATGGATCGTCCAAGTCGATGTCTGACTCCTAAACCACTGCACCATCCTGGGATTGTAGCCTTCACTTCAGGATTTTGTACTTCTTCTTGTTGATTCACCCTTGCAAACCCCAAAAGGCAGGCAATAAAGGTGCTTTATTGGGCAGAAGATTTAGCCGAGAGGGTTAATGCCTCCGTTTGCCCGAAGATAACTGCTGAAGATCTGAAGGTCGTGAGCTCAAGACTACCGGAAGTCTCTGTGAGCAGACCTTGCAAACTGCAGCTGATTAAGGAGTGTGAGGAGGAGTGTGGGAGGAGGAGTGTGCTGAAGTCAGCTGCGTCTCTGGTGGGAGCAGGGAAGCCTCTTATCAGCCAGCAGAAGACAGACGGGTGGCTAAGAAAGAAGGCTAAATCCAGAAAGGAAGATCTGTATGAGTGTTGTTCTTGAAAGATAGAACACTTCTGTAAATTGTATAAACTTTTGGGTTTGTGAATAAAAGTCTGCCTATGTAAACCGCCTTGAGTTACCGTCATTAGAGAAATCTAGTGATCTTAAGAAAGGCGGTATATAAATACATGTATTATTATTATTATTATTATTATTATTATTATTATTATTATTATTATTTAAAATTCACACACCTTTGGCTGGCTCATACGCTCCAAATGCACTCGCACAGATCACTTTCTGAAAAGCCTTCTGTGAAACATGCGCGGTTTGTGCAAATCATGCCCAGCACTGATGTCCGTGTGGGCACCCGACAGGTCAGGCTATTCCCAGCGCGGGCACTGGGCCAGTCTGCCGTGTCCCCGGAGCGCTCCGGTTCTGTGGCAGTGTCAAAGGAACAGTGCCGTTCTGCACATAACTTGCGTGCTGCAAAGCGACGGCCAGCCCATGACAAGGAGACCATCTGGACATGCCCAGAGGAGCCAGAGAGTGGCACAAGGATCAGTATCAGTGATCCACAATGAGAACATGGGGATTTTGCAAAGCGCATAAGAGCACATACAGGGTTGCAGGCAATGCTGGGCTGTTGTTGTTCTTAATCCCAGAAGCCTGAGTGTGCACATTAGAGAGGAGGGGAGGGAGAAACATAATGGCCCCTCCTTTCCCATCTCCAGCTGCTGACAACAGAGGCAGATCTAAGGGAGGGCAAAGCTCTAAGTTTTGCAAGAAGCCTTACCTTGCAGTGGAAATCACTCCTCTCCTGCACCGTTTTAGCCAATCCTCACAGGGAACAGCAACATCTTGGCATTGCTTACTGGCTACAGCAGCAAGGGAGAGGAGGGATTTACATGACAGGGTAAGGCTCCTTGCAACATCAGGAACCTCCCTGAGGGCTTTGCCCTCCCTGTAGATCCGCCTCTGGCTGACAAAGTCCAGCCCCCACAGGGAACATTTCTCTTGCGAAACTGGCATGCCAACCAAACCAAGGCATTTTACTCCTGCGTGCTGGCCAAAGTTGGGCATCCCTGCTAGCCTGCAGAATGAGCAAAAACAACAACACACAACGATGGCATTTTCCCCAAACAGGGCAATACCTAGCCCTGGCTAGGGGTCTGGTTAGGGGCCTGAGCATGGATGAACGTCAGAAAGAGATGAATGGCAAAGCCTAGCTTGAACATGTACTGCGGCCAGTGAAAAGTAACTAGCCGTTTAACACCCACAAAGGCGTGTGAAACTGAACTAATGGTTCAGGACCTCTTCAACAGCCTGTTGCACACGCTGCAAATGGTGCAAACAGATGCTAGAGTGTGAGTTGTTTTCCTGTCCTCATGCCTCATTTCCTGCGCCGTGCCTGGGTCAACCTCCGCTCCAGAAAGAGAAACCGTGCAGTGGATGAGATTCATTTTCACTGTACAAACTAAAGACATGGTGGTCCAGGGAGAGGAAGCCACAAAGCTTCTCCTACAGCAGTGGTGATGTCATCAGCAGAAGCCTCCTCCAAGGATCCAAGCTGAGACGCATCAGGCCCAACGGGAGGCAAGCTGAAACATTTGCCTAGGGGCTTAAAGTGTCCATTTGCACTGCCCCTAGGTGCAGATAGATTTTTAAAATCTTGATTGAGGAATAAAAATGATAGACAGGGAGCAAGCATGCAGGGATGGCAGAGGGAAAAAGGAAGGCTGGTCCATGCCCCTAGAGAGATTATTTAGCTGACTAAATAATCTAGCTGACTAAATAATCTAGCTGACTTCCTGATGTAACAGGTGAAGTCAATCAGCAGGTACTTATACCGCTTTTCAACAGAGTTCACAAAGCAGTTTACAGGCAAATAATAATAAAGTTAAATGGATGCTGGAAGCAGATGCTAACACAATGACATAAACTTCAGGGTGCAGGTCAGAGATGATTAGACAGTGTGGGATGTCTTTTGTGGAGGGAGCATCTCTGCGGATCACCCTGGCCACCACAGGCGCCCCAAAATAGGATCGGTTGACAAGTTTCTCGTCTCTTTGGGGCTGCTGTTTCTAACCTCCAGCTCTGTGCCCTGCAAGATGACAGTAGTTTCCTCTCTCATCATGTATACTGCATTAAGCAGAAATAGCAACGTGACCTCAAACTTCTCACAGGATCATGCATGCGCATGGACGTGTGCATGAAGCGGTTGGTGCATTGGCCATTGAAACCTTCGTGCATTTGCTCTGCCCCTTCACCCCTGTGCGTCACCAGTGAATTGCCTTGCGTCACCAGTGAAATCTTGTGAGCCACCTGAATACGGTTCAGCATTCCACAATAGTTGTGCACAGCCTATCTTTCGATCTCAACAATTTGAGGACCACTGTACTAGAGCAAATCCCTACATGGAACTCACCTCCAACTAAACACAGTTAGGATCAGGCCCAAGTTCTTTCATAAGAACATAAGAAGATCCCTGCTGGATCAGGCCAAAGGCCCATCCAGCCCAGCCTCATGTGTCTCACAATGGCCCACCAGGTGCCTCAGGGCGCGCATGAGACAACAAGATGCTTCCATCAGGCAATGCTTGATTTAGTCCTGCATATTTTCCTTGATGTCACCAAACTGTGCAGATCTCCAAACTGCCCCTCAGCCTTCAACCAAATACAGCTATTCCACCCATTGCTTCTACCTCAAAAACATTACCTGCAGGCTCTGCTAATGAAAAGCAGATCCTTTTTTCTTGTGTTTTGAGGCGCAACACAGATGTCTTATATATAGGGTTACCAATAAGAACATAAGAAGAGCCCTGCTGGATCAGGCCAAAGGCCCATCTACTCCAGCTTCTTGTATCTCACAGCGGCCCACCAGGTGCCCCAGGGAGGCACGAGACAAGATGCTTGGATCCTGTTGCCACTCCCTTGCACCCGGTACTCTCAAATAGCCTACTACTAATGTAAGGAGGTTGAACAACCCATCATGGCCTATATAGCCCACAATGGACTTTTCTATACAACTTACACAACCTTTCTCCATTGTATAGAAGAGGGAATTTGGGCAGGTGCAGCTTTTGAAACCCTGCCACGTTGAGCTGTACTTGGCCAAAATTCTCTCTTCTGTACAATGCTGAAAGGTCTTGGCACACTGTCCCTGTTTGCATCTGGTAAGGTAGCTCTGCCAGTATGCAAATTTAAGCCCTGTTTTATTCTCAATCAAATCCACCCTCTGAAACTGATCCTGGCCCCTCGATTTGCTCCCATCAGATCGCTGCCCTCAGATGTCTTTCATCACAGCCTACCAGGAGGTGTAGCTCCAGCTTACCTGCATAGTCAATGTTTGACCTGGGCTACGCCTTAGAAAACTGTTGCCGTGTTGATAACGTGAGACAGGCTGCAAAGAAAGAAGTTTTGCAGCTGCATCAAAACTCGGTGTTCAAGGCTCCGGGCATTAGGCTGTGTTCGCAGGAGGTAAGCGGCTTGTGTTTGCATTGACTGTGGGGACAGGATGCCTAGTGGTTAAACAGCTATGTTGATGGGAAAGATTGCTGGGGCCCTTGGCATGCTAGGATGGGTGAGTTCCCCCACTTCCTGCTGCTCCTTCCAGGGACAGGTTCTCCAGTTCTATTTAATTCAGACAGCCCCCGGGGGGGGGCGGTAAATCCAGTGATGTCATTCTGGGGGAACGGACCAGAACGGGCGTTCCGGATCCTAATGGGCTCCGTGGCTGGTTCCGGGTTCCCGACAAGTGCCAATCAAAAGTGAGTTCCTGTTCCTAAATCATTTGAATGACACCACTGGGTAAACCCCCAGACTCCTGCCTTGCTACTTTTTAGTTGGCTTTGTGCCGAAACACACTTAAAATACGGCTTTGCTCCTAAACACGCTTAATTTAAAGATGGAAGTCAAGCCGACGGCCTTCAGAGCAAACCTGTTTAGGGGTAGAGCATTTGTGCGAACTCTAATGCCACTGAGGAATGCCACTCGAAACCACGCGGTCCACTTTGAAGGGCGGGCGGGGGGGGGGATGCCATGCCACCAGAGCGGTCCTGATCCAATGAGCGCGGAGCTCAAGCAATGCTCCAGAAGGCGGTCAGCCCACCATCGTGAAAAGGAGAAAAACGGAGGTTTGTGCAGCCGGTAAAGTGAAATTCATAAAGCTGGGTGGGTCCTGGTGGAGCAAAAAAGTGGGTCTCGGTGCTATAATGTTTGGGAACCGCTGTCCTTGCCCATAGTGTATTAGATGAGCTTTGTAGAATCTTTCTCTCTCACTCTCCCCCCTAAAAGCCTCTGTGCTAGAGAAAAGGCATTTTTGGTGGCACCTCCTGGCTGGCATCTACCTCCATGATGGCAGAGTTGTCTAACCGGGCAAACTAGAATTATTAACGGTGTCCCCTGCACATTTCCTGGACAAAAGTGCTTTCGAATTCTTGTCTTGTTTATCCTCCCACTAACCCCCTGAGGTAGTTAAGCTGAAGAGAGAAGGGGGCAGGCCAGGTCATCCAATGAGCTCCCTCGAAGGGCAGGGATTTGGAGCCGAGGCCCAGATGGCCGTTCCCCCCCCCCCCACACACACACACACACAGGGGGGTTAGCCTTGCCTTGCTGAAACAGGGTCGTCCCTTCTCTTTTGACAGCGGCTCTGCGCCCCTGAATGTTCAGCAGGTGCCTTGTTTTTTTCCTGGCACAAAGATGCAGCTATGGAGGCAAGCTGCACTGGTTGAATGCCTGCCCGTCAGCCAGCCACTTAAAGGGCATAGGGTAGAAGAAGATCTGTTGGGAAAGAAGACGGCACTTTTGATGTTTGAAGGAAAAGGGGTTTTTCACTGCAGTGGTTCTCAAACATTTTAGCACCCAGGCACACTTAAAGGAGATCAAGAAAGAAGTAATGGTTTTATGCATTTACAAGTAATAGTTTATTTATTTATTTG
>JAJKFI010000022.1:8617787-8631839 GCA_029204185.1 Lerista edwardsae
GTTTAATTCCGCGTAATTATATTACTGAACATACCGGACGAAATGCCCCTTGCTGCCTATGTAAACTCGGATTGCACTGCTTTGACAGGCTTATTTTTTGAAATCTACACAAGCAGAAATAAAGTGTGAACGGGAAGGAAAGAAAAAAAGGGGAGGGTGGGCAAAAATTAGATAAATATGTAGGAAAATTACATTAAAATCTCTCAATGTATAACACAAGCAGTTGTCAATAGGAGAGTAGTTCTTTTTCACTTCTAGGCTATTAAGAGTATTTTTAAAAAACTTCTACACTCACCCCCCCCCCCAAACAAACCCTATTAATGTTCGGAATTTCGAAAATATTACAGTAGAAAATGGAAGGCGGGAAAAAAAAGTGTAAACGGGAAGGGGAAAAAGGGGCGGGGTTATACCCGGAAGCTTCAAGTATGTGACGTCATGCCCTCTCTATGTATAATAACTCTATGTTTGCAAGAGCCTCTCGGGTCAGGAAACAAAATTAGGCAACTTGGGGGGGCGGGGCGGAGCACGTGCCTATCTTCTCCTACTGCCTACCCCCCCCCCCCACTCCTTACGCCAGAGCTCTTACGCTAGACCCCATCTCCCTGTCCTACCCTCTTACCTTAATAAAACACTTCCAGTCCAGCAGGCGATAGGGCCGTTCACACAGTAGTTGGCTGTACACGGGTTTGCATTATCTGTCCTTCCCTCCACGTGTCTCTCTCAAGCCCCCATTTTCTTTTTCCAGCCCAGGACGCAGGAAAGGCAGGAGCTGGCACCAATAGCAAGGGGAGGGGGGGAATGCTGAGTTAGCGGCCCCTTACCTCGCCTTCACAGCCATTCGCGGCGCGAATGCCCATATCTGTTTGCCCCGCCCAGGTCTTCCCTTGGCTCCGCCCCTCTCCGCTCCCTCGCCGTCTAGAGCCGCCCCTGGCCCCAGTGCGCAGGCGTAATCTCTCGCAGCGCCGCGACACGTGCATCGCCTGCTGCTGTTGCCCCACGGAGGCCGTAGAACGAGCGTGGTGCATCGAGGCGACGACAGGGGCGCGAAGACGGTAAAATCAGACGTTGGCCGCTCAAACGCAGCGATCTTTTCCTGTCCACCGCGGGCTGGGCTAATTGCAACTTGCCCCGGAGGAAACGCCTGTATTTGGGTTTTTTTTTTGCTTTTCAACAAAACGCCAAAAACACTCTTCACGCGCTCAGGGGCATTTCCTTCCCTGGTGTTAGGATGAGGGTGGGTGAAAACCAACGATTTAAAATGGGCAGACTTTTCTGCCCTCTTTAAAAAAAAAAAAAAAAAGCTTGGTGAATGACGCTTGAACTTCTATGTCTGTAAGAACTGAACGCCGGCAGTCTTGCACCCCGATTCTTCCGTAGGCTTACTCAGAAGTAAGCCCCGCTGGAGGTTACCTCTGTGTGGGGCTGGGCGACTGCAGCCATAATCTCTCCCAATTGAAACCATGCGCATCTCTAGGGAGCACGGTGGATTCAAGTTGGCTTTTCTGTGCAAAAGAAATGCGACTTTTAGGGATCAGATATTGTAAATGCTGTAAGTTGTTCAGAGTCTTCACACCCATACTCTTCATGGCATGGGGTGTGTGTGTGTGTGTGTGTGTCAAAAACCCCACACTGTAAGGTCTACCAGCCTGTTGCTTTGGAACAGATGGTTGCCATACATTTTCCTCCCTCCCTAAGAACTTGGAACGTGATTTGTATTCCATACCCTTTCAGTAGCACAGCAAACTTGTGAGGTAGGCCGGGCAGAGGGATTGTGACTGGCCCAGGGTCCCTCCATCAATAAGCGGCCTGGCTCAGTGGTTATAAACAGAACCAGGCAGACCCCCAGCTAGCCCTGCCCTCGAGCCACTTCTGGGGGTTGCAAAAGTGCCATAAAGCACATTTGCGCCACCCAGGGAGTAAGCGGCACAGGTGGCGAGCAGGTGAACGTCGAGCGGCGTGGGGGCATGGTGCAGACTCGAGAAGCCCCATTGGGCAGGCTGAGGCTTTACTCGGGGTAACCGGATGAGCCCCCTCACTCCAAGGAGATCTTGAGCCTGCTCAATTCCAGCCCGGGATGCAGCAGTAACATAAAACCTAAGAACATAAGAAGAGCCCTGCTGGATCAGGCCAAGGCCCATCTAGTCCTGTGTCCTGTATCTCACAGCAGCCCACCAGATGCCCCAGGGAGGCAGGAGACACAAGACGCTTGCATCTTGTTGCCACTCCCTTGCACCCGGTACTCTGAAGTAGCCTACTACTACTGTAGGGAGGTTGCACGATCCATCATTGCCTATAGCCCACGATGGACTTTTCTTCCAGAAATCCGTCCAAACCCCTCTTAAAGGCATCCAGACTAGATGCCATCACCACCCCCTGTGGCAAAGAGTTCCACAGATCGACTACCCGCTGGGTCAAAAAGTACTTCCTTTTATCTGTTTAAACTCTCCCAACCCTCAGTTTTAGTGGATGCTCCCTGGTTCTGGTGTTTTGAGAGAGGGAAAAGAACATCCCTCTATCGACTCTATCCCTTCCGTGCATAATTTTGTATGTCTCAATCAAGTCCCCCCTCAGGCGCCTTTTTTCTAGGCTGAAGAGCCCCAAACGCTGCAGTCTTTCTTCATCAGGGAGGTGCCCCAGCCCCGTAATCATTTTCGTCGGTGCCACTGCTCCTGTGCTGGATACAAGTGGACCATTAATTTCACCACTTGAACGTATTTATTTGCAAACAGATACTGGTTGGTGTTGCGCTGGGCTTCCTGGCCATGGTCTAAGAATTTCGTTTCTGAACGTTTTGCCCGCAGCGGTGGTGGGCATTTTCAAAGGACCTGCTCATCTCCACAGATCTTCCTTCTCACCCCAGAGTAACTGTCAATAACTGTCTGCTGGTCGGCCACTGTTCCTTAAAGGGCTACACGCTCTGTTTACTTAAGGAACGCACAGTGAGCAAGTAGAAGACGGCCATTGACAGTTACTCTGGGGTAAGAAGAAGGATCTGTGGGACTCACCTCCATTCCTTTGAAAATACCCACCATGGTTGTGGACAGGATTTTAGGAAATGACATTCTTTCAAGCCTGAAAGGTAGTAATACCAGCCTTGAAAGTCTTAGATCAGATCAAAACAGTTCCCAAAATGTGGGTCACGACCCATTTTTTGTTGGGCTGTGAAATGGACAGGGCAGATTAGCCTATGTGCTGATGCCTGCCACTTGGGGGGGGTGGGGAATGCTGCTCAGATCACCATTATAGCCACAGAAGCTTGAGTGGCTGGCAGGGTGACTAGATAAAACGGAGGACAGTGACTATATCTTTAACCACTGTATAGAAGAGGGAATTCGGGTAGGTGCAGCTCAGCATGGAAGGGCTTCAAAAGCGGGGGGGCACTGCCCAAATTTCTTCTATGCAATGGTTAAAAGTACACATACAAATGTGTGCAGAACAGAAATAAAAAATAATCACAAGAACATTAACCTAAGAATAGCCCCATTGGAGCAGGCCAAAGGCCCATCTAGTCCAGCTTCCTGTACCTCACAGTGGCCCACCAGCTGCCTCAGGAAGCACACGAGACAACAAGATGCCTGCATCCCGTTGCCACTCCCTTGCACCTGGCATTCTGAAGTAGCCTACTACTAACGTAAGGAGGTTGCACCACCCGTCATGGCCTGTAGCCCACGATGGACGTTTCCTCCGGGAATCTGTCCAAATCCCTTTTTCAAGGGGCCTGGGCCAGACGCCGTCACCACCTCCTGTGGCAAGGAGTCCCGCAGGTTACTTTTTACCCACTGGGTCAAAACGTTTTTCCTTTGATCCGTTCTCACTCTCCCAACACTCAGTTTTAGTGGCTGTCCGCTGGTTCTGGTGCTGTGAGAGAGGGAAAAGAGCCTCTATCAAGCCCTGTGCTTCATTTTTGTTCGGGTTTTAAATACCATCACCCCAGAGCCGAGCCAGGGCTCAGACCTCTTGTCCAGCATGGCAAGCCTGGCCATATCATCCCAGATGGAGGAGCCCCACCAGATCCTGCCCTTCCGCGAGAGTCTCGCCCTCCCTCTAATGTGCATTTATTCAATATGCAGGGACTTGAACGTGACGGTTTCCTAACCATCTTGTCCGCTGTTCCCCCCCCCCTTGCAGTCTCTTGACACCATCCGTCGGAAGCGCACTGACACCCCCATGGCTGAGCCCCGCTCCCCCAGCAGCAGCTCCCCAGAGAGCAGAGCGGTCCAGGTGTTTTCCTGCTCCACCTCGACCGAGCCTGCCCCTCCCGGATCATCCGACCTGCAGCCCATCTCGCTGGGCTCCGTGTCCTCCCCGAGCAGCCTCTCCTCCGCCATGATCCCCGTGCGCCTGGACGTCCTCTACTTCCTCTTAAGCAGCGCGTTCAAAGGCGCTCAGCACGGCTTTCCGACGGTGCCCGTTCACTGCGGGCCGGGGGCACTCGCCACCTGCCGCGGACCCGCTCCACAGCTTGCCCCGAGCTGCTGCGGCTGCCACTCGGCCTGCCACGGGATGGTGGGCTGTGCCCCCCTGCAGCAGTCCACCGGGGTCCAGCAACAGTCCGCGGGGCTCCCACAGCAGCCCGCTGGAATCCAGCAGCAGGGAGGACCTCTTGTCGGCTACGGATGGCCCAGCCCTGGAGTCACAGACGGCCGGAATCATCGTTTTGGCTGGGGTGGGAACCTCCAGCAGAGCAGTGGGGATAGCTGGTCTGGAGCCAGCCAGCCAAGCTCAGCAGGGCATTGGAGAAGAGGGCAGTCCTCAGCGGACTGGCAGGAGAACCCAAGGAAGGAAGGAGGAGGAGGAGGAGGAAGGGAGGGAAGAGGACAAGGCGGTCGGGACCACTGGCAAGGCAAGCGGCCCAATTTTCAAAGGTCTTGGGGCCACCACAGACACGGCGCCGCAGACTCCGCCCCTCGGAAGCCAGGCTCGCAGGATTCGGGAAGAGAAGCGTCGTCTTTTGGGTCCAACTCTGGCAATGGCAAGCGGGGCCAGGAGTGTAGCCCCTGGCAGGCGTTGCGCGGGGGCCCGGATGCCAAAAAACGTCCGGATGGTTCCGGAACGAGATGGTCTTCGGCGGCTGTTGGCCGTACAGCAGGTGCCACACAAGCCAAAACAGGAGGGCAGGAGGGTGAAGAGGACTGGGAGGCGGAATACGAGAGCGGGGGGTCAGCCGCCCCCCCTGCTCCCAGAATTCTTCCCCTTCCCCCGCCGAATGACCAAGCAGGCCTCCCCAAAGCAGGCGAAGGTTGGGATGAAGGATGCTCTCCACCTGCCGCTCTGCCCAAACCCAGGCTGGCCATCTCTCTGCTTCCGGAGTCGGCCACCAAAGACCTGGGGGCAGCTGCTACGGGGGAGACACCTGCGGCATCGCCCTTGGATCAGAGCAGAAGCGATGGATTGGCCAGCGACCTCCGGAGCCTCTGTGCCGACCCACCCGGGAAGTCCAGCTCTGAAGGCTCCTCAAACCTGGTCATCGACACTGACGTGGAGTCGCTGAAACCGGAGGAGGACGAATTGTCCTAGGAAGGACACCTCTGGACCAGAGGGCTGCTTTTCCGGGTTGGACGTTGCCAAGAATTGTCTCTCTGTTCCAGTCCTTACGTTACTGCCTTGTCTCGATTTGCAGCCTCTTCTGACGCCCAGTTTAGTTAGTTTGTTTGTTAACGTTTTTTGAAATGGTTTGGGTTTGGGTTGAGTTGTAAAAAGAGGTTTCCAGATCCTTGTTACTTGTTTCAATAAAAAGAACAGTTGGCATCTTCTCCACCGGCTTGGGTTGTCCTGAACAAAGTGCTGACTGATGTTTATCAAGGAGTATGGGGCTGGGAGCCCTGGTTGTCTTTGCCCATGGTGGGATTTGCGGCCCAGAGTGCTTATTGCAGATTGCACATTTCAGAAAATGAGAGGCAGTGTGGTGCAGTGGTCGGTGTGCAGAGGCCTGGATTCAAATCGCCACTTACTTGTGATGTTGACACAGGGTGCAATCCTAAACGGAGTTAGGCCAGCATAAGCTAAGCCAGCAAAGTTTGCCCAACACACCGTAAAGTATGTTTGGACCACTCTCGGAGTGAGAGAGGCCAGCACACAGATGTGCGCCATCCTCCCTGGCTCTGAGAGTGGTCCAAACACGCTTTTACGGTGGACCTTGTGCCTAACTATGCCGGCCAAACTCCAGTTTAGGATTGCGCTCCCAGTGTCCTTGGGCCGGTCACCCTCTCAGCTTAACGTACTCTGTGAGGCTCTGGCAGGCACAATTTGAGGCAAGGATTTTTCCCAGCCTGCCCTGGAGATGCCAGACTGGTGATTGGCTCAGGGCAGAAACCCCTGTTTCAGAGTTCCCTACACAAGTTGCAAACACGACTCTCCACTTCCCCCTCGTGACCAAACGCCACAACTGCCTTCATCCCCTTTAACTTAAATGTGGACATTTAAGTTCAGATTTTGGGAAAGGCAGAACACTTTGGGGGGGGGGGGGGGGCCCCAGGATTTCCTGTTACAGGCAGGGGGTTGGATTAGATGACCTTGTGGGTCCCATCCAAGTGTATGCTTCTAAGATCTGTCTCTTGGTGAGACAACTCTCCAAAATGCCATGCATACTGATGGGGATATTGCTTAATAATTATTAATAAATACTAGGAAATAATAAAAATGGGTGGAAAATGGGGGGGGGGGAATCAAGTGAACTGGCAGTGTTTCCAGTATATTTCCTAAATATGCAAAGGAACGATTGAAAGCTGCTTGGGGGTGTTAATTCCCTAAATTTCCAGCGTGTGCGGGGAGAGCTCCCCCCAGCTGTCCCAGAGGGGCTGGAGAGTCAGCAGATTTCATTCACTGAGCCGGGGGCAGTTTGCTGTCCATGCACATTTCCTCTTCTGGAACTAGCAGCAGCCCCTCTGCACCCCCCCTTCCCTCCGCCCCCACAATTGGTTGTTTTGGGGAAGGCAGGGAGAGTTCGAACAGTCAGCAAAAAGTTGAAGGAGCTTGGAAGTGGGGAGGTGGGGGTCAGCTCAGGGAAGAAGAGAGACCGGCACAGAAATCCGCACCCAGGTAGGCATTATGGGGCTAAATTGCACCACCACCACCAATCCCCCCTCCAGTATATAGCGAAGGGCAGACTGGCGGAGAAACAAGGCTGGGAAAGTGGGGTGGGCCTGTGATTCTATAGGGCACAATTCAACGCTTAGCATTGGGGTACCCCCTTGATCAAAATCTCCTGGGCTTAACTGTGTCTGTGTGAATTGGAGGCAATGATATTAAGAATGGCACTGTGGTGTAGTGGCTGGTGACTTGGGGAACCCAGGATTCGGATCTTTCCACTCTGAGGCTCTGCCTGAGTCACATTCTGGCTAGCCCACCTCTCCAGGGTGTCGTGAGGATGGAATGGTGGAAGAAGCGACTATCAAGGCCAGCTTGAGCTCCTTGGAGGAAGGGGTGATGGTAAAGTGGTCATGTTTCTCACCTACGTCCCAGAAATAGTTGATCAAAGCCTATGGATAAAACATGGCCGACTTCTTGCAAAAGGGGTGGGTTGATCATTTTCTTGCAAGGAGAGTTGGCCATCCAGCAAGCGCATGGGGGAAGGGGGGAGAGAGTTTTCATGAAGTGCACAATTTCAGCTTGCAAGAGAGGTGTGTTTGTGCATTAGGTGGTCCCCTTTCCCACTATCCTAAAAAAGAAAAAGAAAATTGCTGTGTTTGACACAATAGTGCTTGACTCCGTCATGCTATTTTTCTAAGTCCAAAATTGCTTGCTTGCTTTGGGGGGGGGGGGGCTGAGTATTCACACACACACCCCTTGTCTGCAGCTGGGAATAAAACTCCGCAAACAAACACAAGTTTTCTGCATGACTCTACTTGCCATACTTTCCCCCCCCCCTTCCTGCCCCTGCTCCAGTGTCTTTATCAGTTTAGCAGGTGATCATAGTCCTCTCTTTGTACCATGAACCTGTATTATTTTATTGCAATGATAAATTGCAATATTTTATTTTATTATTTTAATGCAATATTATTTTATTGCAATGATGCAATCTATACTTTGCTACTGTTTTGGAATAGATACAGTCAGGTAAGATCAAAGGAGCTTAAAGTAATTTAAAGAACAAGAAACAGCTTCACCGACTGGTTTCTGCAGAGTAAGTAGTTGTCTTAAGAGGCAGAGGAGCAGACCAGGGTGGGGTTTTCTGGTCAGTTGGCAACCCAAATGTGACTATGTAAATTGGCCCAAATCCTTTTAGGCAGTACGTCGGACATGGCGCTAGGGCCCGCAACCATGACCCCTGCTCCCCAACCGCTAATCGCCTCTCTTGTTCCTTCTGCGTTCTCAGAATTAGGCAATCAATCAATCACTCGTATTTATATACCGCTTTTCAACACAAAGTTCACAAGGATGTACAGCTTCATGGGAGGCGGCTTGTTCTGTGCCTCTGTGGCGAACATCCTCCTGGTGGTGTCTACCGTGACGGACTACTGGATGCAGTATCGTCTAGCGGGGACGTTTGCCCGCCAGGGCCTCTGGCGGTACTGCTGGGCTGGGAAGTGCTACGCGCAGATGGAGAGTATTGGTAAGAGACGGCTTGGAGCTGGGGTGGCTCCGTTAAATTGCTCCCCCGCTGGAGACCTTCAAGCAGAGGCTCAACAGGCACCTGCTGGAGAGGCTCTGGGAGGATTTCCTGCTACAGGCAGGGGGTTGGGCTAGATGACCTAGTTGGTCCCCTTTTCAACTCTAGGATTCTAGGAAAGCCTGCCTCTTCTGCTAGGGGAAAGGCAGGCTATGGGGCAGTGGTGTCATCTAAATGATTTAAGAACAGGTACTCACTTTTGATTGGCACGTGTTGGGACCCGCCCACCGGAAGTGACATCATAAGCCAGAAGTGATGTCGTGGCAGGAAGTGACATGAAAAAAGCCTTTTTTTGAGGCCTCAGATGATTTTAAACTGACCCAACAGTTGCAACAGTATTCCACAGCACCCCCAGAACATGTTAAGGAGGCCTGGCATCATGTTAAAACCCCAGAGCAACTCATTTTTCAGTGGCAAGGCAAGGCAAGGCTCCGCTCGCTGCCTGCCTGGCTCTGAGAACATGCAGGCAACTCAAACATGCAGGTAATTCAAACGTTGCAGAGGGCGGAGTCGACAAGTGGGCGGGTGAATGGGCGGGGCCAGCTGTAATCCTAGAAACTGGTACTCACGTACCCCCGCGTACCCCCTGCATGACATCACTGCTATGGGGGCTCTCAGAGCTTGTGCCCCACCTCCCCCAAAAGCTGAAGCCACTACTGACCAAGCGGAGTAGGTACCACCCATAGAGACACACCTAGAACCTAAGAAGAGCCCCACTGGGTCAGCCTAAGGCCCATCCAGCCCAGCTTCCTGTACCTCAGGAAGCACACGAGACAACAAGAGACCTGCATCCTGTGGCCACTCCTTTGCATCTGGCATTCAGAGACAGCCGACTTCTAAATCGGGAGGTTGCTCGTACCCATCCTGGCTTGTAGCCCGTGGTGGACTTTTCCTCCCTCGGTCAATCCAGCCCCCTTCGTAAAGGCATCCAGGCCAGACGCCATCACAATATCCTGTGGCAGGGAGTTCCACAGATTGACGGCAGATTTCTGGGTAAAGAAATATTGTCTCTGTTCCAACTCTCCCGCCCTCAACCTTAGTGAAGGCCCCCTAGTTCTGGTGCTGTGTGAGAGGGAAAAGAGCATCCTTCTGTCCATCCTCCGCATAATTTTCTAGGATAGGGAAGGAAAGTGCTCATCCCGCATCCAACAAACCTGACCTACCTTAGCTTATAATACTGACTGCAATAGCTGGGGCTTCCCACCCATACTTTGGATGTATGAGCTGGTCTCAGTCTTATTCCCTGTAGCTTACTGGAATGCCACCCGGGCCTTCATGATCCTGTCTGCCCTCGCCTGTTTTGCCGGCATCATCACCGGGATCCTCTCCTTCGCCCAGTTCTCCACCTTCCAGCATTTCAACAGAGCTTTTGCAGCCGGAATCTTGTTCTTTGCATCTAGTAAGTGTCCTCCTGCCTCCTTCTCAGGGACAGTCATTTTGCCCAAGTCTGTGTATAGTAGTTTTCCACGGGTTTTTGTGCTTCGTTCATGGTGGGCCCGTTAGAAAATCCCCCATGCTACATTTCAGAGCATGCTTCGAGAGTTTGCAGACCCCTGATCTGGATCAGGGATGGGACTTAGGGCGCAACCCTCACCTGGAGCGAGGCCGGCACAGTTAGGCCATCAACGTTTGGCCGGCGCAAGGGACACTGCACAGCGTGTTCGGACCACTCTCGGAGCCAGGGAGGAGGGCGCAAGCCTGCTTCTGTGGCTCCTGTTGTAGAAGTCCCTTCCTTGCTCCCACCCAGCCTTGTTCGTGCTTCTCGCGATGGCAATCTACACCGGGGTCACCGTCAACGTCCTGGGCAAACGACTGGATGACTGGCGCTTCTCGTGGTCCTACATCCTGGGCTGGGTGGCTCTCCTGATGACTTTCTTTGCAGGTAGCGAGTCTTTCCTCTCCGCAGAATGAGGGTTGTCGAGAGCAGAGGCATAACAAGGGTGGAGCCTGGGGGCCCCCTGCCCCAGGCACTATGCCGAGGAGGGGTGCATGACTGCCTCTGCTGCTTATGATTCTCCTGGAGGGGCCCCTTCCTACTCACCATCAGGGCCATTCTGGGAATTGACTGTGTTGCTGTCACTGGCCAGAATAGCTCTGGTGGCGAGTGGTTGGGGCCACCTCTACGGCGCATTGCAGCACATGCAATACTTACCATGCTGCCCCCCATAGCTATATTATTGCTCCAACGCGAGAAACGCACTGTGCTAAATCCACCTTTTTCCCATCTCCTCCTCTCCGCAGGCATCTTTTACATGTGCGCCTACAGGATGCATGAGTGTCAGCGGCTGGCTGGAGTGCGCTAGGTATACGGCACCCAGCACTGCTCAGTCGCAGAAGTCTTCCTGGGCCAGGGGGAAAACACTTTCCTATGCCGCCAAGGGTGCCTCTTAGACCAATAAATGTCAGAGCCGGGCTGGTGTTGTGGTTCGGGAGTTGGGCTTACTGTGGAAGATCCTGCTTCGAATCCCTGCTCAGCTATGAAGCTTCCTGGGTGATCTTGGGCCAGTCACTCTCTCTCTCTCTCTCTCTCTCTCTCTCTCTCTCTCAGCCTCACTTACCTCACAGGGTTGTTGTGAAGACCAGAGGAAGGGCAGAATGCTGTGCAGCACCCTGAGCTCCTTGGAGAGAAGACAATATTAAAAATATGTTTTGAAAAACGGGTTCCTTGTTCTGCGCCTGGTATAGTTGGAAGGCATGGAGTGTAGATTGGCTATCCCTGCTGATTGGCTATCCCTGATTGGCTATCCCTGCTGCAAACCTGCCTCCTGGTGCCTGCACCGCACAAACAGGCCCCTCCAGGCACACAATAAGAAATGGATACAAATGAAATAGGGCAACGCCCCAAATCCAGCAAGTGAAGAGGGTGATTTCCGAGGACTCTCCCACTACTAACTGGTGTGACACAACTCCTTGACATAAGCCAAACAACCCCACAGCCCTCCCCCTTTCCAGCATCCCATTGTCCCCTATTTTCAATATGGCTGCTCTAGGGGCTTCGCGACCCACCAGTCAGGACCACAGTTTGGGAACCCCTTTCCTAGAGCATTTCCAACAGGTGCCTGTCAAGCCTCAGCTTGAAGATCTCCAGTGAGAATCCACCACTTCCCTCGGCAACCTGTTCCACTGCCCTGACCGTCAACAATGTCTTCTCGGTGTCCAGCCAGAATCTCCTCACTTACAAGTTGTACTTCCAAGACTGCTTTACTGTTTATCTTATTTAAAAAACATGCTTCTTCTGCCTTTACCCAAAAATGTGCAATGGGGATAATGATGAGACAAGAAATACGAAGAAGCAAACCATAAAAAGAGGAACAAGACTGTCTGTCTGGAACTGCTCCGGAGCAGATCTGCCTTTTCTTCCCTGCCATGTGCGATGTTCAATTAGTACCATAATTGTGATGATGCACGCATGTGCACACCTACTTATACAGCGCCATCCATTAAGCCACACACAATTATTTTGCAAGCCACCAACCCCAACCCCGGGCAGTTCCCCCTATCCTGTTGTATGTTATGGAAGCACAATCTCATGAGCTTAATTAGGTTTCCTCATTAACCTAATTTGGAGGAAAAGTCCGGAGCTGATTGGAAGGTCATGCCTAAGGCAGACGAGAGGGCAGTGTGGCATGGTTTTCTAAGCACTGTTTGTTTGTTTGTTTGTTTGACAGACAGACAGACAGACAGACAGACAGAACGGCAGTGATTTCTCTCTCTCTCTCTCTCTCTCTCTCTTTTTGTTTGCTGTCAGAGAAGATGAATTTCTTCCAAGCCGCAATCCTAACCTGGAGTTAGGCCGACACAGATAGGCCAGCAAAGTTTGGCCAGCACAAAAGCCACCGTCAAGTATGTTTGGACCACTCTCGGAGCCAGAGAGGCCAACACACAGACGTGCGCCATCCTCCCTGACTCCGAGAGTGGTCCAATGTGCTTTACAATGGCCCTTGTGCCGGCCAAACTTTGAAAATCAATAAGCTAAAATAGAAGTTGATCAGTCCTTGTTCCTGACGGATGAAACAAAAACCAGATGGAAATAATCTCGCACCCCCTACCCTAGCAAGGGCACGAACTGAACCAGAATAACAGGCAGATATGTGAAAGGGTGTGCCCTGGGTGTCCTTGTAGGTGGGTTTGGAAATAAATACTTATTCCCCAAAGGGTGAACGGCACAATTTTGTCCCATTGCTGGGCACTGCATGAATGGGATTGGTTGGAATCCTTATGGATGCCAGGCCCCCAGGAACCTGATTGGTCAGAATTTCACATTGACTAAAGGGGCGTGATGGAGTAGCCTAGGCAACTAGGTTGCCGTGTCCCCACCCCCCACCCCATCCTTCTCATCCTGAAGATGCAGTTACAGGAGAGGTGTGGCTGGGACAAACCTGTAGTGGGCAGGGAGATGGGGGAGGTAGAGGGGAGATGGGGGCAGGGGAGGGGAAAGGGAATGGCACAACTGGACAATTGCGTGGCTGTCTGGCCTTGATAAATGGCCTCATTTCGAGGAAACAGGGGAATCAGGTCAGAGGTTAGAGGTCTTGGGGCTGCCAGGTAGAGCAGGGGCCGATCCTTCCATGAGGTCAACTAAAACAGGTGCCTCAGGCAGCACATTGGTGCATAGCCTTTGTCTCTCTCCGCTTAATAATAATAATAATAATAATAATAATAATAATACTCGTATTTATACACCGCCTTTCTTAGGTCACCAGATTGCTCTAATGACTGTAACTCAAGGCGGTTTACATGGGCAGACTTATTCATAAACCCGAAGGTTTTTACAATTTTACAGAAACGTTCTATCTTACAAGAACGACACAAACAGATGGATCTTTCTGGATTTAGTCTTTCTAGCCGCACGTTTGTCTTCTGCTGGTTGATAAGCGGCTTCTCTACTCCCACCAGAGAAGCAGCTGACCCAGCACACTCCCCCTCTCACGAGGCAGCTGGAGACAGCTCAGCTTTTAATCAGCCACAGTTTTTACAAGGTCTGCCGCTCACAGAGACTTCCGGTAGTCCCGAACTGGAGCCGGAGCAATGGCTAGAAATAGACTGGCCGTTTGCTGTTCGTGTGGCCTCAGTCTGCTCTGAATGATGGTTCCTGTCCCCCCCCACCCACCCATGGTTTTCCCTCCACAGGAGGCCTGGCTCTTCTACCTCCCTTCCTGAGCTCGACTCCAGTGCTTTTACGCTCCCTCTGCAGATCAGCAGTGCAGTCTGCTCCGCGGCATCGCTGCTGCTGCTCCTCACTGCTCTGTGTACGTCCAGCTGGTTGATGGAAAAAAGCTCTGCAATCCACAGTGGCCTCTGGGTGATCTACAGAGGTCCAGAGTTCACCGTCTATGGATTCAGGTCGCTTGGTAAGATCCGCCACTCTGACGGGCATCCAATGAACAGACTGCTCTCTCTCTCTCTCTCTCTCTCTCTCTCTCTCTCTCTCTCTCTCTCTCTCT
>JAJKFI010000022.1:8631849-8644578 GCA_029204185.1 Lerista edwardsae
TCTCTCTCTCTCTCTCTCTCTCTCTCTCTCTCTCTCTCTCTCTCTCTGTGTGTGTGTGTGTGTGTGTGTGTGTGTGTGTGAAGCACATTCAGGGCTCAGCCAAAATGAATGCTTTCCCCTGCATGCCTGGCTTCAAAATTTCAGCCACTCTGTTGGAGGTGAAGCCAAATTCTGTGCAGATTCGCAGTGTCAGCCGCCATTTCCCCCCCATAATCCACCTTGGAATTCATGCCTGGGGGAAACGAGGGTGCTTGTGCATGGCGTGGCATTGGGTGGGGAGCAAAATCCGCCTGTCGGCCATGCGCTTCAAACGCCCTTTCTTTCCGGCTCCTTCCCAGCGACGTTCATTCACGTGACCAGAGGCCTCCTTGTGGCGGCCACCTTCCTTGGCATCCTGTCCCTGTCCTTCATCTGCCTCTCGTTCCAACGGACCTACCTCGGTCGGGTGTCCCTGATCGCAACTGCTGCCACCCTCAGCTTCAGTGCAGGTAACACTCTGTGGGCGGAGGAGGGGGTGCACGCAGTTCAGGAAATGCATCAGCAGAGGGCACTCTTGCAGAGGTGTATTTACCGTGTAGCCCAGGGTGGCGTGAGCCATGGGCGCCGGTCAGTGGCGGGGCGCCATTTCGCGGAGTCTACGGAGGAAACTGTGTGCTGTTCGGCTCGCCTGCCCTCCCTTGCCTCCCTTCCGCTCCAAAATGGAGCTATTCCAGGTGCAGGGAGGCATGGCTGGATGATGCATAGGGGCGGGGTGACGTCCTGGGGGCATGGTTTTGTTGCCCTGCCATGGGCGCACTCGGGCCTCCATTCATCCCTGCACCCTTGGGCTGCTGATGTTTGCCTCGGATCCTTGATTGTTGGCGACTAGATTCTTAGGGACCCTGGGAAATGCCCAGAGCTGAATTCCCATGACACCCCTTTCCCTGCCCTGGATAGTGCCTTGGGATGCCCAGTCTTGATGGTTCAGGGGGTGGCTTGGCCAGCTGAGCCGTCCAACAGGCATGGGTTCTTGGCCATTTGCTCATCTGACTGACCACCTGACAACACCCGTGCCCACCTTGTTATGAAAAGAGGCTAGCACTTGCTCCTTGGGCTGCATCCATTCTAGGGGGCACAGGTGTTCTTTCGTTCTAATTGGCCGGCAGCAGCAACAACAGAGTTGTAGCTCATGATAGCTGCTCACCATGCTCCCCCCCCCCATGTAGCATCATGCTAGCATTGTGACTGTGAGCGCAATCCTAACCTGGAGTGAGGTCGGCTCAGTTAGGCCAGCAAAGTTAGGCCAGCACAAGGGTCACCGTAAAGCGCGTTTGGACCACTCTCTGAGTCAGGGAGGATGGTGCACGTAACAACATAAGAACATAAGAACAGCCCTGCTGGATCAGGCCAAAGGCCCATCTAGTGCAGCTTTCTGTATCTCACAGTGGCCCACCAGATGCCTCAGGGAGCACACAAAACAACAAGATGCCTGCATCCTGTTGCCACTCCCTTGCACCTGGCATTCTGAAGTAGCCTACTATTAATGTAAGGAGGTTGCCTAACCCATCATGGACCATGATGGACGTTTCCTCTAGAAATCTGTCCAGTCCCCTTTTAAAGGTATCTAGGCCAGATGCGCATCTCTGTGCTGGCCTCTCCGACTCCGAGGGTGGTCCAAACATGCTTTACGGTGTCCCTTGTGCTGGCCAAACTTGGATTGCTCTCCCAGTGAAAATAAGAAAAGCCCAGGTCTATCTGCATAAAACGGAGGAGGAGGAGGGTCCACTAGGGGTCACCTTGCTGGGGACCTCCTCCCTCCAACCTGGTGTTCCAGCAAGTTCCTGCCACGGGGAGAGGGATATGAAGCTGGTAGTCGTGTGTGTCCCCCCCCCCCGGCGGTGTGTGCAGTGTCCTCCTAGAATAAATTCACCTTTCTCCCTTTGGCTCTAGGTCTCGTCACCATGATTTCCATGTCTGTGTTTACAGTTTCGTACAGGCGGTCTGACAAGGACATACAACAGCTCACCTCCTTCGGTTCGTCCTACCACTTGGGCTGGACTTCCAGTGCCATGTACTTCCTGACTGGTGAGTGGCGTTCGAAAGCTGCCCCCCCATCACGGTCCCCCGTGCAACGTCAGCATGAAAATTGGGTCCGCGGGGCTGGCCCAAGACCATAAGAACCTAAGAAGAGCCCTCCTGGATCAGGCCAAAGGCCCAGATAGTCCAGCTTCCTATATCTCACAGTGGCCCACCAGGTGCCTCAGGGAGCTCAGTAGACAACAAGATGCCTGCATCCTGTTGGCGCTCCCTTGTATCTGGCATGCTAAGGTAAATTTCTGAGGTAAATAATAACTTGCACCCCAGTCTGGGCCTGAAGAACATAAGAAGAGACCTGCTGGATCAGGCCAAAGGCCCATCTAGTCCAGCTTCCTGTATCTCACAGCGGCCCATCAGGTGCCCCAGGGAGCGCACGAGACAATGAGATGCCTGTTGCCACTCCCTTGCACCCGGTACTCTACTACTAAGTAGCCTACTACCAATGTAAGGAGGTGGCACAATCCATCATTGCCTATAGCCCACGATGGACCTTTCCTCCAGAAATCCGTCCAATCCCCTCTTAAAGGCATCCAGACCAGATGCCATCACCACCTCCTGTGGCAAAGAGTTCCACAGATTAACTACCCGCTGGGTAAAAAAGTACTTCCTTTTATCTGTTTCTCTTTCTCAGCTAAGGCATCTGCTACCCCGGGGCCAAGAAGATTTTGTAGATCTTTTTTCCTGGGCTGTACTCATTTATTTATGTATTTATTCATTTCTTATTTCTTTTAGGTTGGTTAATATTGCTGACAAAAAGTACGACAGACTCATGAACCTGGGGGCCTGTTCTGAGATGGAGAGGTCAATGGGAGGTCTCCTGTCATGAATTTCCCATCAGTGAAGTGTTGTGCTGAAGACGATGGACCTGTTATGGAGGCACACAGAAAGGAAGCGAAATTCTGGTCCCCAGGACAGATGTTTTCTCCAAAGCATCTCTTGGCCATCATGAATGGACATCAAGCTTGTGTGTTCCTTCCGGGGGTTCGTCTTCTCCAATTTGGTTGTGAATTCCCCGATTCTTATCGAAGAATCAATTCCACGAGCACACTCTTTTTGCCTCCCGCTTCAGTGGATGTGGACCAAGGAACCTGAACGATGATCCGCTAAGAACAGGACAGGACAGTTGCGAGGAGGAACCTTCCGGCCCTTTGGAAGGGCTAGTGGGAGAGAATGAAACCAGGTTATGGATCTGTGTACAAGCGCCGAGGATTGGACTATGCTTTGGGCCTTGTTCCTGGAGGACCGTATGCAAGATAGAGCCATGTGCTAAAGTATTAACTTGGGGGTGGGGGGGGGAGAGATTGAGGGCGCAATCCTAACCTGGAGTTAGGCTGGCACAGTTAGGCCAGCAAAGTTTGGCCGGCACAAGGGACACCGTAAAGCATGTTTGGACCACTCTGGGAGTCAGAGAGGCCAGCACACGGACATGCACTATCTTCCCTGACTCCAAAAGTGATCCAAACATGCTTTCCGGTGTCCCTTGTGCTGGCCAAACTTTGCTGGCCCAACTGTGTTGGCCTAATTCTAGGTTAGGATTGCGCCCTGAGAGAGAGAGAGAGAGAGAGAGAGAGAGAGAGAGAGAGAGAGAGAGCACCAGCCAAGCAATGGCTTCTGGAATTGCAGAAATAGTTGCATGCTCCAATGGAATGTTGGAAATGGAGAAACTGATGAGGCTACGAATTAAGCTCTGCAGCCCCATTTGCTTTTCAGAGCAATTAATCAAAGCATACCAATTATGAAAAGCAGGCTGGTTCGAATGCAGTTGTGATGCCCTGCTCTCTTAAACGGAGGCACATTCTTAACGCTGCATTTTGAAATTTGGCTCATGTCTCATGTACAAGGCCGGCATTATTCGCGCAGTAAAATCACATCCCTGCTTGAAAAATCCTCTCCATTTTCATGTGATTGTTACTGGTTACAAGAAAAGAGCAGGGACTTTGTCTTGCAGCTGTCCATAGGGTCTGCTGCTTCTTTCTACTTAATTGTTTTTACAAGGGGAAAGGCATGTATTTCAGCACTCAGGTCAGTGTCAGTCTGGGGCATTGTGGGGGAAAAGTGTCTGCCGTAGTTTTGTTGTGAGTTCCTTGTGTTTTCTCCCACCTTTCTCCAGCCTGATGCAATATCCAGGGAACTGTGTGTGAGAGAGGAAACATGGTGCCTATCTAGGCTATTGTTCTCTTCTCCTCTACAGTTCCTTCTTCTGCTCCATTCTCCCCTTTCTCTTTCGATCCCAAGACTAGGAGGAGGATGGAGCCTGGCAAACAGAGTTGGGCATCCCTTGCCATGCGTGCATGTGGCGAACTAACACGGAATGAGAGGATTTGGTCCCTGCCCCAAAAGGCATGCAATTTAGGTCGACACAATGGAAACCGCAGAAGAAGGCGAGGGAAAGGGAGGAGGGGTCGGGAAGGGAAGATCTTGGAATGGTCACTTGTCTTTATAAAGAAATGGACTCTGGGTGAAAGGCTGCCCCAAAGACATTTAAACTGCTGGGGGAAGACAAGCACACAGAACGACACTGGTTTAAATAGCTCATTCCATCACAAGTTTTAAAATTATTGCTGAAAGAAAAAGAAAAAAAAAACCAGGGATGCAGCACCTCCAAGCCTTGGACTGGATATGGGGCAGGCATGACAGCCTGCTTATTCCAGCCCTGAGTTTGGATTGTGCTCTGTGTGTGTGTGGGGGGGGGGGCTCAAGGACTTGATACGCTTCTCAAAATGACTTTGGACTCAAGTCCAAATGAGTCGACGTTTCCACGAGTGAAGTCACGATGGGCGCGTGCTATGACTCACGAGTCGAGGAGTCTCCGACTCGTGACTTGAGCTTAGTGGCCTTGGCACATCCTTGGGAAAAAAGACCCATCGGCAAGCATGGCAACAGAAAGGATTCACAAACATGCTGGCACCTAATGTATTAAGAATATGGTACTTAGTGCGCCTTCATGGTCTCTAGGATTCAAGGTACAATAAAAGAATCGCAGGCTGTTCCCACTAGCCTGCTGTCTGCTAGTGTCCCTTGTGATCATTATGGATGCCATTTCCGCTATGAAAATGGAAGGGTATAACATTTCCTCCATCAAACATATTTATGGTCCTGTTCGAAGCACAAGATAAAAGACAAAGGGTGCTTTATGCAGCTGGAAGCTGGTCAACAGTAGTTATTACCGATGTGTACCGAGTCCTGTCTTATCAGCAGTCATATAGATTCAGTCAACAGCACTTTCTTGCTCATTTCAACATTAGGTTCTCAGGTTTTAAACTGGGTTCTCTCCTCTCGGTAACGCCCAATGGTTGCTCCTGAGGAAGAGGAAGGTGTTTCACGACAGCTTCTGAGGGATAAAGGCCTGGGGATGGTGTCCCCATGAGTGGTTTCAACCACAGTGATTGTAAGATCAGATCAAAAGCCTCTTTAGACCAAGGGTGTCAAACATAAGGCACGGGAAGGTGGGCAGGGCATGCTGATGCTCTTTTTCTGGCCCTTGGGCTCTCCCAGCACCACCATCAGCTGCTCAGCTGTGCTGAGGTGCCACTGCTGAAAAGGTAGCCCGTACGATAATTGGGGTCACCCAAATATTCAAAATACGATCTAGATCTGCGTATTTTGTCTTGTCATTGGCAGGAAATGAGTTGCTAAAAAAAGTGCTTTTTGCTGGTCCTGACCTGATTCATGACATCACATCCTGCTTTATGACATCACTTCCGGCCCTCAGCAGGCATCATAAATGCTATTCGTCCTGCTTTGTGAAAGGAGTTCAACATCCATACTTTAGACAGTGATGCTCTTTCTTATAGTTGTGTTGTAAGCTCCCTGAGGCATCTGGTGGGCCACTGTGAGATACAGGAAGCTGGACTAGATGGGGCATCGCATTGATCCAGTGGGGCTCTTTTAACATTCTAGTAAGCATGCCAAGAACGAGGCATTTGAGGACCCCAAACCTTTGTTAGCTGGTGACCAGATGTGTTTAGATAAACGAACAGATCAGCCGTCTAATAGATATGATACCACTGGGAAACTCAGGAAAATAGAGAATGCAATATCTTTTATGATGCATAAGGCAAAAGTCTTAGGACATCTTTTCTTAAAGATAAGGGTGCCTTCCAGTAAAACCCTTAAAGATAAGGTTGCCTTGAATCCTATGATATTAAGATAAGGTTGTCATAAAGTAATGTTCTATTTGTCTAGTGTACCTTATATGTTTCTGAGGGTGCAATCCTAACCTAGAGTTCAGCCGGCACACTTAGGCCAGCAAAGTCTGGCCGGCACCAGGGATACCATAAAGTATGTTTGGACTACTAACATAAAGTAAACATATGTAAACGTACGTGCTGGCCAAACTTTGCTGGCCTAACTGTGCCGGCCGAACTCTAGGTTAGGATTGCACCCTCAGAAACATAAAAAGTACAGTAGACAAACAGAACATTACTTTAGGCCAGCGAAGTTTGGCTGGCACCAAGGACACCATAAAAGCCTGTTTGGACCACCATCGGAGTTAGGGAGGATGGCGCACATCTGTGTGCTGGCCCCTCTGACTCCAAGAGTGGTCCAAACATACTTTATGGTGTCCCTTGTGCCGGTCAAACTTTGCTTTATTTACCTCATATTTACCTCAGAAGTTTACCTCAGAAGTTTACCTCAGAATGCCAGATACAAGGGAGTGGTGTTTGGACCACTCTCGGAGTCAGGGAGGATGGCACACATCTGTGTGCTGGTTTCTCTGACTCCGAGAGTGGTCCAAACCTACTTGACGGTGTCCTGGTGCCAGCCAAACTTTGCTGGCCCAACTGTGCCGGCCAAACTCCAGGTTAGGATCGCGCCCTGAATATTACAGGAACCGATGACGCATTATGTGGGGAAGGTGTGGAAACATTTAAATACTATTTGAAATAGAAGGATTGGCCAGATGACAGGCCAAAGAGCGCTGCTTAACAGGGCAATTACACTTGAGTGCAGGATGACTCAGGCAGGCTGCCATAGAAATAGTCCTGTTAAATACTATATTTGTTGAGAAGGGGCTGTTGAAAAAATTCCCTTACCGTATATTTTTGCTGGTTTCCTTGTGAAATCGTGCGGAAGCAGGTAGTTCGGAAGGCAAGGTGGATAATTCGGTATGTTACTCACCGACACCTTCAGACTTCCAGGGCTGGCTCAAAACTCCCAGCAATTGAGGTGGCAAGCCAAGCTCTCTTACCAGATGGTGCACCAGGTGTTTTTACATTTCCTCCTCATGCTCCTCTCCACCCATTCCCTGGATACAAAATGGCCTAACTATGTGCTGGGTGGCGCACCTCTGTGTGTTGGCTTCCCTGACACCAAGAGTGGTCCAAACATACTTTACTGTGTCCCTTGTGCTGGCCAAACTTGGCTGGCCTAACTGTGCTGGCCTAACTCCAGGTTAGGATTGCGCCCTGACACATGTTTGTATTCTGCCTATCCATATACCTGGGAGTAAGCCCCATGGACCATAATGGGACTTCTTTCTGAGTCGAAAGGCCTAGGATTGACCCCAGGGCAGGAAAAGTTTCTAGCTGTTAAAAACCATGCACGTCATGCAGTCAATGCATCAGCCATGTATTTTCACAGTTTGGTGAAAACGCTGATTCAGCCAGCCAACTCAGACCACTCTATAAAATATCTATGGGTCAAAGTTTGAGTCCATACAGCCGTTGGGTATGTCTAGTGGAAAGCTTTCAATTTTTGTTTTGTTTCTCCTGCAGAGTGACAGATTCCCGTAATGAGGCCCATTCGTGAGGCTGATTAAGTCATTTGCCTCAGGTGGGAGATCTGGCAGGGGTGGCCCCTTCCCCTTGTAGACCCAGCTGAGTCTCCGCCTCAGGGCTAGGTGCTATGATCACAGCCCTGGCTTCCCATTCCCTGTACCTCCCTCCACGCCCTCAGCAGCCATGAAGGCTCCGTTTTGGAGTGATACGAGCGCAAGGGCGGGGGTGGGCTAAATGCTGCTCACCACCAACAGTGCCACGTACCTCCATGCCACCTCCCTCCCCTCCACTGGTGGGCCTGGGCACACTTGACCCCCCCCCAAAAGGTAGGATCAACACTGCACCCTGCTTTCTGAATCTGAAAAGGAAAGAGAGAACCAGAAGAGGAAGCGTGGAGGAGAAGAGAGGGAGAGAGCTAGAGTGTCTCAGTGCTCTAGCCCACCACTCTCTTCTCTGGCATTGATCATGACGATCAGAGATTTCTTTTGCCCCCCCCCCCCCGGAAGAAAAGCTTAACAGAACACTACAGAATAGCTGCAACCACTCCACAAATGACCCTTTGACGTCTCTTTTTCTTCCTTGATTTCCTGCGTATTCCGCAACTTGTGGGCTGCGCATCCATTCTGCGGCTTATCAGCTACTACGTAAAAGTGGGTCACCCTCACACTCTGCCAAAAATGCAGGGGAAAAAAAAGTTTCATCTCTCCACTTGACCTGGACATTTTTTTTTTTTTAGAAGACTTTAGGGGGGCAAGGTTTTCTTTTTGGAGACCCACCTCTTACCTCCGTTGTGTGATGGCAACACTGGTAGAATATGGTAGTCACGAGGGAGCAGGTGCATTCAGAAGGTGTAGAGGCCCCAGGGAGACGTATGTCTGGAAAACATTGCTTGCCCGGGGGCCGATCAAAACCATTTGGCCAAGGAAGGGGGTGGAGCTGCAGCAGGTCAACCACAGGTGCAGAACGCAATTTCTCATTTCTTTTTTTCCGGAGGGTTTAGCCTCTGCGGATTTTCGCATAAGTTCATCGCTTGGGGGAACAGGGCTGGCTTCTTCCCCATCTCCCCTTCACTGTGCTGAAGAAATTCACTTGGTGGGTTGGGCAGGGCTGGCTCCCCCCCCCTCGGATTACTTCCCTTTCTCTGTTTGGACAGGGGTGAAATTCCAGTGCTAGCCATGAGTGCCGTCTTCCCCAGATACGCCACTGCACCCTGCACTCGTGGCTTCCATGCACATTGCAAATATTTGCTTGCAGTGCATATCCCCTCAAAGAGTCTGGCGTTTCCCTAACACAGCCAGGGCTGAGGCCAGCCTCAAGGTGCAGGGGAGAGTGGAATAATTCATATCTGCCTAGCACAGTGCAAGAAGATCAAGAAGATCCGAGAGCAGGTGAAAGGGCGTCAACCACGGTTCCCCCAGCGATGGCTTAGGCATGCCGCAGGCAGTGCCAGACCTGCCCATCGTATTTAAACAGCCCTCGCGCAGGTGGCAAAGCCAGAGGATTTGTTCCAGAGCTCCATCAATAACGGAAGCCAAGGTAAGTGGATTCTGTGCCAGGTGAGAAAATACATCTGTCTGTTTTGGGGGAAGAAGTGATCCGTTGTAACTGTTTAAGGGCTGTGAGTGGAAGCAAAGAAGAAGACATTTAAAGGCAGGTGCATTTTGCTTGCGACAGGAAGGAGAGTAAACAGATATTTGCTTTTAAGATTCATTTTGATGTGGATTGCATTGGAACACTAAGTGGTCTTCCTCACCCTAGGGTGGGATCCAGAACGATGAAGAACTGGGGGCTGGATTAGACCAGTGATCCATCACTAGGACTGCCTCCACTGGAATGAATTAATCAAGAACTCTGTGGCATTTTGATGGTCGACCTCCAGGTGCCTTTGCCAGCTCAACTGCAGCAAGTGGGCACAAGGCAAAAGACTAGCAGTTGGTGGTTCCCAAATGTTTTCGCACCGGGACCTACTTTTTAATATGGCACTTGATCGGGACCCGCCTAGCTTTACAAAACATTTTTTTAAAAGCAATCTAGAAAAATAATAATATTTTAGTTATTTATTTACAAGTAATATTTATTTATTTGAGGTGGAAATATTGATCCATTTGAACATGGCGTTATTTTATTTTACTCAGTATTCATCCTTTTCTGTTCAGTAAGAAGGGGGCTTGATTGAGACATACAAAATTATGCTTGGATAATTTTCCTCTCACACAACACCAGGACCAGGGGACATCCACTAAAATTGAGTGTCGGGAAAATTAGAACAGACCACAAAAAATATTCATTTACCCAGTGTGTAATTAGTCTGTGAAACCCCTTGCCACATGATGCGATGATGGTGTCTGGACTGGATACTTTTGAAAGGGAGCAGATGGAGTGGAGTGATTTCTAGAAGAAAAGTCTATCACAGGTTGCAATCGGTATGTGTAACCTCCTGGATTTAGAAGTAGGCTGTCTTAGAATGCCAGGTGCAAGGGAGTGGCAACAGGATGCAGGTCTCTTGTGGTCTTGTGTGCCCCTTGAGCAGTGGTGGGATTCAAATACATTAACAACCAGTTCTATGACGTCATACCGGAGCAAAAACAAACAAACCCCGAAGCCAGCAGAGGTAAGCGAGTGGGCAGGGCCCGGCCATTTAACAACCGGTTCTATAGAACCTGGGCAAACCCCCTGAATCCCACCACTGCCCTTGAGGCATCTGTTGGGCCACTGTGAGATCAAGAAGCTGGACTGGATGGGCCTTTGGCCTGATCCAGTGGGGCTTCCTCCCCACAGACAGGATAGCAAATTTTGTTTTATTTACCTCATGTTTACCTCTGAACTTTACCTCAGAAATTTATCTCAGAACGCCAGATACAAGAGTGTGGCAAAATGATGCAGGCATCTGGTTGTCTCGTGTGCTCTCTGAGGCATGTGGTGAGCCACTATGAGATGCAGGTAGCTGGACTAGACGGGCCTTTGGCCTGATCCAGCAGGGCTCTTCTTATGTTCTTATGTTAAGATTTGGGCTATAGTGCTCTCTTACACACCAGAAACAAACACCTTTATGAACATTTCACTTGACACAGAACAGCCCCTTACCGCGAGGGGCTTACAATGTAGATAGACTCAAGGAAAACAGGAGAGGAAGGGGAGGGAAATGGAGGTGGAAAAATGGTGGGGGAAAACATCTGCAATGGTTTCAGTTATAGCCTACTTAGATATAGTACAGAGTGGAGGCTAAGACAAGAGGCCAAGGGCTTTGATGGGCAAAAAGGAAAAAGGAAGCAGGTCCCAGCATTGCATGTGGTAAGGGACAAAGGGCAGAACCGTTGGAAGAAGGAAAAGACCTTCAGAGAGTTTATTGTAGGGAGGAAGGAAGAGGAGAAGCATAGAGAGAAACAGAAGGTGGGGAGCAAAAACGTCATGGAAGAATCTCAAAGTACAGGCAAGGAGCTTGCTCTGCCTGCAGGAGCAAAGGGGGTGACGTGGTCGGTGCAAAGAGCATGATGTTCAGGGAGGACTAAGATGAGTCAATCAGAGGCCAGAGAGGAGGAGATGGCAGGGCTCAAGGTGACCCGCAAAGCAGGGCACGACCTGGAATTTTTTTGCAACGAGTTGCAGAGAGGAAGGGCCTTGTTCTTAATTAATCTGTGGAACTCCTTGCCACAGGAGATGGGGATGGCATCTGGCCTACGTGCATTTAAAAGAGGATTGGACAGATTTCTGGAGGAAAAGTCCATCATGGGCTACAGGCCATGATTGGTTGTGCAACCTCCTTACGTTAGTAATAGGCTGTCTCAGAATGCCAGGTGCAAGGGACTGGCGACAGGATGCAGGCATCTCGTTGTCTCGTGTGCTCCCTGAGGCATCTGCTGGGTTGCTGTGAGATGCAGGAAGCTGGACTAGATGGGCCTTTGCCTTGATCCAGTGGGACTCTTCTTATGTTCTTAAGACCCAGACTGAGTTGCAAGTTATTATAGCTTCCTCCCCAAGGACAGGATAGCAAATTATCTTTTATTTACCTCAGATTTACCTCAGATTTTTACCTCAGAAATTTACCTCATTCTATAATTAAACAAATATTTAAAAGAAATTTACCTCAGAATGCCAGGTACAATGGAGTGGCAACAGGATGCAGGCATCTTGTGGGCCACTGAGAGATACTAGAAGCTGGATCTGATGGGCCTTTGGCCTGATCCAGCTGTTCTTAAATGTATCCTTCAACAGAGGCTGTGTCTCACATGGAATAACACGAACATCTCCCTTTTCCAGGTTTGTCTCACTGGCACTGTGCAAACTTTGACGGTCCTTCACAATGAGCGCGTGGCACATCAGCTCTTTGGTCTGCACTCTCATCAGCCTTTTGCTGCTCCTCATTGCCCTGGGCTCAGACTACTGGGTGGATAGTGGCGTTAGCCATGCGGGGCTTTGGAAACGTTGCATTGTCGGTGTTGGGTGTTCTAACTGGGGGTCGAACATAGGAGGTAAGATCTTCCTTCTTCTGTCCTCCTATGACAGGAAGGCTGCAGGCACCACAATGTGATACATCGATGTACCCTGAGCTGTTTTCCATTTTTTATGTCAGGATCTACTTCTTAGGATACAACCCTCTGGCACGTGCCTGGAGTCCTATAAATCTGGGGTGAAGATATTACATAAGAGTTCTCAGTGAGGCTGGTTGCTTGTCCCTTACTGCAGCATGTTTTCCTCTTCCTCTTCTCTTTTGCCTTCCTCCAGGTCATGTTCATGCTACCCAAGCATTTTTGATCCTTGGGATGTTGAGTGGTGCTGTCGCCACTGGTTTGCTCTGTGCCCTGTTTAGCTGCGCCGAAATTGGCTCCTTCTCCATTGTCAAGAGTGCAGCTATCTGCAACTATATCTCAGGTATTATCTGTAAGGTGCTCCGAGTGGGTTTCCTTCCACAAAGAGTATCCCAACCCAAAGATCA
>JAJKFI010000022.1:8664578-8676352 GCA_029204185.1 Lerista edwardsae
CTCCCCAATAAAGTGAACAGTTTTCAACGTTTCACGGTGTCTGTTCAGAAGTGGTATGACCCAGACCAGCTTGGGGGGCTCGAGGTGGTGGGGTTGCTGAAGGTTTTCTGGAGAGACAAACCTTTGTCATGTTCAACCAAAACATTGTCATGTTCAACCAAAAGAGAGTGATTATTGTAAAGCATCTGGCTTATTGTTTGGAGGACAACCAGGGTAACTGAGCACTCTGGGAGCTTCAACACAATTCCCTATGAGAAGCTGTCACAGAGACAATATGAGAGGGTTCAGTTTACACAAACAGCGGAGAACAAACCATACATAGTGAGGGAAACATCGCGCAAATGAACCCCAGAGCCAAACCCAGCATCACTGGTGTAGCTAATGAAAATTTAGCCCAGTGCAGAGGGCAAATCGATACCCCGGAAGTGACATCACAACGGGAAGTGACATCACAGTTGTAATTTATTCATTTATTTTTGGAGGCCATAACTTTTGATAGAATGAAGATATTACACTCTGGTTTGTTTCATTGCATTCTGCATCAAATTTTGCATCAAATGGTTTATAACATGATTGCATCGTTCGTACATCCCAAGGTTTTCACCATTTTGGCCACTAGTATCAAGCTCAGTTTGTTCCCCCCAAGCTCGTTGCCCAGTGCAATTGCACCCCCCCTGCTCCTCTTCTTTAGCCATGGCCCTGTCTCTATCTACTCTCCTTAGATCCAACCTAACTTTTTTGCTTCCTTCACTACTACTATAGATAGATGATCCCTTATCTGGACGGCACAGGACTTACACAGGCTTGGGGCGGCATTCCCCATCTTGACTCTGTGAAGTCCCACTAATTTATCCAAGAGGGAATTTGCCATCATGATTAACTTTCAAGAGATCCAGCCCAATGATCCAGCTCGCTTCTAGTTCACACACCATTTTTGGCGGATCCCCATTGTCGAGTATCTCAGCAAACGCTGAAAACGATTGGGCGTATTTTTTAATTGAAATAAATCACTCTGGATGCAGCATTCATTCTGGTCTGCCTACTGCATCAGTCGTCTTTCGGGAAACAACTGCGCCTAAGAGAAGAAAACAGAGAAGCAGGTAAAAAAGAAGGAGTTCAGGTATCCATCAACCATAGACCTCTTACACCCTTAAATGATTCTGTCCTTTCTCTCTTGTGCACAGAACAGTCGGAACTGTTCCCAGGTCAGTATATTCCAATGATATGTTCCAATGACATACAGGTAGATGATCCCTTATGTGGACATCTGAAATCCAGACTATTCCGAAATCCAGACATCTTTGTCCAAGACTTAAACAAAAAATTTATGTAGAAAGAAGGTCTTGTGCTCCTTCCCTCGGACAGGCTGTAAGTCCTATTTCTCTGCTTGTGGCCTGTGCCATTGTTGAAAAATGTCAAAGAGGTTGGCAGACACACAAATGGGTAACTGTGAAGAGCTCAACCTGTACGATTATTTAGGCACACCAAGTTTTTCACCGTATTGGCCGCTGGTGTCAAGCTCAGCTTGTTGCCGCCCTCAGGCTTGTTGCCCGGTGTAGTTGCGCCCCCCTTAGCTATGCCACTGGGACACTGGAATACATCAACACCATCATTCCAGGCATACTCACCGCTTATAAAGAGGAGCGGACCAGAGACCCAGCCCGTGTAAGCGCCGGTGCCATAGGTGAATTTCTCAGTGTGTTGGTGCGTCGCTCCTGTGAATATGGTCAGCGCAAGCATGGCAAAAAACCCTAGAAGGGATTAGCAACCTTTAGGGAATGGCGGGGGGTGGACTTCCCGCAGAGGGAGGAAGTCGCATCCTCCGACCCTATCCTGGGTCAAGAGACAGCACCTCCAGTGTTGCTGCCAGGGAAAGCAATGGAAGCCCCCCAGGGACAAACTGCCTTGGCCTGCCATGGCCAAGTGTGCCATAACAACCGAGATGCAAGATCAGTGATTGTCAATCGTTTTCATCTCACAGTAGGCTGACAAGGCGCTACAATTTCTCCAGGCTGCACCATCAGTTTTTGGACAGTTGAGACCCCACTGCATTATACTGTATATTGTCCGATAGGTGATTAATGCAGACCTTAATGCACTGCAGAATATAATGGGCACTGGCATCGATGACTTCTAAAGTGGACCCCAGAACATGGAGGGGAGATCTGTGGAGGCTGATATTGATAGATACTATTGATTGCTTGCTTGCTTGATTGATTGATTGGATTGATTGATATTGGGATGGGTGGGTGGAAAGTCTCTTATTTGGCTGCTGAGTAATGGGCAATGAGTGAAAGGGTTAATGTCGGAGTGTTATTCTGTGAATTGTGAATTCTGGTGGAAATGGGGACTGGGACTAGAAGAAGCAAGTTAAAACAAACTTTTGAGCACCAGGACCCATTTTTTAGAATGGTAATTTCCCCAGGACCCACCGGAAGTGATGTCACAGCTGGAAGTGCCGTCATTGTGACGCCAGAGCCTGCTGTTTTCCTGAGAAGGCAGCAGTAAGCGGGGCTATTTCTCAGGCATTTTCCAATAGCGCAGTGAATCAGAAAGAAAACGAAAAAAGCATGATCCCAGTGCAGGCTTTGGTTAGGACAGGGCTGCCAATATCATACCTGCAAGGAAGCTGACCGTGCTTGACAGGTGGGCCACAGGTATGGAGCCAATGTTGGTGCGGCAAAACGAGACCACGTAGCCGAGAAAGGAGATGAAACTGAGCAAAATTGCTATTGAAATGAAGGCTCGGGTGACATGAACATGCACTGAGTGAGAGTGAGAGTGAGAGTGAGAGTGAGAGTGAGAGAGAGAGAGAGAGAGAGAGAGAGAGAGAGAGAGAGAGAGAGAGAATGGGATTAAAAGTGGAAAAAGAATAGCCATCAGTGTTGAGATCTCGTGCTACACTAATCCCAGATCCAAGCTAAATTTGATCCCATCAAATATAACTCGACCTGTGCTCTCAGGTAATCTGGGGTGGGGTGGTGGGGCTCTGAAGAAGTTTTGTGTTGGGGTGCACAGGGGGTCCCTACTCAGGATATAGGGAACCCAGCAGCAGCCAACAAGCAGCAGAGCAGCAGGGCACACAGAGCAGCGGTCTGGAACGCTTTCACAGCTCCTACCGCCGGAATGTGTAGGGAGGCAAGCAGACTCAAGGGCACAACGAACGTTTCTCACCACGGTGTATGAGATGTGTAAAGGAACGGTGAAGCAGACGACACAGCAAACACAGAAGGAAGGTCTCACGCAGGAAACCAGACAGATACATCTCTGCACTGATAAATCTTTCCGAATTACTCTCCAAACTGGCAGACTGCTGTGCAGCAATCCGCCCTTCACCCACGCTGGTAGAGAGGTACTTGCATGGTATACTACCTTTATACCAGGTTTGGCCTATCAGTGCTTGTTGCTGCGCAAGCCTGGGGCCAATCAGCCTTGCCTTATGCACACGGCCTTTGAGTCACTGAGTAGGTGATTAATTAGCTCTCGCCTGCTGGGTGACTCAGCACTTTGAATTAATAGTCAGGCCTCTTTGCTGGAGCCAAAGCTTTGGTTCAGGCTCTTTGTGGCCTGGTTGTGGCATCGTCCAGCAACTCCTTGTCAGAGGTTTTAATCTCAAACCGTGACAGGCTCCCTGTTGACTGTGCCACCACCAGGTGAGGTGGGGGGGCAGTGGTGTCATCTAAATGATTTAAGAACAGGCACTCACTTTTGATTGGCATGTGTCGGGACCATGGAGGTAAGATTGACAGGAGGGGACATGATATCAGTATCTTGAAGCTTCCGAGTCAGACAATATGGCTGACTCAGATCTTTCCCGCCAGGAGGAGGGTTGCCGTGAATTCTCTAATAAAACTCTCCCTGCACGTCTGTAGAAGTTAATATCTACCTCGTTAATAGTGCCTGCATGTTCTGCATATGGGTGTGCGAATCGCTGTACCAAAAATGGGATTTAATTTCCGCGGAAAGATTCATGTATTCACATTACATCGGTTCAATAAAGCAACCGTTCAGTGAGTACAGAATTTTTGAAGCTGTGTAATTTCTTGTTGTTCCTAGCAGTCTTATTCACCATTTCCTGACACCCACTCTTAATGGTCTAAAAGGAAAAAAAAATATTTCCCCCCTCCTTTTCCCCCCCTTCCCGTGTACACTTTTTTTTCCCGCCTTCCATTTTCTACTGTAATATTTTCGAAATTCTGAACATTAACAGAAGTGACGTCCCACCGGAAGTGACATCATAAGCCGGAAGTGGGGTCGTGGCAGGAAGGGACATGAAAAAAGCCCTTTCTGAGGCCTCAGATAATTTTAAACTGACCCAACAGTTGCAACAGTATTCCACAGCACCCCCAGAACACGTTAAGGAGGCCCATCATGTTAAAGTGACCCAACAGTTCCAAAACCCCAGAGCAGCTCATTTTTCAGTGGCAAGGCAAGGCTCCGCTCGCTGCCTGCCTGCCTGCCTGGCTCTGAGAACGTGCAGGCAACTCAAACATGCAGGAAATTCAAATGTTGCAGGGGGTGGAGTCAACGAGTGGGCGGGCGAATGGGCGGGGCCAGCTGTAATCCTAGGAACCGGTACTCGTGTACCCCCGCATACCCCCTGCATGACATCACTGGGGGGGATAGCGGCCACGAATAGGACCTTCTCGGTGGTGGCTCCACGGCTGTGGAATTCCCCCCCCCTTGGAATTAAGAACAGCTCCATCTCTTGCAATCGTTCGGTGGGATCTTAAGACTTCTCTTGGTGTTTATGAATTGCTGACATGCTGGGCTGGCGTTTTAATTTCATTTTAATCTGCAATGTTTAATGCGCAGTTTTAAGGATTGTGCGGGGCCCAATGTGAGGCCACTGGCCACATTGGACAGGACTGGAAGTGGCCTACCTCGTGCTTTCAATCCATACCAATGGCAAGTTCGGCCAGCACAAATAACCCACAGGCCTGTTTTTATTTTCTGCCCAACGATCCAGGTACTCGAAGCAAAGCTTGAGATGAGCAACAGCAAGCCGACGAAACAGAGGAATATGGCGCATAGCGTTGCCACATCCTTCTTGAGATGTGCAGGGGCGTATTCACTGGGACGCCGAGGTTGACCTGGGAAAGGGAGATTGCGTGTTATTCCCTGCCAGCGGCAATCTGCATTGGCCTAGTCAGTGGTTCCCAATCTGGAGGTCGCGAGCTGATGTTCCGTCTACTACCACGTTGAGTTTTCGCAACATTTTCAGGGAATCTCCAAACAGAGGAATACATTTTTTTTTGGGGGGGGGAAATGTCAAGGTGTTTCCACGTATCTGAAAACCACGGTTGCATTTGGTCACATGCGTATTTCTTACAGGCACTTCCTGCTTAACGACATCACTTCCGGTCTGGGTGCAGGGTCCCGACAGGTTGTCGTAATTCATTACCTGATTTCTTTGGGGTGTGCTGTGGCTGGGTCATCTGCCGCTTAAAGTAAGGAAACTGTTTGTCCCTTACCCTGGGGCAAGTCTCTGCTGCTCCAATGGGTCTCCTCGAATCTCCACCCCCTACTTTTCTAGTGCATGTCCAATGACAGTAAGGGAACAGGGTGAGGATCCAGCGCATGCCAGGATACACCCCCATTCTGCCTCCCACTCACCCCCTCCCTGCCCAGAAAACTCCCCCATTCATCCCCCTCCCCACCCCGTTTTGCCCAACCCCTGCCCCTTCCACCCACTCACCTGCACTATCTAATGTAGCTTGCAGTAGCAATGGGCCCCTGGCACTGACACTGTTTGGGGTGGCAACCAAAATGGCCACCAATGGCACACTGCACATGCTGGCATAGGAACTGTGTCCTGCTGTTGTAAAGGGCAGTGTGGCCTAACAAAGAGTGGGCTATTAATCTGCTAATCTGCATGTGTTGCCCATCTGTGCTCTCCCTCCTTCCCTTTCCTCCAGAAAATGTGGCTCTCTTTTCAAAGGCGCTTCTTCTTCCATCCTCTTCTTCTGACAAGAAATGTCTAACGCATCATCTAATGTGTGTGTAACCTTATTCTACGGACAGCGGCTACTCACCCTCTCCCAGCTCTTCCTTGTTCTCCATACTCTTAGGCCTTGTTCAACGGACAACTGAACATTCCATTTGGACTGTTCAGCTACTCCCAGATGTTGGCTTCAGTGCTACAAGCCACAGTGAGGTTGGTGGGCTCTGTCTCATGGGCTTTATCAGCCAGCAAGACTGAGCGCGCAATCCTAACATGGAGTTAGGTTGGCACAGTGAGGCCAGCAAAGTTTGGCCGGCACAAGGGACACCGTCAAGTGTGTTTGGACTACTCTTGGAGTCAAAGTCCAGCACACAGACGTGCGCCATCATCCCTGACTCTGAGAGTGGTCCAAACACGCTTTACGGTGTCCCTTGTGCCGGCCAAATTTTGCTGGCCTAACTGTGCCAGCCTAACTCCAGGTTCGGATTGTGCTCTGACATCCATAAAACAAGTGGCGTAGTGAAGGCATCTGCTACCCTGGGTCAAAGAATATTTTGTAGCCCCCTCTCCTCCACAACACAATAAAATTTAACTAATATTTTTTTTCTGGTTAATTGACCACAATATTTGATAGAATAAAGATATTCCAACGTGGCTTGTTTCCTTGCATTCTGCATTAAATCACCTTTCCAGTGATATGTAATATGATGGCATTATTCGTACTTGGCCACTTGTGTCAAGCTCAGCTTGTTGCCCCCCTCAAGCTTGTTGCCCGGTGCAGTTGCCCCCCTGCACCCCCTTAGCTATGCCACTGCTTATACCTGAAGCCCCACTCATTTCTAAGGGGAAATTGTCCTTTGTGGATTCCCGTCATCGAGCATTTTAGCCAACATGTCAAATTATTGGGTGTTCTTTTTATTGGGGGGGGGGAGAAATCATTCTGGATGCAGCAAATATTGAGATCGTGGGACAAGCCAGCAGGGTGGTGAAATGGGAGACAGATATCCCTGTTCAGATGCCGTAAAATGAGCTCATGAAAGCACAGTTCTGTCCTGGGAGCGCTCACACGTTTGCCAGAGCAACTCAGTCAAGGAAACCAAGAGATCGGGAGGACCAGCCGGCCATCCTCATCCACCACTGGGATGCTGAGAGCAGAACCGGGTCCTTCTGGTTCCTCAGGGGAAGCTGTAATGAGGATGCCCTTCCAGCGTAGACACCCGGTCTAAGTCCAGCTCACCCTCAAGGGCAGCTACGTCCGGGTTCCAAACTCTGAACATCACTGCAGTTGTCACCCCAAAGAGTCAGCACTCTTTTCTCCCCCGCACTCATGGTGTCGGCCGAGTGGTCCTTTGGTGGCTGAAATACCCTGGAAGGAGGAGAAAAACAACCTGGGGTCAGACCTAACCAGTGATGTCATGCACCCACTACGCACCAATACGTGAGTACCGGTTCCCTGCCCACTCGAAGCTGGCCCCGTCAGCTGGTTGGCTCACAGCTTGTCGGGGCCCGCCCACCGGAAGTGACGTCATAAGCTGGAAGTGATGTCATGGCAGGAAGTGATGTCATAGCCAGAAGTGATGTCATGACAGGAAGTGAGGTCATAGCCTCACTTCCTGTGCCATAGACAAGTGCCAATCAAAAGTGAGTACCTGTTCCTAAATCATTTGGATGACACCACTGGACCTAACCCTAACCCTGCCCCTGCTTACCTGGGGGCTGGCACTCGCCACCCTTATGGGGCTGCTCTGGTCTGCGCAAGTCAAGGGGCTTTTATACACTGGAGAAGGCATGACGTCATATTCTTGAAGCCATGGGTCTGGTCTAACAATATGGCTGACACATGGGTCTGGTCCCATGGTCTGGTCTAACAACATGGCCGCTAAGCCTGCCCCCTGGCTTCACTTCGCTCCTATTAATTGTAAAGGCAGGGCCAGGGGTTGGCGCAAGTCCAAGCACACAACGTGGCCTGAATTGGGGCCTCATGGGTCAGGGACGGGGGTTAGGGCCACATCCACTCCTCGGGCTATTGCACCTGCCAGAACCCACTCCCCATGCCCTGATCCACCCTCCCTTCTGCCTGGAATAGCCCCTGCAGGAACGGCTTACAGCATGCGCGTTCCAGCATTGCAGGGACGACGCAACTGTTGGCAACAGCGCTCAGCTGACGCAAGTGGCTTGCATCAGCCAAAGGGGAGGGGGGATTGTGCTGCCCGTTGCCCCTCTCGTGCCACAATCTAGAGCTGAGATGTACCAGGAAGTAGGGTGTCTGGCCACGCTATTGTGCGTTGGACAGGATGTGGGGAATACATGCTTTTCCAACACCATGCCTACTCACCACTTATAAAGAGTAGAACGCCCGAAATCCAGGCCATAACATAACCCGTCGTCCATTGCCCCCCATGGATGATGTGTTGGTGTCCAGCTCCTGTGAAAATAGTCATGGCAACAGCGGCACAAGCACCTAGGGAACAAAAGGGCGGATTTCTGCATATGTCACACATATATGGACAGGGAGGCAAATATACGTTCCTTTAGGGTAGTTTTCTTCAACCTGTGGGTCATGACCCCAATGGGGTCACAAAGCCTTATTCGGAGGGGGTCATGGCAGATGTTCAAAGCCTATGCCAGAGGGGGCTTGGAGCCAATCCCAGTACCAATTGTGGTACTGCCTTATCAACACAGAGTTCTTAGCACAATCCTCCACAGCCTCTTAAGAACGTAAGAACAGCCTCACTGGATCCCGGGACTACTTCACAGGGTTGTTGTAAAGGCACAAGTGGTCAGGGAAACAGGGCGGGCAGAGGTGGGCGGTGATGGGGGCAGGGGGTGAGTGGATTGGGTCCCTACAGGGGAGCAGGATTGGTGGTGGCCCTCCAGTTTCGTACCTCATCCATCCATTCATTTGGGTTGCACCATGAAAAAAGGTGGAAGATCACTGCTTTAGCATACTGGAAGAGAATTGCCTGCCTTGATACAAAAGGAAAATGGAACGACCGTGGGGCCAGCTTGGCGCTTCTATCTCCTGTGGGTATGATTGACGAATGCCGTTTTTGTTGTATCTGCGGTACTTCTGTTGCTGATTTTACGATGGCGCATTTAGCTGAGCACCTTCCCAATGGGCGGGTGGGTGGAAGTGCAGGGCGAAAATGTTCAAAATAAACAAGGAGGAGACAAGGGTAAAATCAAGGAGGGCAGGATTGGACCAGATTAACCAGTGCAGAGCTGTATTCAAATCTGGGCCAGGAGAAGGAGCTCGCAAAGAGCAGCTATTCCTTCTTGCCTCCCAAACAGGAGAATCAGAAATGGGCACATCGCGCTCTTGCACACACAAATTTAGAGCGCTTTGTGGTGAGCACATAGCTTGTTTCAATCCCCGATGATCAAATGTTGCATGGCTTACTTGCCAGAAAGCCGAGCATCGCTGACAGCTTGGCGAGAGATTCAGAGTCGGTTTGGGGGAATTGAAATGAGACAAAAGTGGCAAACAGCGACATGCAACTCAGGACGGCGGCAAGCAGAAGTAAAGTTCGGGTCGCCACAATATACCCTAAAAGGGAGCCAAAGGAGAGACAGTGAAGGGGGTGAAAAATGCCGTCAGAGAGAAGACAACAGCAGCACGATCAGATGGAGGCTGACTGTGCCATAACGTTGGATAGAGTCAAGATATTACACCCTAGTTAGTTTCATTGCATTCTGCCTTAAATTTCCTTTCCAATGACATGGTGGTATTACTCTTGCATACCAGGTTTTTCACCATTTTGGCCACTAGTGTCAAGCTCAATTTGTTGCCCTCCAAAAGCTTGTTGCCCGGAGCAATTGCACCCCACTGCACTTCTTTAGCTACACCCCTGCAGGCTTCTCAATGTCTCGTGTGCTCCCCCAAGGCATCTGGTGGGTCTTGGTGAGATAAACAGAGCTCTATCTGGGCCCCTTGGTGTGATCCAGCAGGGTTCTCCTTACGTTCTTATGAGCTTACCATCAGCCTTTTTCCCAAGCCACATACACCTTTTCCGTTTGCAAGCAACCCACAGGCCAAAGTGCTGGTCCATGGTAGAGATCCAGGCGTCGGAAGACATGGCAAAGGTGAGCATCAGCAAGCCCAGGAAACAGTAGCACATGGCGCCAATCTTTGACCAATCCATTGCGAGAAAGGGAGAGGGACTTCCGCAGCAAACACAGCGGGAAATCCTGGGGAAAGGAGGAGATGTTCGTGTGATTCCAAACAAGTCGCAGCCTGTGTTGGCTAGAGACTCTCCTTCTCCCCACCAACTCATGGCCCCGGAACGGTGAGGGCTCAGATTGTTCTCTTTGGGTGCTCTAAAGTGATCCGTGTTCAAGCTGTGGACATAGAAATAGCTCATCTAACCAGCCAGTGCACAATGTGCAGGGGATCCAGCACATGTTAAATTTAATAGGAACATAAGAAGAATTCTACTGGACCAAGCCCAAGGCCCATCTAGCCCAGCTTCCTGTATCTCACAGTGGCCCACCAGATGCCTCAGGGAGCACCCGAGACCACAAGATGCCTGCATCCTGTGGCCACTCCCTGGCATCTGGCATTCTGAGGTAAATTTCTGAGGTGAAATCCTGAGGTAAATATGAGCTAAATAAAACAGAATTTGTTATCCTGTCTGTGGGGAGGGAGCTATAACAACTCGGAACCCAATCTGGGCCTTAAGAAGAAGAGCCCCGTTGGATTAAGCCAAAAGCCCATCTAGCCCAGCTTCCTTATTTCACCAGATGCCTCAGGGAGCACACAAGGCAACAAATGTCTGCATCCTGTTGCCACTCCTTACACCTGGCGTTCTGAGGTAGCCTACTTCTAATCTAAGAAGGTTGCACTACCCATCATGACCTGTTCCCTACGATGGACTTTTCCTGCAGAAATCTGGAGGCCTTTGAAAGCCATCTATGCCAGACACCATCACCCCCATCCTGTGTCAAGGGGTTCCACAGATTAATGACCTGCTGGGTAAAAAAAAGTCTTTCCTTTTATCTGTTCTCACTCTCCCAACACTCAATTTTAGTGGACGTCCCCTGGTTTTGGTGTTGTGAGAGAGGGGAAAAAACCTCCTTCTATCCACTCTATCCACCCCCTGCATAATTTTGTACGTCTCAATCATGTCCCCTGCCCAGGCGCCTTTTTTCCAGACTGAAGAGCCCCAAACGCTGCAGCCTTTCTTCATTAGGGAGATGCCCCAGCCCAGTAATCATTTTCATCGCTCATGTACAAGGGATCCTGGAAAGCTGGTCTTGATGGGTTTCCAGTTGTAAAGGAAAGGCCTGGAAGAAAGGGGGCGTGTGCATCCATGTTACCTGGGGGGGGATGGAGGCCAGCTAATCTCTCTGTCCTAACCCCCTTTTTGTCTCAACGGACACCTGAACATTCCATTGTAACTGTTTTCTGCAGCTGCCCCCTACTCAAGAGTCGGATGACGCCGTTACAGCACTTGTCCGGCTTTGGGTTTCTTGACGCTGGGACCCTTTTTTGTGGGAGGTCGGGAAAGCCATTTTGCTTCCGCTGCTTCTACGGGACCCAGGCAGCTCAGGGTCGGGCTGTAAGCCCCCTGATGTCCCTACAAGCTGAATGTTGAGGGGGGGGGAATTCAGGTCCGCCATACATCTGAGGGCAGTTGAAGTGAATGGTCAACGTGGAATGTTGGAGTGTCAGTTGAACAGGGCACAAGAAAATGGCGGTCAGGGAAGAACAGGAGTGTGATTCACCTGCATCCAAGGATTAAGGTAGCGCGCGTGCACACACACACACACACACACACACACACAGAGAGAGAGAGAGAGAGAGAGAGAGAGAGAGAGAGAGAGAGAGAGA
>JAJKFI010000022.1:8679299-8705677 GCA_029204185.1 Lerista edwardsae
GAATAAAAAGAACCATCCATTTCAAGGTGTGCTCAGATCCTCTACCCAGCAGTCCACAGCATCGCAGCTGTGAGCCTAAGACAGATCGTGGTTCTGGACTCCTAATTCCAGTGATTAGAAAACATGATAGAAGGCGGGTACATATTACTTCTGCGTATGCTCCATGCTCACATAAGGCCTGTTTTGCTCAGGTGTCATTTACTCCCATGATCCCAGTTGTGTATTGTGGGTGCAATCCTAATTGGGGTCACATCTCCTGCTTCTGGTCCTCACACCCCTGCAGGGGAGCTGGCATCTGCGTCTCCTGCCACTTGTTCCTGTGGTTGATTTTGCCTCCATCCCATCAGATGTCTTTGGGGAAGGACATGTTCCTTTCTGAGTTCATTCCTTGGCATTTGAAGGACGACAGAATGGGAGTCTTGGCCAAATGCACTGTCCACATTGGCCTCCTGTCCAGGGACGTCATCCGAGCGCCGCAACTACCGGAACGCTCGGATGATTGACAGCCCTCCGCCCCTATGGCAGAGGGCTGCCACGCCCCCCCAGCCTCAGCGCGCCGGAATCGCTCCGTTTTTGAGCGATTCGGAGCGCAAGGGAGGGAGGGTGGGCCCAGCAGCAGCTCGCCCATCCTCCAAAGCGGCGGAGCGGCCCGGGACCTCCGCGGAACTAGTGGAACGGAATTCCGGGCCGTTCCCCCTGAATGACATCACTGCTCCATTCCCCCAGACCAAACACTTCCATTTTGTTCTCCCACCGTGCTACATGGTCTGTTCGCCACTGTCTGTGAGAAGTATTTGCATAAATGTGTAATAAATGTACAACACAGGAGTAGGTCATCTTCTTCAGCTCCATAATTTTAGTGCATGGTTCAGCTTGGCGTTTTGGCTGATCTTGTCCAGAACTAGTCCAGGTTTCTTGTACCCCTAAATAGAGACAAAACAAACAAACAAAACAAAATCTTATGGCGTATGAGACAATATCATAGTCAAAATTAGGGGCACATGCAGTGATGTCATGCAGGGGCAATGCGGAGGAACTCAGTTCCACTAGTTAAAATTAGGGCTGACTCCGCCCACTTCACTCTCCCTCCTCCCCCTCCCAATTCCTCTGCAAAGAGCTTTTCTTCTTTGTTGGCCGGCACTCAGAGGGTTAAAGGGAGCGACTCCGGATTCCTAGGGGGGGGCGAAGGCAGTGATGTCATTTAGGGGGAACGGATCAGAATGGGCGTTCCGGATCCTAACGGGCTCCGTGGCTGGTTCCGGGTTCCCGACAAGTGCCAATCAAAAGTGAGTTCCTGTTCCTAAATCATTTGAATGACACCACTGGGCACACGTTGTTATACCGGAGTTCAATACCTCCTTTCTCGTAGACTGAGGGCACAATCCTAATTTGAAGTTAGGCCGGCACAGTTAGGCTAGCAAAGTTTTGCCAGCACAAGGGCCGCCGTAAAGAGCGTTTGGACCACTCTCGGAGTCGGGGAGGATGGCACATGTCTGTGTGGTGGCTTCTCTGACTCCAAGAGTGGTCCAAACAAACTTGATGGTGGCCCTTGTGCTGGCCAAACTCTGCTGGCCTAACTGGGTCAGCCTAACTCCAGGTTAGGATTGCGCCCTGAGACATGTTTGCATTCTGCTTCCAGCAGAAAGCCCATCAAGCCCATCAAGGTTACTGAAAGGCCCTGATGCAGAAAGAGAGATGGTTGGAGAAGGATCAGGTGCAACTCGAGCCTGAATCAAGTTAAATTAGGTCACAATCCTAACCAACTTCCCAGCACTGGCCTAGCTGTGCCAATGGGACATGTGCGGCATCCTGCAGTCGGAGGGCAGTCACATAGGCCTCCTCAAGATAAGGAAATGTTTGCTTCCTTACCTTGGAGCTGCATTGCCCTTATCCTGGAGCTGGAAATTGGTTGGGATTCCGCCGTAAGTCCCCCAACGAGCTGAATTTCCCCAGCGAGAGAAGACATAGGCAAGGTTCCAATTCCATTATGCATCTGAGGGCAGTTGAAGAGAACAGTCGCCATGGAATGTTAAGGGGTCTGTTGAACCCTCAGGGAAGAGGAATTCACCTGCATCCAAGGATTAAGGTAACGTATTCACAACTGGGAATCCATCCAGCTTTTTTGGGGGGGGGTCCCACTTGCTAATTATCAAATAATGAGGATTAAACAATCATACAGAAACTCCCATTCTTTGCCGAGCTGAGTATATGCTATACCGGCCATTCTCAAACGGTGGGTGGGTTGCGAAACAGACACCTGGCAGCGGACAAGGGAAATGTGTCGAGCCCTCTGGAGCGTGAACAGGAGCAGCGCTTGCACGTTTACTCACTAGTAGGAGAGTGTGCCTCATTGAAAGCCAGGCCCAGGGGAACTCAGCACCCCCAGAACGGTTCTGATCCAATGATCGTGGGCCCCAACAGACGCTCAAGAAGAGATTTTCCCCCCCATCTCCAAGCTGACATGGAAAAATGTAATGAGCCCTATGGAAGGTGCAACTGAGCGCACTGTCCTTCCCAGTGGCCTCCTCTGAGTTGCACCCACAAAATCAGGGGCGCAGAACTGAGAAGACAGCATGGCCCAAATCAGAGTCAGCATGAGAATGAGTGTTCAAATGTATCTATGGTGGAAAATGGGTTCCATGACCCCCTGAAAAACAACTGGCTACCCCTCCCCCCAGGAGTAATCATTGCACCAAAATGTCATTTTCTAAAAATGGGTCGCGGTGTTTAAAAGTTTGGAAATCCCAGTGATTTTACTTTTAGGGCACAATCCTAACCTGGAGTGAGGCCGGCCCAGTTAGGCCAGCAAAGTTTGGCTGGTACAAGGGGCACCATAAAGCATGTTTGGACCACTCTCGGAGTCAGGGAGGAGGGCGCACATCTGTGTGCTGGCCCCTCTGACTCCAAGAGTGGTCCAAACATACTTTACGGTGCCCCTTGTGCTGGCCAGACTTTGCTTTATTTACCTCATATTTACCTCAGAATTTTACCTCAGAAATTTACCTCAGAATGCCAGATACAAAGGAGTGGCATTTGGACCACTCTCGGAGTCAGGGAGGAGGGCGCATGTCTGTGTGCTGGCCCCTCTGACTCCAAGAGGAGTCCAAACATACTTGACGGTGTCCCTTGTTGCCGGCCAAACTTTGCTGGCCTAACTGGGCCGGCCTCACTCCGGGTTAGGATTGTGCTCTGAGCCATCCCCATAATGGACATAATGGCGCTTAATTTCCTGTTCTAAGAATATGACGGAAGAAGGGGTCTCTCTGAACTGAGAGTAGCCATTTGTGGATCAAGGAGGGGATGTGGGGAAGGGCTAGGCTTAGGGGTGGAACGCTGTGATTTGATGCGTGCACACAACCCTGCGGTGAGTGGCACAGGCTGGTGACTTGGGGTGCAATCCTCACCCACTTTCCAGCACTGGCATGGTGCTGCCGTCGGGGCATATGCTGCATCCTACAATTGGGGGCAGGGAAATGTGGACCTCCCCAAGATAAAGGACTTCCATTAGAGCTGTATTGCCCCAGCACTGGAAAGTTGGTTAGGATGGAGCCCTTGGTCTCCTCAATAGGCCCATGAACAGGTGTTGCATTGGCACACCTGCACAGCACACACTGGGTGCACATCCCCACTCCTTGGCCATTGCTGGGCGGTGGCAGCTGGGATGTTCAGTCTCTAGACCAACGTAGGCTGCAGCTGGTAGGGAATAACATGCCGCTTTCCCCTTCCCAGGGTTTCCGGGTCTGTGGTCTGGGTGTGCCTCGCCATTCCTCACAATGGACGTTGCAAAGCTTTTAGGCATGGCCCTCTGTTGTATTGCTTTGGTGCTGCTCTTCCTGGCTACGACTGCTGATGATTGGTACGGTACAAACGATTACTACTTTGGGCTGTGGAGACTTTGCTGGAGGAAAAACAAGACGTGTCATTTTCATGGGATGAAGACACAAGGTAAGCCCTTGTCAATGACACACGTCTGCAGCAAATACTAGGGTCACAGTCCTCCAATCAAGCCTCCAATCACCCTGGCCAATCTGTTGCCTGAGGCAACACTCTCAATCTGCCTAATGAAAGGGGAACCCTGCCGGATCCTGACAGTCCCCATGAACTGCTCTGCGGCTTATTTGGGGAGCTTTGAAGAACAACAATTGTGAGGTGGGTTGGCTGCTCAGTTTGCAGAGTGAATGCCTGAGAGGAGACCCTGCCACCTGGACCCTGCTCTATTGGAATGTTTCCTGGGGCTTGTCTGATGCCCAGGTGGGAAACTGCACCATGGATGGAGAGAACGTTGCAGGGGTGGTGGAAATTGCGGGCAACCAGTCCATGGTTTTTTTGCAAGAGGCACAGTGAGAAGTCATTCATTCCACACTGATTGGGGTGGAGCAGAGAACCAGCTGGCCCATAAGCTTTTGCTGCTGTTGAGTGATGTCGTGCAGGGTTTGGGAGCTCGGTCCTAACCTGGAGTTAGACCAGCCAAGTTCGGCCGGCACAAGGGCCACCGTACAGTATGTTGGGACCACTCTTGGGGTCGGAGAAGCCAGCACACAGACGTGCGCCATCCTCCCTGACTCCGAGAGTGGTCCAAACGCGCTCTACGGTGGCCCTTGTGCCGGCCAAACTTTGCTGGCCTGACTGTGCCTCCCTAACTCCAGGTTAGGATTGCGCCCTGCGTCTAGGTTGGTTCTGGGATCGGGGTAGGCATGAACATGAGACCAACGCAGTGATAGATATTCTCCCCTCTGCTTGGAAGCATTTTGGATCTCATTCCTTTTCTCTCCTTTTAGCGTACATCCACGTAACCCGAGCTGCCATGGTAATAGCGACGCTGTTCAGTTTCGTCTCCTTCCTGGGCTATTTGATTTCTTTTCATACTCCCCGCATTGGCTCTGTATCTGTCCTGAGGGTGACCAGTGCACTCAGCATCATTGGTAGTAAGTCATGGGCAGAGCAATCATGGGGTGGAAATAAACAGGTGCCGGCCTTAGAGTAATTATCACTAGAGAGGGCATGTCGTCACATACTTGAAGCTTCCGGGTATAACCCCGCCCCTTTTTTCCCCTTTCCCATCCCTCCTCCCTCCTCCCAGCGTCCAATCAGCGAGCGCCTTGTGATTGGGCCACGCCCCCTTCCTTCCCTCAGTCCCCTTCACAGCCGCTGGTATGTTCAGTAATATAATTCTGCGGAATTAAACCTTGGAATTGCATATTAACTCATAATATGGTTACCACTGATGTTTCTCCACAATCACACGTTGTTATTTTGGTAAGTTTTTACTTCTGGAGTACACAAATAAGCCCTAAACATCATGCGAAAACCCATTGGAAATCATTGGAATCAGCATTGTTGTGGGTATATTTACGTCACCGCTAACCCCGCCCCCCTGGATTCACTCGCTGCGGTATCTAGATAATAAGAATGGCCACCCCTTGGTGCCGGCCCCCTGCACCGGTGCTCAAGGGTTGCAAATGTGCCATAAAGCATCTTCATGGTTACTTGAGAGCCAGCTAGGCCAGCGCAAGGACATGCACTGGTTGCTGCTGCCAGATCCTGGCCGGGAAGGGTGAGTTTGCGCTGGTCCAGCCAAGCTGGCACAAGGGGGGAGGGAGAGAGCAGTGGGAAGACAGAATGGAGGTGGGGGGCAATTGGGGTTCAGGGGGAGGCAAGCCGGGCTCGGGGAGTGGTTGGGACTGGCCACGGCAGTGGAGGCTGAATCCCAGCTCCCATCTCTGGTCCGAGCAGATACACAGATCCGAGTAGAGACCCATAAGGACAGCTGAGGTGCAACAAAGGGTAAGAGGAAAAGGATCCCCTTGCCCTGATTTGCAGGAACACCTAGAGTTAGGCCGGCACAGTGAGGCCAGCGAAGTTTGGCCGGCACAAGGGACACCGTAAAGCGCATTTGGACCACTCTCGGAGTCAGGGGGAATGGCGCACGTCTGTGTGCCAGCCTCTCTGACTACAAGAGTGGTCCAAACATACTGTATGGTGGCCCTTGTGCCAGCCAAACTTTGCTGGCCTAACTCTGCCAGCCTTACTCCAGGTGAAGATTGCACCCTGATCCTGACCTTTTGCAACCTTTGTCTCCTCCACCCTTAGTAACGTCTTACCTTAGGAATATCCAACATCTAGCACAGAACCGTTCCTCATCCCTCTGGTCCAAACGTCCCTTTGAGCCTAGCCAGGGAGTCTCCCACTGCAAGTTGACCTCATTCTCGGGAAGTCATATTAACACTTCTTTTTTGGCCTTTAGGTTTTTTTCTCCTGATTGCCCTGATTGCATTTTCCATTTTAGCTGCAAAACAAAACAGAAGGCAGTATCGTTACAATGTGGCCTGGGCGTGTTGTGGTTTGCTCCTTTTAAGTGGTGAGTACCCCTGGCAGGACGAGTGTGGACAAATGTGTATTCTTGCATCCTGCCTTTATCATGGCACTGTGGGACATCCCACTTCTGGGACATCTCCACCCCATCCCTTTGAGCTGATCACCACGTTCTCCACCAGAACCTGGAGGAGAAATCTTGAGGCATTTGGCCTGCCGTGGAAGGTCCACATTTTTCTTTGCTTCCCAATATGGAGCTCCCCGCCACATAAGGAATAAGCAGCAGCACATCATCTGAAGAGATGTGGACCAAAAGCTATGATTCATGAAGTGTATCTGTGCCTGGGGTCTATTGTTAGGCAGTGGTTCTCAAACCTTTTTTTGTCAGGGCCTACTTTTTAGAATGACATGTGTGTTGGGACCCATCAGAAGTGATGTCATTAACTAGAAGTGACATCATCAAGCAGGAAGTGCCATTGTGTGACATCATAAAATGGCACTCCTGGAATGCAAATGGGCCTTCTTGGACCACAGCAATTGCACAACCATGAAACACCCCTGACCGATAGCAAGGTTAGGACAGAATATTATGGTGAAAGCACTGAACTAAAAACAATTTTTAAAATATTTAAAATTTTTTTTAAAAAAATCCTCACTTGAAAATCCAAACTGTTAAACACTCACAAAAGGTATATAGCAAGAGTAAGGTCTGCAGCTTCCATGATGGCTGCTCCCAGCTTTCCGTGACCCACCTTCATATGAAGGAAGAAAGGAGTGAGGAAGTAGAAGTTCCCAAGAGAAAGGCAGTTCCATGAATAAGGGGCCGCAAGAGAGGAAGGGCAGAGTCAGTTCGGGGAGTAGAAGATCTTTGTTGGGTTGATGCTCGTTCTCCTTTTTCGTTCCCCTGCTTCTTCGTTCTTTCTGCTTTCCCCATTGTTTCCTTCTCTCTCAGGTGTATTGGCTTTAAGAAGAGAACATGCCCCAACAGAATAAACAGGGACTACGACATTGCTGCCTCTTTGGGGTGGCATATTGAGAATGTGGAGGAGAGCCACAGCCTGATCTTTGGGCAAGCTGAACCTGGATGAGCCGTCTATACTTGAAAGGCACCTTGGCTGCCGGAGGAGGAGAGAGAGCTTTGCCTGGACCATCGCATCTCCTGGTCCTCACATCCCTTCAGTGGGGCTGGCGTCTGGGTCTCCTGCCTCTTGGTTCCCGTGCTCGATTTTGCCTTCATCACACTTGAGGTCTTTGAGGAAGGAAATAGTCCTTTCTGAGTTCATTCGCCGGCATTTTTTAAAGGACACCAGAATGGGAATCTTGGCCAAATTTGCCTCCAATCTTGCAGACGGAACTCTCTGTCTTCCATTTGACTCTCCCATCATGTTGCATTGTCTGTCCTCCCCTACATAATAATTTCGGACATCTCCATTGTTGTACAGATCTCATGTGTGTGTGTGTGTGTGTGTGTGTGTGTGTGTCAAATCCCGGACTTGGATCTCCACGTTTGGTGTGTTTGAACATATGTTCCAATAAAAAAAGAATGTTTAATCAATGTAAACGTGTCCTCAGGTCTATCTCATTCAGCTCCCAAACCACTTTGCTGCCTTCCCTCCTCTAGAACACTCCCAAGCTGCCCATGACTGGCCTGTTAGCACCACTTCCCCTCCCTATCCCATGTGGACCAGATCCATCAGTGGTGGGTGTTCGGAGCTCCTGGATCTTTGCATCAGTGGCTTCCTTGTGTACTCTAACACAGTGGTTGCCGAACTGTGAGTCAGGACCCCCCGGAGGGTTGCAAGCCAATTTCAGGTGGGTCGCAAAGTGCCTAGGGCCGCCATATTGAAAATATGGGAAGATGAAATGCTGGAAAGGGGGAGGGCTGGGTGGTTGTGTTGCTTGTGTCAAGGTGGTAACTAGGCTTTTTTCTTCTTCTGTATTCACTTTGCTATTGGAAAACAGCTGAGAATAACCCAACTTATTGTTGCATTCTCAGGAATATTGTTGCATTCTCTGGTGTCACAATGATGGCTCATCTGGCCATGACATCACTTCCGGTGGGTCCTGGGCAGATTGCCATTTTAAAAAGTGGGTCTGGGTGCTAAAAGCTTGGGGAACCACTGCTCTAACACAGTGGTCGGGCACTTCCTTCGGCATGGGAAAGGCGGGATATAAATTCTTCAAATAAAGTTAATAAGTATGGAAGAAGTTATGGCTGCAGCTAAAAAAAGACATTTTAAAAACGGAATCTTCCTAGACACATGTGGCTTTCAAGGACCTTCCAGAACGTTGGCATAGAAACAGGAAAATGCTAAACTCATTCCATTCTCTGGAGAGGAGAAACTCCCATCATTCTTGCTACCTTTCATCGGAGGAGAATGGCCCAAATACAGCTCAGCTAAAAAAATAAGTTTGATGTCTCCATTTTTTAAAAAAGGTTGATAGCTGTCACTCCTGCCACAAGGGAACAAAGAAATGACAGGCTGTCAAGACACCGGAAGTTGTGTCACTTGTGGGATTTTATCATTGAAGGTGACATCTGACGGGCAGTTGAAGAGAATGGTCAAAATGGAATGTTCAGGTGTCTGTTGAACGGGGCATACAAGAATGGAGGTCAGTGTAGCGAGGATTGCGAGAGAGACTCATCAGATCCAAGGATTCAGGTGACACACATAGGGTGCAATCCTAAACTGGAGTTAGGCCAGTACAGTTAGGCCAGCACAGTTTGGCCGGCACTAGGGCCACCGTAAAGTACGTTTGGACCACTCTCTGAGTCAGGGAGGATGGTGCACGTCTTTGTGCTGGTCCAAGAGTGGTCCAAACGTACATTACAGTGTTCCTTGTGCTGGCCAAATTTTGCTGGCCCAATTGTGCCAGCCTCACTCCCGGTTAGGATCGCGCTCACAGCCACACAAGCATCCTGGCCTTGGCTGATGACATGACCTCTTGACATCTCCACAACCCTTGATAGACCTCTCAACTTGCACAGCTTTGGAGCATCTGCACGACACACATTGGGCTCTCCCCCATCCATTGTTGGGCAGCGGTAGTTGGGATATTCAGTATCTAGGCTGCAGCTGGTAGGGAACAAGACCCAGCTCTCCCTTTCTCAGGTTCACCCTGTCTTCTCTGTGAATTTTCCTCAGCACATCTCCAAATGGATATTAGCAGGCTTTGCGCCATATACTTCTGTTTCGTCGGCATTGCGACGCTCAACCTAGCCTTGAGGTCAAAGCGCTGGATCTCTGCTCCTCAATTGAACTTTGGACTGTGGGTAACGTGCTCAGAAAGTGTGTGTCATTCGTATGGAATGAATGCACCAGGTAAGCTCTTTCACCTTGCCAGCAAAACTAAAGAATAGCATGTGGAAGTATCCAAAGCTCTTTTCGATGCCTGAAGTTTGCAGCAACTGTGGAGTCGTAAATGCTTCCAGAGTTGGCCTCACCCATCTCCTGCCTGAGTCGCTTTTCTCAGTTTGCCTCTTGAATGAGGAGCCAAGCCGAATCCTGACAGTTTGCTCATCCAGAGATAAGACTCCTGCTTATAGCCCTGAGGCTCTTCCAAAATCAGATACCGTTGCTGCTAATTAGCCTGCAAAGAGCTCAGCTCCTACAGTTTGCAAGTTTGATACTAATTGCCCTGCAAGGAGCTGAGCCCCTGCAGTTTGCAAGCACATGTAAATACTGGGAGATAAATGTTTGAGGGTCTTTTTTCTGGTTATTATTTCTTATAAATACCTGCATGCGTTATTTCTTTCTAGATCTCCTTTTTTCAAATTCTGACAAATCTAGATGGGTCCCGATACAGTGTCGCTTTAAAAAGTGGGCCCTGGTAGGAAAAAGTTTGGGAACCACTGGGTTAGTAATTTACATGGGCAATTTACATCAGTGGTGGTATCTGTTCTCCCCTCTCCAGTGAGCCCTTTTTAATCCCTTCCCTTTTCTCTCCTTGTGCTCCTTTTAGCGTACATTCATGCAACCCGAGCCTTCATGATCACAGCAGTTGTCCTCAGCTGCATCTCCTTCATTGGCTACTTCCTCTCTGTTTGCCTGCCCCACATTGGCTCGAAGTCTGTGCTGAAGATGTCAGGGATACCCAGCTGTGTTGCAGGTAGGACATGCTTAGAGATGGCATTTCAGTATTGAACACCGATTCCCTAAAACGGATCGCGGGTATTTCCGTAGGCTCAGGTCTGAGAACAGCCCTCTTGAGGCATCGAAAACTGACCTGTTGTGTGTTTCATAGGTTCTTTTGGGGGGGGGTTCAAGACAAAGCCCCATGATTTAGCACAGCGGTCGCCAAACTTGCAACCGCAGCACAATGGAAACCCTTCCCCGGTTGCATGGAAGCACTTCTCCATTTTCAAGCTAAACTGGTGGCAGGGATGTGCTGGGCAGTCGCCTCCATGCCCGGCCTCCTGCTGCACAGCATTCTGGGATGCTGGGCGTAGATGCAACTGCCTAGAGCGTCTCCGCCACCAGTTCGGCTTGAAAATGGAGTGGCGCTTCCATGGAACAGGAAGCGCCACTCACATGCAGGAAGGGTATTTCCAAACCCTGGATCTGGCTCGCGGACCGGGGTTTGGAGACCCCTGATGTAGCAGTATAGTATGAGGAATCTCTTCGTATTCCAAGCTTGGCCAATGGAGCTGTTTCTTCTGCCTGCTGAATGCAAGTTGGAGGAACTTCTCAAATTGGAGAAGACAATTCCTTGGTCTGAATGTGAATCCAGCTCTCCCTGGGCTAACCTTGCCCCATTACTGCTTCCCCGCTTCTAGACCTGTCTTCATACCGTGTCAAGCCGAGATCCCAAATGTCATATTCATACATCCTTTGGCCTCTAGGTTGTTTTGCCATTACTGCCATGGGCATCTTCATGGGAGCTGTTCGGACGGGGCACAAACTCGGCAAATATCATTCTGCGACTGAGATTCTCGAAGGGTGGGTCTCTGGTCCATTCCTCTTTATAAGTGGTGAGTATTATTTGTTTGTTTGTTTGTTTGTTAGATTTATACACCACTTTTCTAAAAGCCAAAGCGGTTTGCAAAAGTTAAAAGCCATTCAAGAACAGCTTATTAAAAATTAAAATCAATTAAAACACGTTGAAATGATAACCCTTAAAAGTTTTAAACCTGCTCATTAACTTTATGCTGTTCTTATATTTGGAATGTTCTGCTCTTTGTATGGTTATAGAAAGAGCAGAACATCCCAAATATGAAAACAGCATAAAGTTAATAAACAGGTTTAAAAGTTTTAAAAGTCCTTTTAAAAGCGGTTCCTAGTATCTCCCTCTTCAAAAGCCAAACGGAACAAACAGGTCTTTAAACCCTGCCGGAAATCATATACTGAGGAAGCTGTCCTCAGATCTTCCGGGAGCTTGTTCCATGAATGCTTGGAAGTGCAGGCATTCCAATATCTCGCCCAGACAACTACACCACAGGATGCCCCACTTGAGTATCAAGGAATCATCTCTGGAACGTCGTGTTTGGGATGCAGCTGGAGGTTCCAATTTCTGATTGCTTCCCATTGCAAACGTCTCTCCACGTAAAGATCTAGGAGCAACACGTCGGTTGAGGAGGCTGCAGCCAAAATATGATGCTAAGGGCTTCATGGGGGCGGGGGAGGTTAAGAAGGGATTTGGAAGAAGGAAGGGACTCCCAAATGTTCCCACTGGGACACAATTCCATGAACAAGAGCAGTAAGAGCAAAAAGGCAGAGTCATCTCTGGGGATCCGAGATCTTTTTTTGGCTGTGTTGCTTCTTCACTCTGCCTGCTCTCGCAAGCCCACCGTTTGCTTCCCACAGCTTTCTTGGCCTTCCGAAATATTTTTGAACGAGAAGCAGCATAAGCACAGGAGAAGAGGTTGCCGTCTCATCGAGAAGCCATCCGGAGCAATATTGAGAGGCGTCTATACCTGAAAGGCAGCTTGGCTACAAGAGGAGGAGAGAGAGCTTTGCCTGGACCAGCACATCTTCTGCTTCTGGTCCTCACATCCCTTCAGTGGGGCTGGCGTCTGGGTCTCCGGCCTCTTGGTTCCTGTGGTTGACGTTACCTTCATCACACCTGAGGTCTTTGAGGAAGGACATTGCTCTTTCTGAGTTTGTTTTCCGAATGCAACCAGAATGGGAGCCTTGGCCAAATGCACTTCCCACATTTGACTCCGGTCCTGCAGACCGAACACGCTGTTTTCCAATTTACCTGCCCACCAGGTTGCACTGTCTCTCCTCAAGTACGCAAGGTTGCTGAACAACTCCTGGCATACTGAGACTTGCACGTCTCAGTAGCAAGCACCATACTTGGATCTCAGCGTGTTCCATTCCAATGTTCACATGTATATATTTCAATAAAAAGAACAATCAATTTTAAGGTGTGCTCTACAAGGTGTACACTCCACACCAGGGGTTCACAGAATCTCAGCAGTGGGCCTAAGGGAGACCATTACTCTGTACTCCTAATTTCACTCATAAAGTACATATTCTTGAAAACATTATAAAAAGCCGGTACATGTTATTTGCATGTACACTCCGTACAGCTGTAGAGTCTGTTCATATGTAGGGGTGTTTGGAAATTGTGTTATTTTTTCACAGATGTTGTTATTTGAAAGGCGTGTTATGGGGTGGAGGTGGAATGGGGCAGAGGAAGGGTGACCCATTGGGAGGGCTAGCCCAGGGAGTGGGTCTAGTGTGTCTCCAGCCATTAGGGTCCAGCCCGTGATTTCACTGGTGCCGTTCTGAGCATCCCCATAGGGCTGATTTGGGTTTACCTCAAGGTAAGGGGTAAATATCCCCTTACCCTGAGGTGACCTTCAGCTGCCTCCTAGCCCGCATAGGCTGCAGGGCAGGGCAGCTGGCCTGCCTGCTCCTACACAGGTTAGGATTGGGCTGCCCATGGTTGAAGTTGATCTCTCTGAGAAGCCAAAGAGAACGGCCAAAATGGAATGTTCAGGTGTCGGTTGGACAGGACGCAAACCTATGGAGGCCAGGAGTGGAGAAGAGCCAGCGAGTGATTGGCCAGCACCCAAGGACTCAGGTACACACACACACACACACAAGCAGTCACAACTGGGTCTATCCACACCTCATTCCAGTGCCAGATTTCCCCCCCCCCCCAATTATGAGCGCAATCCTCACCTGGAGTGAGGCCGGCACAGTTAGGCCAGCAAAGTTTGGCTGGCACAAGGGACACCATAAAGCATTTTTGGACTACTCTTGGAGTCAGGGAGGATGGCGCACGTCTGTGTGCTGGCCTCTCTGACTCCAAGAGTAGTCCAAACATACTTGATGGTGTCCCTTGTGCCGGCCAAACTTTGCTTTATTTACCTCATATTTACCTCAGAATTTTACCTCAGAAATTTACCTCAGAATGCCAGGTACAAGGTAGTGGCGTTTGGACCACTCTCGGAGTCAGGGAGGACGGCGCATGTCTGTGTGCTGGCCTCTCTGACTCTGAGAGGGGTCCAAACATACTTCACGGTGGCCCTTGTGCCGGCCAAACTTTGCTGGCTTAGCTTATGCCAGCCTAATTTAGTTTAGGATTGCACCTTCGACTACATAAATAGTTACCACTGGAAGTCCAGAGGAAGGGAAACGTTTGTTTTGTTTTACCTAGCAATGACTGCAGGATAACGTATACATTTCTTAGGGTGCAATCCTAACCTGGAGTTAGGCAGGCACAGTTAGGCCAGCAAAATTTGGCCGGCACAAGGGACACGGTCATGTGTGTTTGGACCACTCTTGTAGAGGCATCCAGCATGGACCCCTTAAACATGGCCAGTGGGTGCTTCTGCTGGCCATTTTAAAGGGGTCAGTGCTAGGGGCAGGTGCCACTCTGAAGGTCCCTGCAGCCTTTGGAAGGTCACTACATAGTGGATAACGAAGACAGAGGTGCAGATAATGAGGAAAGTAGCACCTCTGCCCTTTGCAGATAGTAAGGTCACATATAAAAAGGACTGGCTGCATATATAGTTATTTCCTGAATTTGCGACTGAATCGATTCATCCGCAGTTTATCCACTTGGGACAATGTCACCCAGGGTGCTTGGGCATGAAACAAGAACCCAAAGCCCTGAGTTCAAATCTCCCATCACTCCCAAGCTGCAGCAGGGGGGAGAGGAGAGAAAAGCTGTACCCTCCAGGGTAGTTTGAAGATACTATGCCTTCAGTGTTGTGATGGAGTTAGGGAGGCTAGTGAGTAAGCCAAGAATTTAAAGGAGAGCCTCTTCCATTCATCTCACCGCTTGTTGGTGTGACGTAATTTTGAGGCCGCTTTTCCAAGACAAATGGAGTAACATGCAGATCTCCTCAGGTCCATCCCATTTCCGTGGTGCAAATCCTTGACTGTTCCTCACCATGAATGACCTTCACCTTTGGGCCATGATTGTTTCCTTCGTCACCCTCCTGATCCACATCTTTGCCCTGTCTTCAGTTCTCTGGGTCTATGGTGACAATTACTTCTTCGGGCTGTGGGTAATTTGCGTTGAGAAGGAGTGTACTTCGTTTGGGATGAGAGCACCAGGTAAGCTCGTTCCTGGCCTGTCCGGGGGGCAGAAGACCCAAAGGAGCTTTACTGAGAACAGTGGTTCCCAACTTGGGAATCAGGACCCCCAAGGAGGCTGCAAAGGTGGTCGCAGAGAGCTTGGGGCAGCCATCTTAAAAAACTGGGCACCACCATCTTGAAAGCTTCATTTGGGCCAGGGAAGAGGCTTCCCCATTAAACTGCCACTTCCTCAATGCTTGTGGCTGTGAGGGAAATTAACCTTGCTATGGGCTCGTCTTGGTGTGTGCGTTAAGAGTATGATTAAGTCTGTCCCAGGTCTCCTTCCAATCCATGTTCATGCCTAGGTGAGTCTCAGCACATGGGGAAGGGAACCATAAATACTCTGAAGATAATCTAAAATGTGGCTTTATCACCTTGATCAGCAATGGCCTAGAGAGGCCCACTGCGTTCTGTGTGATGTTGTTCTCACTGCCGAATCGATCACTAAACTCAACTCAAATCTCACTTAGAGACAAGACATTCAGAACATTTTAAAAGGATGTGGAGTTGTTTTGGCTTTCAAAAAAGTGTGATTTATTTAACAACAATGACATCATTTCCGACTTCATGACATCACTTCCGGCCCTATGTTTTAGTGGGGGTCCCGACAGGTTGCCTCCAAGATCTTTCGGAAGGCTTCACGCAGCCCCCAGGTATGTTGTCATGCCCCTGGCTCCCCGGGGCGGAGCAAACACCGCAGCCCCATTGGGGCACCAATTCCTAGGGGAATGACCCTTTTTATCTCTCAGTGGCAGACTGGACTAGGGGTAGTGAAAACACTGGATGGCCACTCCATGATGATTTGCAGGAGGCGCCGTAGGGCATCATCACACACTCTGATTTTGGTGGAACAAACAACATACTGGCCCAGTGAACTTTCTTCTGATAGTCTTTCATGATGTCATGTCAGGATCGGGGCCTACATTGGGGCTGGGATTAATGTAGCCATAAGCATGAGCTCTCAGAAGTCCCGGCTCTTCCTCTCAATCCATCCCCTTCCCCCGCTCTCCGTTTAGCATACATTCATGCCACCCGAGCCTTCCTGCTAATGTCAACGACTTCTGGGATCATCTGCTCCTTCTTCCTTTTTGTCGGGTTTTACTACTCCATCCTTGGCTCGGTCTCTCTGATCGTGATGTCGCTTGTACCCAGCCTGCTTGCAGGTAGGACCGTTTGGGATGCAGCAATGCATCGCTTGCTCTCAATGTTTACAGCTGTGCTTTGGTGAGCTTAAGCCTGAAGGGGGAGGAGGGAACTACTCAAGGACTACTCAAAGTCCTGAGCCAAGGACTTCCCCAGGGCCACAAGATGCAAGACAGGACAGGAAGATTTGTGCGTCACATGGCTTGGACTGGACTTCTCCTGGAGCCAGGGGCGTAGCTAAAGAAGTGCAGGGGGGTGCAATTGCACCAGGCAACAAGCTTTAGGGGGCTGAACAAGCTGAGCTTGACACTCAAGGCCCAAATGGTGAAAAACTTGGTCTGTATGGATAATGCTATTATGTTATACGTCATTGGAAAAGTAATGTAATGCAGAATGCAATGAAACCAACTTGAGTGTAATATCTTTACTCTATCGAATGTTACGGCCAAAGAACCAGAAAACGAAAATACAACTGTCCTGTAAAAATCATGGTCAGGATTTTTAGGAATAATGCTATCATGCTGTATATTATTTGATGTGGAATTTCATGCAGAATGCAAAAAAACAAACTGGGGTGCAATGGTTCCCAAAAGGGATGCTAATACCATTGTGTTGGCTTGCAGTTTCCTGGAATTTAATTGGCATGGCCACCTTCACAGCAGTGTCTACCACACAGGGGTTCATCTCCGGCAGGTGGTTCTCAGTTGCATTCTTCCTTGGCTGGACCACGGTTCCTCTGTTCGTCATCGTTGGTGAGTGCCTGTTGACTAGCGGGGTTGACACTTGTGTCTCTTGAAAAGAAGTCTACTCCATCCCTGCCAGTTCTGTATAGACCAGGGGTCAGGGAACTTTTTTACCTTTTACCCCAAAATATATTTAGATACGCCGACGTTACCCCCTTGACGTTACCCCACCTCCCCCGCCAGAACAAAAGAAAAAAAATTACATATTGGAACCCACTGCTTTTTATTTGATTAATTAATGAGCTTAATTAATGCTATGTAAATATGAAATCGTAAAGAGTTTGGGTACACCTGCAGACCTTGAGAGAATAGAATTCAACCCTTCTGGGTTACAACAGGTTTTTTTTGACAACAGGTTTAGGTGCTTGGACTTAAGATTTCTCTCTATAATGAATTCAGATTGGGGCTGGCTGGCTGGCTGGCTCTCTCTGTCTCTCTCACTCACACACACACGCACACACACAGAGGCCAGCAACAGCAGTTCTGATTTTGTTTTTGTTTTCTGCTGTTCGCCTTGCCTCTCGCCTCTCTTTGTGTCCCTGACTCCCTGTGCAGGCACCCCAGCCCTCTCCCCACTCGCTTGCCCGCCCACCCCACTCCTTGGGACAGCAAGACAAGGCAAACCCAGGGAGAGCCCTAGCTGCTCACAAGCAAAGAGGCACGTCCACAGAAGTCCTCTCAGCGCGCGCGCGCGCGCGCGCACACACACACACACACACACACACACACACACACACACACACACACACCTCAGCCGCTCACCAGAGCCTCCCCCATGCCTGCACGTCTCGCATCCCTGCCAGGCTCTTGGGTGGCGGCGACGGTGGCAGCTCCTCGGCCTCCCCACCTGGAGCTGGTTAGGGCTCTTCCCTGGCATTGAGCACCGCCGACTCCACGGCTGCCTGAGTGCCAGCCGGGAGCGGGTCTGCGCCGGCCTCGCTGCCCGGAATAGGCTTGGCCTCGCCGGCTCCCCCATCACCCATCACTGCCACAGTTGCAGCCACAGCCGCCATTTTATCTGCTGTTGCTTCCTTCTCCCTCTACCAGCAGCAGGATCGATAACCACGGCCTTCTTCGCTGCCTGGAAGGGAGGGGGGGCTGCCTATTGGGGGGCCAAATACCTTGCCGCTTCTAATCTCCTATTGGAAGCAAGGGAAATCCATCAAGCGTGAGAGGAACTTCCCACTGGTCAGAACAGAGAATGTTGGTCATGAAGGAAGGATGAGGGAAAAGGGGGCGGGGCATACTCCTATCTGTCCATTACCCCCAGGAATTCCATTTTTACCCCATTTGGGGTAATTTACCCCTGTTCCCTGACCACTGGTATAGACAAACATTTTGGACCATCAGTATTGGAAGTGCCTTGAGGATCAGCGTGTCGTCACACTGACATAAGATGATCCAGGGAGCCTGTGGTCTTGATGCCTGAGAGGTTGCTTCAGGGCGCAATCCTAAACTGAGTTAGGCCGGCGTAAGCTAAGCCAGCAAAGTTTGGTCAGCACAAGGGCCACCAAAAAGTATATTTGGACCCCTCTTGGAGTCACACAGAAGTCACAGAAATCTCGGAGTCACTCCCTGACTCCGAGAGTAGTCCAAACACGCTTTATGGTGGCCCTTGTTCTGGCCAAAATTTGCTGGCTTAGCTTATGCCAGCCTAACTCCAGTTTAGGATGGCGCTCTCACTCTACTCAGTGGCATAGCTGGAAGAGGTCAAAACACTGTTTATGGTGTAGCATTTGTCCATATAAACAACCCATCCCCCTTGCCACAAGAGCCATGTGAGTGGCCACAGTAAAGCGGAGAAGTCTCCTCTGTGTCGCTCTGGCCACCTGGTATAGCTCTGGCGGCGAAGAGAGGAGCCGTTGACATAGGGCACTGTGGTGCCATAAACGCTTAGTGTTTTGACCCTCCTCTAGCTGTGCCACTGACACTACCTGTTTCCAGAGATGGGAAAAAGGACTCAAGACTGGAGTCTGATTGCGAGTCATCACATTTTTTGCTGACTCATGACAGACTCAAGTGTTATGTGTCAAAGACTCGGGCACTGACTCAATTTTCTGGGCACTGTCTCAAATCTGAGTGTATGTGCTTGCATGTCGCACAAAACACCCTGTGCAGTGCTTTTGTTCCTTTGCATCAGAAGTTAGAAAGTTAGAAAGCCAGCATGGTGTCGTAGTTAGATCGCTGGACTTGAATACACACACCTTGCAGGTTTGAATCCTTCCCTCTGTGAATTGGCTGGTTATCAACTCAAGTCTGAGTCAAAATGACTCATGAACTTCCATGAGTCAAGTCGTCATGGGAGCGTGCTTCGAGCCGTGGATGAGTTGAGTCGCATGTGGATGGAGACTCGCGACTTGACTCGGACTCGACCTTAGTGACTCGTTCCCAGCACTGCCTGGTTCCCTACTCCCACTTTTTTTTTGTTCCTCATGCAGCAGCGCTAGTTTTCAAACTAGCAGTTGATGAACGGAATAGACTGTCGGAGGAGGCTCCTGTCACTTCGCGATGACACCTGTTGGCGTGATGAACAGAAAAAGCCGGCACGTGGGAGATATCTGACTTGGTCCCAATGACCGCGTCAGGAAAGAAGTACTCTTGTGGCAGCAGGTCATTGGGCTCCAACTGGGAAATCTGGGGTTTGGTTCTACATTCAGCAGCCCTACAACAGAGCCAAAGGGTGGTGGTGCCTCCTCTCAATCTCTGCTTTTTATTGCCTGATTTCAAAAAGCTCTTTGAGGAAGGAAGTTATTCTTTGGGAATTCACTGGAATTGGAACTGACCCTGAATGTCATTCTTTATACAGCATGCTTTCCAGACTTGTTATCAGGCTTGCCATCAAAACGTCCTTGCCTTCCATTTCTTCTGCTTCTTCTGCTTCTGCTTCTTCTGCTTCTGCTTCTGCTTCTGTATTTCTGTTAGCTTTACAAGAGACCTGATGTCTTCCTCCTACATCACCAGTACTGTCTAGAGAGAGTGCATTGCTTTGGCAAATACTGTGTATGGGTCTCGATGTTTGCTGTGCATAAAATTATAGTGATTTTCTAAAAAATAAAATAAAAAGAACACTCCGCACTTTCTCAAGATTCATGAGATGCTCTGCAGCAGGGATGTGCAACATGCCAGTTGTGGGACTGAAACAGAAAGAGGGTATTTGCTCTTGCGGTTTTGATAAGCCTAGATGAGAAAGGACACTGGAATGTCTCTCAGGGCGCAATCTTAACCTGGAGTGAGGCTGGCACCGTTAGGCCAGCAATGTTTGGCCGGCACAAGGGACACCATCAAGTATGTTTGGACCACTCTCTGAGTCAAAGAGGCCAGCACACAGATGCGCGCCAACCTCCCTGACTCCGAGAGTGGTCCAAATGCGCTTTATGGTGGCCCTTGTGCTGGCCAAACTTGGTGTCAGAAGGTCTTGGGCTGGCCCTGGGTTCAAGGCTTTCACCTGTGAAAGAACACTATTAAGTAGTCCAGGAAGGAAACTCAACCATTGTGGGACACACCACCTTACACTGGTCGGACACTGGTCATGAAAATGTGGGGCCCCTGGTGGCAGCCCCAGTTGCCCTACTCTAAGATCCAGGCTTAGAGGCCAATTCAATTCCTGCCCCAGCCTCCATCCTTAAAAATTGAATTGAATCATTCACTGCTTCCTCTTTGTGGGAGGGGAAGACTCTGACGTTCCGACTGTTTTTCGTCACTTCAATGATACAGTAATTCATGTTGTCGGAACCCAAGAGGACACCACCACAAAGTCCCATTAGTATGGAAAGGTTTCAGGAAGACAGTCAATGGTGATTACCCATATTGCCACAGGAAACCCAGTCAACGAATAGGAGTTGGCCAAACCCCAGCGAGTGGTCCCACGAAGTGGCCCAGAAGAGACTCAGTCCAGGTTCTGCATCCTGAAGCACATGTATTTTGTCGACTTCCTGGCCTACACACACAGTGGAATGAGGTGGTGAAACCCCAGTCTGTTCCCTGCAGTGCTAGTTTTCTGCTTGTAGGGAGTTTGTCTGTTTTTCCGTACGAGAATAACTGAAAATCCCTTACAGGCCATCTGAAATGGATCAGCCCATTCTGCCAGCTTAGAATTTCACACCTCACTCTTTGCGCAAGTGGTCCAAACACACTTTACGGTGTGCCGGCCAAACTTTGCTGGCCTAACTGTGCCGGCCTCACTCCAGGTTAGGATTGCATCCTTAAAAGCACAGCAGCCCTTTCAGAGAAGGAGGACAGGCGGACACCACCACACAACAATGTGCTGTGTCACGGGCTTCCCTGTAGCCCATATTATAATCGATGCTTAAATGTAATTGGACTTTGCAACCAGATCTTGCACTGGCTGCCTGCTTGTCAGGGACACTCCCAGACTGTCACGAATTTGCATGTCTGACGGGTGCTCTTGGACCTTTGCTCCTGCACTCCTCCTCTTTCCTCGGATCTCCGTTGCTTGCGGGAGAGCCCAGCTCCGGCACCCACCAATTCCAGCAATGCGGGAGGTCTTCATCCTCAAAATCAGCAGCCTGGTCTTCTTTCTGCTCAGCACCGTGACCCTGGTCACAGCCCTCTCGACCAATCAGTGGATCGTGAACATGCCCTCCAGTTATGGCCCGGTCACAGAATCCCTTTGGACCACTTGCGATCCATCCGGATGTACAGCCGTGCGACGGGAGGCACGTAAGTGATTTGGGGTGGGTGGGATGCTCCCCCTCCAGGTGTCTGAGGTGCCATATCGGAGCGGGCCCCCACTTTTAGCAGCCTCCGCTCGGGCAACTGAGCAACACTTCAGTCTGAAAACACCGGAAGGCGAGAACGCAGCCATCAGTTGGGTGATTTCACAGCCATTTCCCAACCACAAAGTGAATCAGAAAGGGAAAAATGCCTATTTACAACTTAGACACAAGCAAAATAAGCACACAGCCCTTCCCCTTCCCAGCATCCCATGTTCCCATGTTTTCAATATGGCTGCGCTAGGGGCTTTGCAACCCACTTGAAATTGGTTCGCGACCCACTGGTGGGCCCCGACCCACAGTTTGGGAACCACTGGTATATATGTATGTTATTCAGGGTGTAATCCTAACCGGGAGTTAGGCCGGCCCAGTGAGGCTAGCAAAGTTTGGCTGGCACAAGGGACACCATAAAGTATGTTTGGGCCATTCTTGGAATCAAATTGGCCAGCACACAGACGTGCGCCATCCTCCCTGACTCCAAGAGTGGTCCAAACCAGCTTTATGGTGGACTTGTGCCAGCCAAACTTTGCTGGCCTAACTGGGCCGGCCTAACTCCAGGTTGGGATGGCGCCCTCGGTATATATCGGACGATACTGTGAGAAGGGAGGGAGACGACATAACCACAGCAATGTAAAAACGGATGGAAATACTTTGGAGCTAAACTGGAAAAAAAGGCTTCGCAAGACAGCTCAAGAACACGATCACAGAAAGCAGCGTAAGGGAATATAAAGCCATGCTCAAAACCAGCAGCGTCATGCAGCCGGACCACTGGGCAGGAGGAACGGGTGAGCGGCAGTCCCCCCGTTGCGTTCCGGTTTGGACCCCTCTCGGAGTCAGAGAGGCCAGCCAGCACGCAGACGTGCGCCATCCCCCCTGACTCCGAGAGTGGTCCAAACGCCACTCCCTTGTATCTGGCATTCTGAGGTAAATTTCTGAGGTAAAATTCTGAGGTAAATATGAGGTAAATAAAGCAAAGTCTGGCCAGCACAAGGGACACCATAAAGTATGTTTGGACCACCCTCGGAGTCAGAGAGGCCAGCACACAGATGCGCGCCAACCTCCCTGACTCCGAGAGTGGTCCAAACATGCTTTATGGTGGCCCTTGTGCTGGCCAAACTTGGTGTCAGAAGGTCTTGGGCTGGCCCTGGGTTCAAGGCTTTCACCTGTGAAAGAAAACTATTAGACCAGGAAGGAAACTCATTGTGGGACACACCACCTTACACTGGTCGGACACTGGTCATGAAAATGTGGGGCCCCTGGTGGCAGCCCCAGTTGCCCTACCCTACGATCCAGGCTTAGAGGCCAATTCAATTCCTGCCCCAGCCTCCATCCTTAAAAATGGAATTGAATCATTCACTGCTTCCTCTTTGTGGGAAGGGAAGACTCTTACAAATGTTGGGAGCCCACGGGGGCGGGGAAGATGGCAAAACGGACCGGAACGCAACGGGCGGGCTGCTGCTCCCCCGTTCCTCCCGCCCAGCGTTCCGGCTGCATGACGCTGCTGCTCAAAACCATCTCCCAATAGTGAATGAATTGAGGTGCTCCCACAAATGGCCGAAAAGAGAGGGCAGGCCTGCTAACGGAGGAGAGACCGCGATGCAAGCCAAGGCTCTGTGATTACTGCACTGGTCGCTCTGTAACCTGCTCTTGCATCTTACCTTGCATAGGGTTCATGTATTCCATTAATGTCATACTGGTTTTGACGGCAGCGTATGGGGCCTTCTTCACTGCAGACCTTCTTAGAGTCACCTTCTGCCAGAAGACAGCGGGCATTAAGCTCAGCCACATGCACATCTTGCCAGGTACAGCAGACTAACTTTGCTTTTCCCAGTCCCTGGGTGCTCCCAGCCCGCGTCTGGGTGCTGGCATTGCCACAGCGGCAGAGGGTTAGGGCGTGCATCACCCTGTGTGCAAGCCCATTGCGTCACCCCCTTCATGGACGTTCCTCCTCCTCCTGTACCAGACTAAATAACAACCGAAATGCAGCACCCTCGTTAGGGCTGGGGTAAGCCCTACCAACCTTATTTAGGGCGCACTCCAACCGGCACCCTAGAGCCAGTGATGTCATGCAGGGGGAACGCGGGGGAACTCAGTTCCACTAGTTAAAATTAGGGCTGACTCCACCCACTTCACTCTCCCTCCTCCCCCTCCCAATTCCTCTGCAAAGAGCTTTTCTTCTTGGTTGGCCGGCACTCAGAGGGTTAAAGGGAGCGACTCCGGATTCCTAGGGGGGTGAAGGCAGTGATGTCATTCAGGGGGAAGGGACCAGAACGGGCGTTCTGGATCCTAACGGGCTCCGTGGCTGGTTCCGGGTTCCCAACAAGTGCCAATCAAAAGTGAGTTCCTGTTCCTAAATCATTTGAATGACACCACTGCCTAGAGCCGATGCTTGTTCAGCCCAATGGCACCAGTGCTGGCACAAGAGCACCAGCTGGAACCCTGGCATCAGCGCTGGTGCCGTTGGGCCAATGCCAACAGGAGCGTCGGCCCAAGGGTGCTGGCCGATGGCCGCGGTGCACCGTTCTTGTGCCATTCAGCTGGCACAAGAGTGGTTCTAGGCAGGGGGAAGGTGGGAGGGAGGAACTGGGTGGGGGTGGAAAGGCCAGGAGAGGCGGTCGTTCGGCCACATCCAAGTCTCCATCCCTAGGCCGTGTGGCCCCAATTTGGGCTGCAAGGTTTGCTCAGAACTGCACCTGCTAAGGAGCAGGAGCAGATCTGAGCAAGCCCATTGGGGTGGCTGGCACATACCCTGGGGCAAGGGCGCGCACATGCCCTTGCAGCCTCCTAACCTGCTCTGGATACGGTGCAGGCCTACCAGCCTTGCCATTCCAGCGCGAGTTAGGATTGCGTCCTTATTTATGTTACCAGATCGCAGTACAGAACACCCAAGAAATCTGTCACCAGTGGCCAGCTTGACGACACTCACACAATTGAACAAGAGTTCTAGTATGAGCTCTGCTCCATGGAGGTAAAAGCTGACTCATACAAAAAGAGCTGACTCATACAAACTTATCAGTTCCCTGCTGTGTCGTAATTACTCAGAACAACCCGTCTCATGGGTCGGTTTCCAAATCTGGAGCACTGAGCAGGATGAAAGGCTGGAAGCGAAGGGTGGTCCTGGGCTCTAATCCAGGGCATTAATTCTTCTCTCTTTGTGATCTTCTAGCGATTTCTATTTTGGTCTCCATGTCCATATACACATGGTATATTACCAGAGATCTTGAACAAAAATATCGTGGATGGTCCTTCTATGTCGGCTGGGTCTCCTTCCCTTTGTTCCTCATTGCAGGTGAGTTGAAAAGCTGTTGAGCGAATTGAGGTGACTTGGAGCGCAGGTTGGGATATCTTCTGCAGGTTCAGGGTGCCATCCTGACCCACTTTCCAGCGCTACATAGCTGTGCCAATGGGGCATGTGCTCAGTGGTGTCATCTAAATGATTTAAGAACAGGAACTCACTTTTGATTGGCACGTGTCAGTGGGACTTCCCCACTGCAACCCTTCCCCTTTCGCCTCCCTAGGAATCCGGAGTCGCTCCCTTTAACCCTCTGAGTGCCGGCCAACCAAGAAGAAAAGCTCTTTGCAGAGGAATCGGGAGGGGGGAGGGGGGAGAGTGAAGTGGGCGGAGTCAGCCCTAATTTTAACTAGTGGAACTGAGTTCCCCCGCGTTCCCCCTGCATGACATCACTGCATGTGCTGCCTCCTGCAGTTCGGGGGCAGTCACGGAGGCCTCCTCAAGGTGAGGGAAGGTTTGTTCCCTTATCTCAGAGCAGAGAGGAATACCTGACAGCACGTCCAGTGTTCCAACGGGGGGGAGGCTGGGGAGGGGGGGTGCTAAAGGCCGCATCCAAACCCCAGCCCCTGGGCTGGGCTGCCCTGATTCAGGCTGCTGACGTGTGTTCAGACTTGCACCTGCTAAACAGCAGGCACCGATGCAAGCAGCCCCATTGGGACAGCTGGTGCCTACCCCAGGGTAAGGGGACCAACGCTCCATGGGGGTCCCAGCCTGCTCCCAACCTATGTTGGATACAACACAGGCCAGCTGGCCAGCCTGTTCCAGCACAGGTTAGGATTGTGCCCTAAATATCAGCCCAGCCGAACCTCCACTACCTCTAGATATCTCTGGACGGGCTCCAAGGAGTACGTGACAAATGAGGCTGGAAAGTGATGCAAATAAGTCACCTGTTGAGACGCTGCAAAATATCGAGAACATAAGAACATAAGAAGAGCCCTGCTGGATCAGGCCAAAGGCCCATCTAGTCCAGCTTCCTGTATCTCACAGCGGCCCACCAGGTGCCCCAGGGAGCTCAGTAGACAACAAGATGCCTGCATCCTGTTGCCACTCCCTTGCACCCCGTACTCTGAAGTAGCCTACTACTATTGTAAGGAGGTTGCACAATCCATCATGGCCTATAGCCCACAACAGACTTTTCTTCCAGAAATCCGTCCAATCCCCTCTTAAAGGCATCTAGACCAGATGCCATCACCACCTCCTGTGGCAAAGAGTTCCTGTTGTTGGCAAGTGGAGCAAAGACGAGTACAGATGCACCCACAGAAACTTGAAAGCCCTTTCCCAGCCAAGCACCTGCTCTCCAATCCCCCTTCCTCTTTGAATCCCCGAAAGGAGGTCAATGCCTGCAGAGGTTTGGCTTTTGGTGGGTGACCTGGAGCCTTTGCATGAGATCAGAAGGATGGTTTCCACAGGGCTTGAGCTTTTATGGCCGCTTGCTTGGTGCGGGCACACAAGCTCACTCTGGATCAGTCAGAATGTGGATGGAACATGGAATAAGACATGGGGTGCTTTGAGAGTGAAGGTGTTGAAACTGTAAAATAAACTAATTCCGAACCGTTCCCTGAAATTCTGATGCTCTCTCTCTCTCTCTCTCTCTCTCTCTCTCTCTCTCTCTCTCTCTCTC
>JAJKFI010000022.1:8705687-8720142 GCA_029204185.1 Lerista edwardsae
CTCTCTCTCTCTCTCTCTCTCTCTCTCTCTCTCTCTCTCTCTCTCTCACACACACACACACACACACACACACACACACACACACACAGCTGTTGTAACAGTTTTTTTCCGGATATTCTGGGAAGTTGAATTAGAAAACACAATAAGCTCCATGGAATGCCACGCCAGAGCTATTGACTCTTGAATCAAGAGGAATGGGAGACAGCCTGACCACCTACCGCAATGGATTACGGATACTTCCGAATGTCTGCTCATACAAAGTCCACGTTGGATACTGAAGTTCTCCACGATTTAGGGCCCTATCCTATCCCATGTCCATTATGGACGCCACTGAGGGGTGTGCTACATCCTGCAGTGTGTGTGTGTGTGTGTGTGTGTGTGTGTGTGTGTGTGTGCAAAGGCACCGATACATTTGTAAGAACATAAGAACATAAGAAGAGCCCTGCTGGATCAGGCCAAAGGCCCATCCAGTCCAGCTTCCTGTATCTCACAGCGGCCCACCAGGTGCCCCAGGGAGGCAGGAGACAACAAGATGCCTGCATCCTGTGGCCACTCCCTTGCACCCGGTACTCTGAAGTAGCCTACTACTAATGTAAGGAGGTTACAACCCATCATTGCCTATAGCCCACAATTTGTAATTTATAATTCTCAATGGTTCTCTTTGGGTTTCATAGTTGTAAGATTTTGAAAAGGACATTATAATTGGACCTGTTCCATTATCACTCTCGGTTCCTTCCTACAACGCCCCCCCCCCCCCCCAAAAAATCTGTTTCAGTAATGGTCAGGTGAGCACAAATAAAACAATCTACAGCAAAAGAGTCTTCGTGCTATTTCTTTCATGCATGTCCCTTGCCCACTTTGCACCTAATAACAGCCCAAACTGGATTCCAAATAACCTTTTAAAACAAAAGGTTTAAAATAAAATAAAGAAATAATTGCAATTGCTTCTATTCTGGCCAGCCTTTGCTTTGTTAGGAAGATTTCTGGCTGCCTTCCTGTGCATGAAAACTACCCCACTGGCAATGACAACATACATGCGAGGTGAAAAAATACTATTTCCAGGAGATCTTTAAAAAAAAATTAAAAAGGAGAAATTGCCTTCAAGGTGACCCTGGGAGATGTTAATTGTCCTGCCAACAATGACTGAACCACAAGAGACAGTTAATCTGCATTCCTAAGTCAGTGCTGTGATGTGCAGCGATGTGTCTTTCTAAGCCTCAAGAAGTCTTTGCAGCTTTGAAGACAGTGAGAGCGCAATCCTAACCTGGAGTTAGGCCAGCACAGTATGGCCGGCACAAGGGACACCGTAAATTGCATTTGGACCACTCTCAGCACACATCTGTGCTGGCCTCTGACTCTGAGAGTGGTCCAAACATACTTTACGGTGTCCCTTGGTTAAGGATAAATTTCTGGATTCCAAATGTATGGTTCAAAAGAAAGGTTTATTGTCATATTTGCAAATATGGGTGGCAAGCAAATGCCAAAACAGAACAAGCTGCGTACCACACTTTGCACAAAATGGGTACAACAATTTATACTACTGAGGCGGAGCTTCTTACTGTATATTCATTGGTTATTTTTCAACCACCTGCTAACACTCATGCAGAATAATTTACTTCCCCCTCCCTTCCTTCTTCACATGTACATCCCTCCTTTGCACATGCTTTTACCCAGGATGCCTAGGGATGGCTATCACGCTGACTCAATGCAAGTTTCACCCAAGGTTACAGCTGTGCCTTGGTTCCTGGGAACTAAACTGAATGTATCAGTTTAGGAATACGCACACTTTTACCAGTCAGGCCTTGCCTGTGCCTAAAACACCATTAACCACCTCTTTGCTCTTGAGAGAGAACAGTAGGCCTTATATTTTAGTGTTGAGGTTCAAAGTCATCATGGGTTTATATTACAATTGATTCATATCCTACACCTTGTGCCGGCCAAACGTTGCTGGCCTAACTCCAGGTTAGGATTGTGTACTGAATCTCTATTCTCCAGCTTCCAATGGCTTAAATCTGTGTTTTCAGAGGTCAGGAAGCTAGCAGCCAGCTAGCAAAGAGAGAAAAATTAGATTTTGCTGACTTCAAAGGGGCAGAAAGGCTCTGCAGGAAAAGAAAATAAGACCCTGCAGACTTGCTCTGTGTCTTCCTAGGGAGTCCATTTCACAACTGGGACGTTTGTGCCTGACGCTAAAAAAAAGATCAGTTTGCGGGTTTGTTTCAGAATTCACATCCTATCTCTGCATGAAATTCATGCAGCCTTCCAGAGCATCAGCAATACTTGGGAGTGAAATAAATTGTTGTTTTTGCTATTTCTTTTACATTGTTTTCTGTTGAGTGTATGCATGAGCCCGGTGGTGTATATAAATCAGCTGTAATGACCAAAAGAAAGCTGGGAAGGGCTCTCCAAGTGTACTGCACATTTCAATAAAGGGCTGTTAGTACTGTATATTTTGCCCGGGTGTTGTCTCAGCCAGTCCAACAGCAAACCATGGGAATTTGTCCTCAACCCAAGGTACACACTTTCGCGTGCACATAACCAATTTTATGTTTTTATTGAGTCTTACACCCTGCCTTTCTTTCCCAACAGGAAACTCAAAGCAGCTTATGTCCCTTGAAACTAACATAGGCACAAAACACAAGGAATGAACACTCAACAAAGCAAAAAGGATTAATTAAGCGAGGAAGGGGTGGAAAAACATTCTCATAACCACAATATAAAACTGATAAGCAGCCCTGTGGGCTCAAGGGAAGCTGACCATTTTACGCCAAAAAACTTAATGTTACAGCAATAATATAAAACGTAAGAAGAGCCTTGCTGGATCAGGCCAAAGGCCCATCTAGTCCAGCTTCCTGTATCCTACAGTGGCCCACCAGATGCCTCAGGGAGCACACGAGACAACAAGACGCCCGCATCCCATCGCCACTCCCCTGCACCTGTCATTCAGAGAAAGCCTACTTCTAAAAACAGAAGGTTGCACATACCCATCATGGCTGGTAACCTGAGATGCGCCACTTCCTCCAGAAATCTGTCTAGCCCTCTTTTAAAGGCGCCTAGGTCAGACACTGCCACAACATCACGTGGCAGGGAGTTCCACAGATTACTTACACATAAGCTAAGGAAATATTTTGCTTTTCTTAAAATAAAGCCTAGGCCTGTTTGGTCAGAAGTGAGTCTCACTGTGCTCATTGCAGTTTAATCGACAGTAAGGGTGCTCAAGACTGCAGCCTAGCAGGGTAAGCCTCAGCCCTGTTTACTCAGAAGTAAACGTGTGTTCCAGTGGAGCTTGCTCCCAGTTAGGCATGCTCAGCATTGCCACGTGACAGTTCAAGCCTAGGCGTGTTTAGTCAGAAGTAGGCCCCCACACTGTACTCAGTGGGGCCTACTCCTAAGTAAGCAACATGACTGCCAGACTAAGCCTAGGCCTGCTTAGTCAGAGGTAGGCCTCAGCAGGAGCTGAGCCAGGAAAAACAAAGGGTTTGGTTTGGGCAAGAAGGTTAGATAACAGGAGATGACATGATGTCATTTTCTTGAAGCCATGGGTATACAAATATGGCTGACTCAGATCTTTCCTGCCAAGGAGGATTGCCGCGAATTCATGAATAAAAATCTCCCTGCACGTGTGTAAAAGTTAATAACAATCTTTTTAATCATGCCTGCGTGTTCTGCATACGGGTGTGCAAATCGCTGTATGAAAAATGGGATTTAATTTCCACGGAAAGATTCATGTATTCACATTACATCGGTTCAATAAAACTACAATTCACTGAAATAGTGCATTATTTTTGAAGCTGTGTAATTTCTTGTTTTTCCTAGCAGTCTTATTCACCATTTTCTGACACCCACTGTTAATGGTCTAGAAGGAAAAAAAATATTTCCCCCTCCTTTTTTCCCCCTTCCCGTTTACACTTTTTTTCCACCTTCCATTTTCTACTGTAATATTTTCGAAATTCTGAACATTAACATAATTTGTTTTGTTGGGGGGGGTGTGAGTGTAGAAGTTTTAAAAAAACTCTTAATAGTCTAGAAGTAAAAAAGAATTCCTCTCATATTGACAACTACTTGTGTTATGAAGATATTTTAATGTAATTTTCCTACTGTATTACTTATGAAATTCTGAACATTAACAGACTTTTTTTTTTATGGGGCATGACCGTTTTATTTTTGCTTGTGTAGATTTCAAAAAATAAGTCTGTCAAAACAGTGCAATCTGAGTTTAAATAGACAGCAAGTAGCATTTTGTCAGGTATGTTCAGTAATATAATTATGAGGAATTTAACCTTGTAATTGCATATTAAATCATAATAAGGTTACCAATAATGTTTCTACACGATCACATGTTTTTGTTTTCGTAAGTTTTTATTTTTATTCAATCCTAAACAGTACGAGCAAAGCAATCTGAAATGCTTGGAATGAGGAATGTTTTGAGTATGCCAACATGGCTGCTAAGCCTGCCCCCTGGCTTCATTTCGCTCCTATTTCTTTTTAAGGCGTGTCATCTCCTGTTATCTAACCTCTTAGGTTTAGGTCATGCAGGCCCGAGGGCTGCTCAGGCTGGAGGCCCATGTAGGCCGCTGCATGGTGACATCATCTGCCAACAGTCATTTTTCAGGCAGAGAGAACCGTTGGCAGCCACTTGCTTCTCTGCTCCCCCCTCGCCTAGTAAGTTTAGGGAGCTTGTATAGGCCTAGTAAGTTTAGTGAGTCTGGGGAGCTTGTGCTGTGAAAATGCACAAAATGGCGGTGGGAGCAGAATTAGCCACAGTCTCAGAGCGCAACCCTGGCCTGGAGTGAGGCCGGCACTGTTAGGCCAGCCAAGTTTGGCCGGCACAAGGGCCACCACAAAGTATGTTTGGGCCACTCTCAGAGTCACGGAGGCCAGCACAGAGATGTACGCCCTCCTCCCTGACTCCGAGAGTGGTCCAAACGTGCTTTTCGGTGTCCCTTGCGTCGGCCAAACTTTACTGGCCTAACTGTGCCGGCCTAACTCCAGGTTCGGATTGCGCTCACAGTCTCATAGGAAAAATGGCACCTCTTAAGGGTGCCATTTATAGAGAGCCAAATGGGCGGCACTCCTGCCCCCTCCCCCAGCCAGTATTTCAGGTTATTTGTGGCTGGGGGCGGGGGGGGGAGAGGGGTTAATTTACAAAAGTATATCTGTTTTTCATTCTGTTGGTGACATACAGTCCAGCTGCGGACTTACTTGGGTGGCTGGCAAGGCCATTATGGTCAGGAGCTGGGGAGTTTGCAGGCCTGAAGCTTGCAAGCTGAGCTGGCTCATGCCTGGGCACAAAGTAGCACTTGGGGGAGACAGGGGGAAAGCCAGCTACAAAAGAGCCTATAACATGTGGGTGAAGGAGCTAAGGGAGGCAAGGAGGCCCGGCTTGCTGGGCTCCTGCCACAACCTCCCTGGGAGACCCCTTGAATCCCAGTGGTGGAGGAGACTGAGGAAGTTTTGTTGGGGTGCACAGGGGGTCCCTACTGTAGAGTAGCAGCAGAGCAGACAGCGGTCTGGACACTTTGTTCAGTCCGGCAAGCAGCAGAATACTGGAACGGCTCCTACCCAGTGATGTCATGCAGGGGGAACGCGGGGGAACTCAGTTCCACTAGTTAAAATTAGGGCTGACTCCGCCCACTTCACTCTCCCTCCTCCCCCCTCCCAATTCCCCTGCAAAGAGCTTTTCTTCTTGGTTGGCCGGCACTCAGAGGGTTAAAGGGAGCAACTCCGGATTCCTAGGGGGGTGAAGGCAGTGATGTCATTCAGGGGGAACGGACCAGAACGGGCATTCCGGATCCTAACGGGCTCCGTGGCTGGTTCCGGGTTCCCGACAAGTGCCAATCAAAAGTGAGTTCCTGTTCCTAAATCATTTGAATGACACCACTGCTCCTACCGCAGGAATGTGTAGGGAGGCAAGCAGACTCAAGGACACAACGATGTTTTCTCACCACGGTGTATTGTACAAAGGAACGGTGAAGCAGACGATACAGCAAACACAGAAGGAAGGTCTCACACAGGAAACCAGACAGATAAATCTCTGCGCTGATAAATCTTTCCGAATTACTCTCCAAACTGGCAGACTGCTCTGCAGCAATTCGCCCTTCATCCATGCTGGTAGAGAGGTACTTGCGCTACCTTTATACCAGTTTGGCCTATCAGTGCTTGCTGCTGGGCTAGCCTTGGGCCAAACGGATTTGCCCTTTGCGCTTGGCCCGTGAGTCACTAAGTAGGTGATTAATTAGCTCTCACCTGCTGAGTGACTCAGTGCTTTGAATTTGGCAGGCCTCTGGTTCAGGCTCTTTGTGGCCTGGCTGTGGCATCATCCAAGAACTCTTGGTCACTGGTTTTAAACTCAAACCATGACAGAGGCATGGTGCCTCAACCCCCTTTCCACCCCAGCTTGGGGTCTGCTTGCTCCATGGAGAATGAAATGGCCAATGTCATAATGCCATGGTACCGATCGATGGTAAGGCCAGCAAAGTTTGGCCGGCACAAGGGCCACCATAAAGCGTGTTTGGACCACTCTGGGAGTCGGGGAGGAGGGCGCACGGCTGTGTGCTGGCCTCTCTGACTCCGAGAGGGGTCCAAACGCACTATACGGTGGCCCTTGTGCTGACCAAACTTTGCTGGCTTAGCTTATGCCGGCCTAGCTTGTTTTAGGATTGCACCCCCAATGTGTGCTGGAATAGGTAAGCTCCATGCCAAGCAGCCGAGGGGCGGGGAAAGGGCAGGGAGGGGTGGGACACAGGAGGGGGGTCAGAGAGGGGTCGGGGATTGGGTTCAGTGGTGTTATTCTGCCGGAACGCTGGGCAGGACATCCGGGTGATCGACAGCCCACCCATCGCGTTCCGCAGCGTTATGCCGTTTGCGTAACCAATTATGCCGCTTGCGTACATTACGCAAATGGCGTAACGCTGCGGAACGCGACGGGCGGGCTGTTGATCACCCGAATGTCCCGCCCAGCATTCCAGCAGAATAACACCACTGCTTGGGTTCCAGAAGAGGGGCAGGATCCGCAATGATGATGCATGCTGTTTCCTACTCCTTTTTCCGGGCTAGAACCGGGCCAGAACACAATTTCACTCTGACCTGCAGCAGTGATTTAGCAAGCACAGTCGATCTGCTGTGCCTGAGAATGCAAAATTCCCCTCATGGGATACCATGAGAGCCCCGCTAGCCCCACTGTATCAGCGCAGGGGGATTTCAATGGGACTGGGCTGGTCGTCCCTTCACTGAACCTCTGCTGAAGCAGTGGGAGAATCCAACGTCTTCTTTGTTTTGAGCAGGGTGATGTGAACGCTTTGGATCAGGCAGGTCCGGCCTGGACGTAAAGAGACAGAGCTGGCAGCAAAATGGCTGAGGCAACTTCAGTCGTGAGTAAGAGCGAAGGGCCTGAAGCCGCTCAAGAGACTCTCCCCACAAAGGTTAGGTCAAGGTAAGGCCAGTGTACAGATGGGCCCTTGTCCTGAGAGTTCAAGCCGCAATGGGTGCTCTGCGGGAGATTAAAGACTCTGCACCCTGGAGATTGATCACTATTTTTATTCCATGGTTATGGGGGAGAAACAGATGCTGCTCCAGTTGATGCTTCCCCCTACCTCCCTGCAGAACAATCTCCATGAGTCCGTCAGTCAGCTAGAACCACTGTTTTGCAGCTCACTCCAAGAGAAATGACCCCCTCTCCGAGCTCTCGCTTGCTGAACAATGGATTCCACATTCCATTGTTCAGCGAGCCAGGGCGAAATGCTGAGCTAGAACTTTGGAGAGTGGGAGGGGCAGAGGGCGCCTCCTCATCAGGTAGGTGGGCAGCATTTGGCAGGAGGTCTTGGGCCGGCCCTGTGTGGCCCAAAGTCCACAGGCCACCAGGTGCTTGGAGTGCTGAGAGCCCCCACGCAGGAACGCCTTTGTCCCCACAGGTTCAAGTGCAAAAATGTGCTCAGACCTCGCCAACTTCGCATCATCTGCATCGTTTTGACCCTCGTCAGCTTAACCCTCCTGCTCACCACCATAGCCACAAACAACTGGATGGGGGACGGTCAGATGTCCGTTGGGCTGTGGTACGCCTGCCTGCGCCCCTTGTGTGCCAGAACTCCAGACTACATCCACCCGGGAGCAGGTAGTTGGGATTGCCTTTTCCTGTCCTCCCTTGGGTCCGGTGGGGACAAGAAAAGTAGGCAAGGCTGATTTGAACCCGGTTTCTGGCATTCTCCCAGACTGGGAGATGGGACGAGGGCGCGCAAGCCATTGCAAGCCATTGTTTAAAACGTTTTGAGTCGTCGTTGGGAGACATCATGAGGCACTCATGCAATTGTTTCCCAGCCTTGGAGTCTCACGGAAACATTGGCAGATATATTGTGGCGTCCTTACAAATCCTGTTGATTCCAGGGTGCAGCCGGCCCACCCATGAGGGAAACTGAGGCAGTTGCCTCAGGCAGGAGATGGACAGTGGGCGCTCATCTACAGCTGCCCACTCACTCCACTTCTCCCGTTCTCTGGATTGGAAAAGGAGGAGGAAGGTGGTGTGGAAATGCGCAGGAGGGGAGAGTGATGGGCTAGAGAATCAAACCAGTGTCCACTCTCCTCTAGACTGCCCCCCTCTTCCTTTTCCAAGGAGTGCGTGGAGCAGAATCTTGCACACCGTTTGATATGCTTCAGCTGGTGCATAGGACCAAGGAGGGTTCAAAGAGTATCACTCCCCCTTGTGAAGCTTGGCATCTCTTCCTGAACCTCAACTTCACAGAACAACTCAACTGTGCGAGGAAGAGGGGCAGGGTTTGTTGTGAATCAATGTCATCTCCTCTCTCTGTCTCCCGACAGTTGGCCTGAAAGTTGTCCAAACCTTGCTCTTTGTGGCCGCTTTCTTTGCCCTTGGCGCCGTCGTCATCCTCAGCATTTCGTTCTTCCGCACTCACATCAAATGGACGTCCTTGGCCATGCTGTCGGGCATCGCAAGCATCACTGCAGGTACGAACCCATAAGGGCCATCTCGCTCCCCCTACGATAGGTCGGTCGGGCATTCGAGGCCCAGCCTTGATCTGTCCATGGAGCTGCGGACGTGGAAGTCGAACCAGCCATTGCAAAGTGGTTCTCCACTGTTGTCAACTCCACCGGAGGTGTGGATGCAGAATGCAAATGGTTCTGCCCAGTGGTGGGATTCAAATAAATTAACAACCGGTTCTATGACATCATAGCCGGAGCAAAAAAAAACCTGAAGCCAGCCGAGGTAAGCGAGTGGGCGGGGCCCAGCCATTTAACAACTGGTTCTATAGAACCTGGGCAAACCCCCTGAATCCCACCACTGGTTCTGCCCCCTAAGTCGCATCAGGTTGGAGCCACCTGGAGTCGCCATGTTCTTGCCCTCTCCTCGGGGTAGGTACCAGCTGCCTCAATGGGCTCTTAGGGTCTACGTCTGCTATATAGCTTGTGTCGGCCTCAGGGGGCACCTTAGATTGCATCCTAAATGTGATGTTGTCATCGAGGGGGAGCTACAAAACCTTCTTCGCCCCCAACTGTCAGGTGCCTTCGTTATGCCAAAGACCTTAACGAGTCTCTCTCTCTCTCGAGGCGTATTTATTATGATTGGCCTGTCTCTGTACACGCACGGATCCCAGAAAGAGAAAACCACGGTTCATACAGAGTGGTCTTACTCCGCTGGCTGGGTCTCCTCCAGTTTATTCCTTCTAACTGGTGAGTGTAACGATGCCCACTGAGGGGTGTTGCCTGTGTGTTGTCCCCCCCCCATTGCACAGCACGCACACACCCTTAATCACCTTGCTGAGCTGTGGGTGGGCCTGACAGCATCTGGCACACTGGCGCAACGCAAGGCACCCGGAAATAGCTCAGCGTTGATGTGTAATCACACTACTGCCAATTGCGGCTGTCCGCAGAGGGAGATCTAAGGGAGGGCAAAGCTCTAAGTCTTGCAAGAAGCCTCACCTTGCAGTGGTAATCACTCCTCTCCTGCACTGTTCTAGCCAATCCTCACAGGGAAAAGCAACATCTTGGTGTTGCTTACTGGCTACAGCAGCAAGGGAGAGGAGGGATTTACATGACAGGGTAAGGCTTCTTGCAACACTTAGAGCTTTGCCCTCCCTGTAGATCCGCCTCTGGCTGTCCGGAAGCTCGGGTGAGCAGGAGGGCCCTTCCGCCACCACTGGGGTCCACTTGGTGGGGGCTCAGGTGGGGTGCCCGGCCCCGTCCGGCCCCACCCCAGGGCAGAGTACCTGGGGTGGGCAGCTCCAATTGCTCCCCCCCCCCAGTGATGCCACTGTGCCCAATGAATGAGGGGGTGTTAGAAGTCAGTTGAGAGGTCCTGTCTCGCACCACTGTTCCCCCCCCCCAACAAAGAGAAAGAATTATGAGCAAAAGAATGCCTTTGGCGTTGCTTGCCCCCAGCGGCTGACGTTTTTGTACCGCCCATCCTCCAAGAGCCTCAGGGCGCTGTAGCGTTTCCTCCCTGCCTTTCATGCTCACAACAACCCTGCGAGGTCGGCAAGGCTGAGAGATAATGACTGACCCAGGGGCGCCCAGGAAGCTTCTTGGCTGAGCCGGGATTTGAACCTGGATCTTCCAGGTCCAAGTCCAACTCCCAAACCTTCCATTATGCATGGAAGGGATAGAGTCGATAGAGGGATGTTCTTTTCCCTCTCTCAAAACACCAGAACCAGGGGGCATCCGCTAAAACTGAGGGTTGGGAGAGTTAAAACAGATAAAAGGAAGTACTTTTTGACCCAGCGGGTAGTTAATCTGTGGAACTCTTTGCCACAGGAGGTGGTGATGGCATCTGGTCTTGATGCCTTTAAGAGGGGATTGGACGGATTTCTGGAGGAAAGGTCCATCGTGGGCTATAGGCAATGATGGATTGTGTAACCTCCTACAAAGGTGGTGGGCTACTTCAGAGTACTGGGTGCAAGGGAGTGGCAACAGGATGCAAGCATCTTGTTGTCTCCTGCCTCCCTGGGGTACCTGGTGGGCCGCTGTGAGATACAGGAAGCTGGACTAGCTGGGCTTTTGGCCTGATCCAGCGGGGCTCTTCTTATGTTCTTATGTTCTTATGTTCAAACCACTGCACCATCCTGGCTCTCCCCCCACCCCCGCCCCACACACAGATTTGCTCTCCTTCCCTTTCCCAGGTGTGGCCACATTAATGATCTGCAGAAAGGAGCCGCCTTGGGAGCGTCCGGAGCCTCAGGAGCCTCGAGAGTAATCCGTCTTCCCAGGGTCCGTGTCAGGAGCTGATGGACTATCCCGGGGTACGGAAGCCGGCTTTCTGGGCCACTGAGCCATGCATTTCCAGACCCCCCCCCCACAGGATGAGGCATAGTGGCCCCGAGAGAAAGTGCGTGTGTGGGTGTATTTTGTGTTGAGCTCTTGTGCACCTCCGACTCTCGCTGTTCTTCTGGGGTGTCCGGAGAGAGACAGAGCGCTCGCTCGCCCCTTACATACAAGAGGCCAGCCGTTTTGTTTCTCCCTGGCTGGAACTAGTAACAAGAATTGCATGGCTTTTGAACCACAAACTGACTCCATCTGAAGGTGGAGAGGACTGCGGAGAAGTGGCAAGGTGGGGTGTGTGTGTGTGTGTGTGTGTGTGTGTGTGTGTGTGTGTACGTTGATGGTTTTATCTCTAGCATAAATAAACAGACTCTGGGCGGTCTTGGATGTGAATGGCAATTTCGGAGTCACTGGTGTCCAACTCTCTTCCTGCACACGGCCAGCCCGTTGATGAGGCTGGTTGCTTCTGGGAGAAGACTGGCGAAGGGCACCAAAGGAAAAGGGGCAGAGGCGTCATTCAGGCGGAATGGCCCGGTACTCCGTTCCGCTAGTTCCGCGGAGCTCCCGGGCCGCGCCACTGCTTCGGAGGACGGGAGAGCTGCTGCTGGGCCCTCCCTCCCTCCCTTGCGTCCGGAATCGCTCTAAAATGGAGCGATTCCAGCGCAGTGAGGCTTGGGGGGGCGTGGCAGCCCTCTGCCATAGGGGCGGATGGCTGTCAATCATCCGAGCGTTCCGGTAGTTGGCGCGCTCGGATGCCATCACTGAAAAGGGGGGATAGAGCAGAAGAGGAAGTGCTGAGGACATGAGAGTGCCAGGCTAGAACACTGATGCTGTAGCCCAGGAGTGTTCAGACATAAAGCCTGCAGGAGCCCATTATAACTGGGCTCTCCTAGGGTGGTAATCGGCATCTCTTGAAATTAGGAACACGGTTTGCACGTTTTCTGTTATTTGCAGCTCATGAGTTTCGATGGTGAGAACACAGTGCTTCTTTCTGGCTATCACCTGCTTAAAAGCCATTCTCTACCGATGATGCGTTAGAGCAGCATTGGTAGAAATGCAATCTCCAGCGCATCATTGGTAGAAAATGGTGTCACTTTCAGCGGCTCAGCAGGCACCACGAATGCTTTCAGCCCACTGTATAAAATGAGTGAACCCCCTGCTCTAGCCCGCCACTTTCATCTCCTCCACATTTCCTCTTTGACTCCAACCCCCTCTTCCTTTTCCAATCCAGTGTGAGGAGAGGTTGGAGCATCTCCAGGGAGAGGCAGTACTTAGCAGACTGCCTTAGCCAACAGAAGGTCTTGGGCTGATCCTGTGTGTGACACACACACACACACACACACGCACACACACGCACACACACACATATACAGAGAAAGAGAAAGGACAAGACCCACTTGGCTAAGCCAATCCCCAGTTTCTTACACCAGTGGCATGGCCTGAGTAGGATGGGTGGAAAAACACCATGGGGCACAGGGCTTTGCTCCTAGAACCCTAACCACCTGCCCCAAATTTTGGCCCAGTTCCTTCGACTAGGAGAATGCCTGCTGCAGGCCCATGTCAGTTGCCCTGCCAGAGGACTGCATACAACATTCTTACAGATACCCAGAAAGAGAGAGCAAGTTCACCCACCAATGCTCCGCAGATTCAATAGCCGTCGTTCAACACAGGTGTACAAATACCATCCACCCCACTGCAGGGGAGTGGGGAGGTGCCATCAGCACGAGCTGGGGAGAGACACCTGCACCCCGCAACAGACCATGCCCTGCGGAGCAGTGATGTCATGCAGGGGGAACGCAGGGGAATTCAGTTCCACTAGTTAAAATTAGGGCTGACTGCGCCCACTTCACTCTCCCTCCTCCCCCCTCCCAATTCCTCTGCAAAGAGCTTTTCTTCTTGGTTGGCCGGCACTCAGAGGGTTAAAGGGAGCGACTCCAGATTCCTAGGGGGGCGAAGGCAGTGATGTCATTCAGGGGGAACGGACCAGAACGGGCATTCCGGATCCTAACGGCTGGTTCCGGGTTCCCGACAAGTGCCAATCAAAATTGAGTTCCTGTTCCTAAATCATTTGAATGACACCACTGCTGCGGAGGTTGCCCCTTTCCCATGGTTTTCATTGGCTAGCTAGAAAACAAAAGCAAACCCCGCCTCCTCCCCAAAGCTGGCTTCTTGAAAGAGTGCTCAGCAGCAATAGTTCCTTCTTCGGAGGTTCTGTTCCAGCCCTGGAGCAGAAGGTTCTATGGCAGTTGGCGCCCCAGGGTGGGAAGGAAGGAGGCCTTGCAGAGAACCTGTCCTGGCAGCAACTACAGTCTCTGATTCTTCCCGGCCATTCCCTGCTTCCGCTTCCTCCAAACAAAGGACTGGATTAAAGGGGACCCCCCCCACACACACACACACGCACACCAGTCCCAATGGCGCTCACCAGAATCATAAGCTACGTCATGACCGGCGCCAACGTTTTCCTGCACGTGGTGGTCCACACGTCTCCTGCCTGGACCGTGTACCGCCCGTACACGTCTCCCAACTTGGTGGGCCTGTGGATCATCTGCTCGAAAGAATGGGGCTGCAACCCCCCCGAAATGAACGAAGGTGTGTTGTGCGGAGCTGCACCTGGGCAATGGCGCCACGGGTTGGCTTGCGGGAAGGGCAGGCTCAGTCCTCGATGTTTCCAGGTGGGGCTGGGGAAGCCCCTCCCCACCTGCGTAGAACCTTGGGCCGTAGCAAGCTGGGGGTGGGTGGGTCTGACTCCCCAGGCGGCTTCACACGGGGTGAACAGTCAATATTGTTTTATCCATGCACGCAGTGAGAAACGGAATGCAATGCGATGCTAGGTTGCATTTGAAACTCACACAGAGACCCCGACACACTCAGATCTACCTACAAGACGGGCCCTCCATGTGGATGCCCCATAGGATCTTCTGGAATGTCACCGAGAAGGGAGGGGGCGTCTCTTGGATTCAGCAGTGCTTCCTTGGCACACCTAAAAATATTGCTGGTGTGCTACAGCCACACATCCATACGAGGCCATCTAGGCTAGGAATATACACTGGAAAAGCGGCAGGGTCTCGAGGAAAGAGAGAGCTTTTCTAACCACCGACTACAGGAGGTTCATTAACTGAGGGTACCAGAAACTTGGTCCTTCTCTACCAGAGGTGGATCTAAGGGGGGGGGGAAATCTGTAAGTTTTGCAAGA
>JAJKFI010000022.1:8720242-8780828 GCA_029204185.1 Lerista edwardsae
GGGGGGGGGGGGAAATCTGTAAGTTTTGCAAGAAGCCTTACCCTGTCATGTAAATCCCTCCTCTCCCTTGCTGCTGTAGCCAGTAAGCAACGCCAAGATGTTGCTGTTCCCTGTGAGGATTGGCTAGAACAGTGCAGGAGAGGAGTGTTTTCCACTGCAAGGTAAGGCTTCTTGCAAAACTTAGAGCTTTGCCCCCCCCCCACTTAGATCTGCCTCTGTTCTCTACCATTTAGCTGTGAGGTGGATGGTCCTTCCTGGAGGGGCTTTCAACATAGAAAGCCACAAAACCTGTGTTCTTTTCTGGTAGGAAGAACCCCCTGAGAATTAACTGGATAATGTTTCACATTAAGAATCCATCCCTTGAGGGCTGTCATAGAAAGCAGAGCCAGGCTGCTTTCGCCTTGTCTTGAAAACAAGCAGCGACTTACAGTGCAATCCTGAACATGTTTGCTCAGAAGTAAGCTCTGTTGTGTTCAGTGAGGCTTACTCCCAGGAAAGGGCGCATAGGATTGCAGGCTTATTCATAACAAAGAGGCTGAGAGTGCAATCCTAACCTGGAGTGAGGCCGGCAGGGATAGGCCAGCAAAGTTTGGCCGGCATAAGGGACACTGTAATGTCTGTTTGGACCACTCTCGGAGTCAGAGAGGCCAGCACACAGACGTGCCCCATCCTCCCTGATTCCAAGAGTGGTCCAAACCAGCTTTATGGTGGACTTGTGCCAGCCAAACTTTGCTGGCCTAACCCTGCCGGCCTCACTCCAGGTTAGGATTGCGCCCTGAATTTAATGTAATTGCAGCATGCATGAGCTTGGGCCCGATCCGATCCAACGTTCCAGGGCTGATGCCTCTGCGCCAATGGGGCTTGTGCGGCATCCTGCAGGGGAGGGACAGTCATGGAGGCCTTCTCAAGGTAAGGGAATTCATTGCAGCTGCAGTGGTGCTGGAAAGTGAAATCGGATTGGGCCCGAAATATTAGTAACAGGAAGGAAAAAAAAACCCAGATCTCTTTGTTCCCAGAAGAACAAACGGATGTGGTTGTGGCTGTTTTTTTCTGCGTGGGGAAGGATGCCGGAGATGAGAGTATCTTGGATAACTTTAACTGTCTTGATTGCCTCTTAGCAAACATGAACACCGTCCGCGCCTTCATGGCGACCGCGCTGGCGTCGTCGTTCGTCGCGCTGATCTGGTCCGTGGACTGGGAACACATCGTCCACTGCAACTTTGTCTTTGTCCCGAAAGCTCTGATGACGGCCATCTTCAATTTCTTTGCAGGTATCATCGCTGCCTGTGTAAACCCAGTGATGTCATGCAGGGGGAACGCAGGGGAACTCAGTTCCACTAGTTAAAATTAGGGCTGACTCCACCCACTTCACTCCCCCTCCTCCCCCCTCCTAATTCCTCTGCAAAGAGCTTTTCTTCTTGGTTGGCCAGCACTCAGAGGGTTAAAGGCAGTGATGTCATTCAGGGGGAACGGACCAGAACGGATCCTAACGGGCTCCATGGCTGGTTCCGGGTTCCCGACAAGTGCCAATCAAAAGTGAATTCCTGTTCCTAAATCATTTGAATGACACCACTGTGTAAACCCCGTTATATATAGTTAGATATAGAGATAGAGATTGCTGTGGCTTGCATGGTTGCCAGATTCCTCCCTATGTAGGCACTTACGTGGGCATTCTCAGCCATGCCTGGCAGGCCCCCAGCTGTGGCACTGCCACCCTCCCAGTGAAACACTTCGGTCCTGAGAACTGGGGCAGGTTCAAGGCTCAAGTCGGCTGTCTCCTCCTCTTCAGGAATCTGCGTGTTTGTGTCTCTGATGGTCTTTGAGTTCACCGTGATCCAAGAATTTGAGGAGGTGCATCCTAGGAAAAAATGGGCTTACTACCTCAGCATGGTCATCTGCATTTTGAGCTTCTTGACAGGTGCGTGAACTAAATTCCTAAAGCAGTGGTTCTCAAACCTTTTGAGCCAGGACCCACTTTTTAGAACGACACTCACATTGGGACCCACCAGAAGTGATGTCATTAACCTGGAAGTGATGTCATGGCCGGAAGTGACATCACCAAGCCAGAAGCACAGCGGAAATGTTCTGGTTTCCAGGGCCTCTGAGAGAATTTTATCAGGGGTTACCTCATTATTATAATGAGCTGGTTATTATAATCCACGGGGCTTGTTGTTTTTTAAATTGTTTTTAAATTTGTTTTTAATTGTGTTCTTAATTTTTGATTATATTGTTGTTTAATACTGTTTTAATTGTTTTTAATGTGAATTGTTATATTGTTTTATATATATATATATTGTAATGCCGCCTTGGGTGCCTTCAGGCACAATAAGGCGGGGTAAAAATCAAATAATAAATAAATAATAAATAAAATAAATAAATTTCCTTTGGGGCTCTTTTGAGGACACGCTTCTTTGGTGCCCCTCCTATTCTCCATTGGATCGTAATGTCTACGAATTGCAACATATAAAACAACAGCGGCATTCACAAAATGTGAATGCTAGTCTTCACACAATATACGGGCATGCCCCAGTATCTGCTGGAGTTCCAGAAAAAACCCCATGGAGACCTGAAACCGTGAATTCTAGGGGTGCCTTTTTAAAGATAGGGGAACATCAGTGGATTTGCTGCAACAAGATTTTTTTAAAAAATAGATTTGTTTAATGTTCCCCTAGATTTTTAATAGGCGTCCCAGTATCTATGGTACACTGAAACTGTGGATACTGAATTAGTGGATATCGAGGCATGCCTGTATGCAATCGTTTTCTGAGATCCCAGGAGATTTCCAGCTCCCTCCTTTGGCTCTTTGGCTTTTGACCCCCGATCCAGGTATGCTGTACCCCTGCAACCCCCCATCTCATGGTCCCTGCCAGTTTCTCATGACATCACCTTTTTTTTTTTTTTGTCACTTTCTCCCCCAGGCATTTTGGACCTCGTTTCCTACAAGTACATGCTGTGGGGGATGGGCCCATCGAACATCCACGTGGCTCCGGAAACAGAGGATCAAATTGCAAAGCAAAATGCACAGGTCCCGCGTCTCCTCTGAACCAAGCTGCAGGTTTCTTTCACCCTTGGACTCTGCATCAACCGTGGATACGGTCTGAGCTGTGAAGTCTTCCAAGCTTGAGACAGTTCATAAGGTCTTCCTTGAGGCACCGGTTCAAAGAGGACTCTCTGTGTGGAGTGTTCAGCCATTGGACGGCTTGATTTTGGCCACACGTTTCGCGCGGTTGGAGCATCCCTTCTTTGCATTGTGCCATTTGGCAATCGGAAAGAGCGCCCCACTCAGGCTAATTAAGTGCCCCTTCCCGAAATATCCGTTCCCTCTGTAGGTTGTATCCTAAGAAAGTGAGGGCGCAATCCGAAGCTGGCGTTAGGCCAGCACAGTTTGGGCGGCACAAGGGCCACCGTCAAGTATGTTTGGACCACTCTTGGAGTCAGAGATGCCAGCACACAGACGTATGCCATCCCCCTTGACACCAAGAGTGGTCCAAGCACCCTTTACGGTGTCCCTTGTGCCGCCCAAACTTTGCTGGCCTAACTGTGCCGGCCTAAATCCAGGTGAGGATTGTGCCCTGAACTGTGAACAAGCCCCACAAACACATTCGCCACAATTCAGTCCTGTTCATTTCAATGGAACTGCGTCATGATGGACTTCCTTAGGGTACAAACCAATATAGCTCCTTCGAATGTAAATGAATAGATGAGACCGCCCCTTCCTCTACTCCTGCTCCCCCAAATTACCCCTTTATTGACAAGGTTAGTTTCTGTGAGTTCCCCCATTGGAGCGCCACCTATTAGAAATGTATGGTATTATCAACTTAACATCAAGTTTGGGTAGTACATTGTTTCTGATTTTGAAATCCAAAATAAATGTGAACGTAGAACTGCTTTAGCAAAGTATAATTGCTAGGACATATCACAAAAGCACACACACAATCTATATGTATATCTATATCTATATCTACACACACACACACACACACACACACACACACACACACACACATTCTATTTCAATAGGCATGCAGCCAAAATGGACCACCCACAGAGAAGCTGGGCAGTCCAATCCAGAACTGCCCAACCACCAGGGAGTAAACTTGGGTTAACTTCCAATCATGTTAATCCATTAACACACAGACAAAAATACAGGCAGGCAGAATTAAAATGATCATCCATCACCTTCATGTGCCAAAGAAACTTCTGTTTGTTTAGACACTTATTTTTAATGGCACTAGGCCAGGAAGGAACCAGCAATTGTCCAGGAAATGAAGAGGGACTCTAGGGTTGGGATAGAAATTACGAGTTCTTCAAGATAAGAGAGTAACTGTTCCAGGAAAGGACGAGGTAATTCAATGGGTCTGAGAAGACAGTTGTGGTGGATGAAGTCTGGAACGGGATAAGGTGAAGAGAAGTGTTTGGTGGGGCCTTTCCCCTGCTGACATGACATCATCACTCGGGAAGTCCAATCAGGCACCAGGAATCCATATCTGAGCGTGCATCGGGTTGTGGGAACGGCCCCTGGACTACAGAGGGGGCTCCATGTTGTCTGACGGCAAAGGCCCTCTTGTTTCCAGTGGGGCAACCTGGGTGTTCAGCTGTCTTTTTCCTACGTACTTGTACCACAGGAGGCTGAGTATACCTGGAAGAGCAGGTGGAATGCAAAAGCAGATTTCAGTTCTGCCCAGATGCGTGGCAGGTGCGAGGTTCACCCCAATAGCTAGACAAGCCAAAGGGCACAATGGGTTTTGGCGACAGGAATGACACCTTCAAAAGACTAAAATGTGGCAGAACTTCCAGTCGCATGCAACTGTGATGTCACTTCCGGTTGTGATGTCACTTCCGGGGCATCATTTTGCCCTCTGCACTGGGCTACACGTTCATGAGCTATGCCAGTGCTCCTTTGGAGAGCTGAGCCCCGTTGTCTTCTTTACAGCTGCGGCCCCCTGCCCCGCCTCACCCCCCTTCCCCAGGCCCCACAGGGTCTCCTCACCTAAGATAAAACACAAAGAACAGATGATGCAGCCGATGAAGAAATCCCTGTAGAGTTGAAGGTGGTGTCCCTCCTCATCAGTATCAAAAGTCAGCTGGGTCGATACGATCACTAGAGAACACAGCAGGCAGATCCCTGCAGATCAGGAGGAAAGAATAAGGCTCCTCCACCTGTTCTGTGAACACCCACCTGATCCCACCTTTCTCCCTCCCACCAAATCCCCCTTAAAACAAACCTTTTGCACTTAGCGTTAACCCTTCCATTCTTAGTTTCCCAGCAGCGATGAACCTTTTGAAAAGGCAGGACTTCCTATGCTCTCGGCGAGCCCAACCTCCACTTCCCTGGTCTCTGATTGTCTTAGTCCTGGTCCCTTCACCTCTCTCCAGCCACCTCTTGCATCACTCTGACGGCACAATGTCCCCCTGCCCTGCCTCCTGGCCTGCTTCCAGGTGGTGCATCAGGGGTATCTCAGGGGCTCGCAAAACAGTTTAGCACCAGGACCCACTTTTTAGAATGACAATCTGGCCAGGACCCCCTGGAAGCTGGGTCATGGCTGAAAGTGCCGTCGCTGTGACACCAGAGCCTGCTGCTTTCCTGAGAAGGCAGCGATAAATTGGGATATTCCTTGGGTGATGGCATCTGGTCTTGATGCCTTTAAGAGGGGATTGGACGGATTTCTGGAGGAAAGGTCCATTGTGGGCTATAGGCAATGATGGATTGTGCAACCTCCTTACAAAGGTGGTGGGCTACTGGTACCGGGTGCAAGGGAGTGGCAACAGGATGCAAGCATCTTGTTGTCTCCTGCCTCCCTGGGGCACCTGGTGGGCAGCTGTGAGATACAGGAAGCTGGACTAGATGGGCCTTTGGCCTGATCCAGCAGGGCTCTTCTTATGTTCTTATGTTCTTATATTATGTCCTCAGCCCTTTTCCAATCGCACAGTGAATCAGGACGAGGAAAAGCCTCTTTACCACCTTGGCATGAGCAAAACAATCACCCAGCCCTCCCACTCTCCAGCATCCCATCTTCCCCTATTTTCAATATGGCTGCACTAGGTGTCTTGCGACCCACCTGAAATTGGCTCGCGACCCACCAAGTGGGTCCCAACCCACAGTTGGAGAAATAGTGGGCTATCTGTCTTGTCCGTACCTTCAAAACTCTCCCTGGCTGAGCCCTCTTTTTTTCAGAAACATCTGCACCTACAACCTCCACTTGTTCCAGCTCCACTACCACCAGTGGTGGGATTCAGGGGGTTCGCCCAGGTTCTATAGAACCGGTTGTTAAATGGCCGGGCCCCACCCACTTGCTTACCTCAGCTGGCTTCGGGTTTTTTTTGGCTCCGGCTATGACGTCATAGAACCGGTTGTTAATTTATTTGAATCCCACCACTGACTACCACCCTCAACACCCTGAAGAAGTCCTGCTTCCCTGCCATATCTCTGCCCTTTCTCCCTTAGGCCCGGCGCACAAGCTAATCAGCCATTCCTCCTCATCTGCCCACTTCCTGAATTCGGAACAAATAGAATAGATCAGATAAGGAAGTGCAGAGGAGAAGAGAATGGAGGGCTAGAGTGTCTCAGGGAGTCAGCCAAACTGTGCCTTCTGCTGGCTCTGTGTGGTCTCAAATCTGCCATAAAGCATGTTTGCGGCAACTCAGGAGCAGGATAGGCCAGCACACACACGTGTTCTGGCCTCCCTGGGCCAGGACCCAGCCCTACAACAACCAGGTAAGGCTAGCCTACAGAGGGCTCAGACAGAAGGCACAGGGAGCGCTGAGGGAGGGTGGAGGGAACAGTGTGGCGGGAGGTGGGACCATGGGCGGACTGGCCTGGGGAGGTGGATGGAGCCAGGATCCGGGACTTAGGCCGGATTCTAAGCCCTTCCCAGGCTCGGTTGGCCCTACATAGGCCTCTTAGATTTGCGCCAGATGTTAATTATTCAATTGTTCAATTCAATTGTTGCTGCTGCTGCTGCTAAGCTTCTATAATACCTGTGATAAATTCAGCCACGGAGGCAAATAGGCCTTCTGGAATTTTCTGTTTGATATAACGAGGAAGACGATCCCGGGCGGAAACCATGGGAATCAAAGAATTCATAACGGCTGCTATCAAAAGGATCCGGACGATATCGAGATATACTACAGAAAAACAACAACAACCAAAAAAAAAACTATGCCTGAAAGTTGCTTAGTGCCCTGTGTGATGTACATGTGGTATCCCAACACATCCCTGACTGGGATCCTCACTCTTCAGCCTCCAGCCTCACAAACCTTTTCCCCCCAAATATACCTTGAAATTTCTCCCAGAGTGTTTCCAAGCTTGTAGAACGTCAGGCTACCCAGGTTGCTGAATTGGTTTCCCTGAAAACAGTCCATTTGGTCATGGAGGCTGAGCATTGTCTCACCTGTCCTGTCCTTTCTCACCTGTCCTGACGAAAATGAAACCGCACCTTGACTGATAGCAGGAGAACCACATTCCCGTCACGTAATCGCCGCCCACAAAACGACGCACCAGCCAAAAGGGAGAGATCGTGATGCTCAAGATCACCATGAAATTGAAGCAGGATATGACACAGAATGTGTTCTTGCAACGGTTCAGCAGCCGGACGTTGGAGGGGACCTGCAGGGAGACAGAAAGACCCAGAATCGGAGACCTTCTCATGCTTTGTGCATCAGAGCAGGATTCCCCTATTTTCAGCTGCTGGAGTCACAACACTCAGGGCGCAACCCTAATCTGGAGTTAGGCCGGCAGTTAGGCCAGCAAAGTTTGGCCGGCACAAGTAAAGCATGTTTGGACCACTCTCGGACTCAGAGAGGCCAGCACACAGACGTGCACCATCCTCCCTGACTCCAAGAGTGGTCCAAACATGTTTTATGGTGTCCCTTGTGCTGGCCAAACTTGGCTGGCCTAACTCCAGGTTAGGACTGCGCCCTTAGTGGTTTTCCCCCCTGTAGGAACTCCACTGCATCTTAGTGGTCTAATAAAGTGGGATTCACTCAGGTAAAGTAGAACTTTTTTTTAAGGTGGAAGGGAAGGTCTATAGAAGAGCCTGACGCTAAAAAGTCTGAGAATTGTTGGATTAGAGAATTATGCACAGAGCAGAACTCAGCCTCATTTGTGCCTGCTGAATAACTGGGAGTGCAACTCTAACCAACTTTCCTGCATGGACATGTGGGCCAATGGGGCCTGTGCTGCATCCTGCAGTGGAGTAAGTCACGGAGGCCTCCTCAAGGTTAGGGAACGTTTGTTCCCTTGTCTTGGAGCTGCATTGCCCTTCCTCTGGTGCTGGAAAGTTGGTTAGGATTGAGCCTTCAATCTAATACTGTCCTATGGTACTAGGGCAGTGATGTCATGCATGGGGAACGCGGGGGAACTCAGTTCCACTAGTTAAAATTAGGGCTGACTCCGCCCACTTCACTCTCCCTCCTCCCCCCTCCCGATTCCTCTGCAAAGAGCTTTTCTTCTTGGTTGGCTGGCACTCAGAGGGTTAAAGGGAGCGACTCCGGATTCCTAGGGGGGCGAAGGGGGAAGGGCTGCAGTGGGGAAGTCCCACTGACACAAGCCAATCAAAAGTGAGTTCCTGTTCTTAAATCATTTAGATGACACAACTGTACTAGGGTATTCGCGTCCTGGATCACTGTGTCCCGGTCAAATGTGTCCCTGTCACTGACATCCCTGGGCATTTGGTCCTGGTGTTCTGTTTGGTCTGCATCCTGGTAATTGGCATCCAACCATAACTGGGCAGCCAACAAACTATAACTGGGGAACAAACCCCATATTATATACATTAAGCCTCATAACCCGGCCCTAATCCGAACCGGACCTTTGCCATTTCAAAATAAAGTACATTGAATATAAATATACATATATTGGACACAAAAAGCACAGACACAAATCCCCAAACCAGTTGTCCAGGGTGTGACCAAGGGCTCCAATACAAGCCCTTGGTTACCGGTACAGCTCCAACCTCAGCCGGCACCATCCTTTTCAGGCCTATTCCAACTGTCATGGAATCTTCCCCCAACTGGTGCATGGGGAGGCAGAAAGATTTGCAAAGCAAAACCAGTATGGGAAGACGAGGGGCGCCCACAGCGGCATTCTGCTCATTCGAAAGCTTGTTTTCTGGCCAGCCCAAGCGGAATTCTCTGAGCTCGGAGTGCCATCACCCCAAGGCATGTTTATCTCATTCTTGAAATTGAGCAAATGTCATGGTAGGTTTCTTCAGAAGATGCAGAGTGCTTTCGCCAGAGGGAAAAAGGTAAAGGGAGTGGTGGACGTCCAACACCTCAGAGAGCCATGGGACAGGCCAGGGAAGTAGCTAATGAAAGTGTGGCCAGGTGCAGAGGGCAAAATGTTGCCACGGAAATGATGTCACCACAAGAAGTGATGTCACTGTTGTATTATTGTTTTCTCTGTTTTTTTGGCCATCCCTTTTGACAGAGCAAAGATATTATACTCTGGTTTGTTCCACTGCGTTCTACATAAAATTACCTTTCCAATGATAAACAACATGATGGTATTAGTTATACATCCCAAGGTTTTCTCAATTTTGGCCACTAGTGTCAAGCTTAGATTGTTGCCCCCCTAAAGCTGGTTTCCTGGGGCAAGTGCACCCCCTGCACTTCTTTAGCTATGCCCCTGGGACAGCTAACAATTAGGGTGCAATCCTAACCAACTTTCCAGCACTGACATAGCTGTGCCAATGGGGCATGTGCTGCATCCTGCAGTTGGGGGGCAGTCACAGAGGCCTCCTCAAAGTAGGGGAATGTTTTTTTCCCTTACCTCAGAGCTGCATTGCCCTTACCCCAGTGCTGGAAAGTTGGTTAGGATTGCGCCCTTAGTTATCGGTGCGAACATAGGAAAGAGAAACACCCACTCAATATAAGATTTATTTCTTTTCATGGAGCCGCACAAAAGCAAGAGGGAAACTGCTTGTAGTCTGGAAGTGGCGAGGGCAAGAAAAATCTGCTGGTGTGAGATATCATCAAGCATTTGATACTGGTGAAGAGAAAATCTCCAGCGGAGGAACAGAATAATTCCATCGTCTCCACATGTCCATTCAGGAGGAAGTCTTCGGAAAAGTTGTAAGCGAGGCAAATGGCCACCGTGATTGGCTCTCGCTGAGTGATGTCACATGGACATTGAGTGACACCCCCGGTGCTGGTTGTCCAATCAGTCCACAAGGCTGCATTCTTGGCGTATAGAGAGCCTCCGCTGGGCTATTTGTTGGATGTGCTGAAACAGGGCAATTACACCTGGAACAGACAATGGAAAGCAAGGAGACCTTGGTCACACCTGGCGTCACAGATTGTTCAGCAGAACCTAGTCCTCTGGCCAAGCCAGCAGTTCTATAGGGCAAAGATCAACAAGTTCACGTGGGTAGCCCAATCCTAAGCAGTGTCGGCCTTAGGGCTGCATCCTAAGACCAGTAGGAGACAGCAGCAGCTGTTTTTTTCCCTTGCACCCGGGTAAGCCCCAGGATCGGGGACAACTAGATACCTTGCCTAGCATCACTTGTAGCTCTTGGGCTTACACAGAAGACAAATCCTAATTTTGAAAGAAAGAAAGAAAGAAAGAAAGAAAGAAAGAAAGAAAGAAAGAAAGAAAGAAAGAAAGAAAGAAAGAAAGAAATTTCACATCAGTGGGTTTTTAGCCATTTAACTTGAAAACTGTCCAAGAGAAGACTGTTGGACTTCATGAAATCCAGCCCTGGCACCAAGTTCGGGATTGATTCTCTTTCCCCGTGTAGCCAGGGGGTATAGCTAAAGAAGTGCAGGGGGGTGCAATTGCACTGGGCAACAAGCTGACACTAGTGGCCAAAAAGGTAAAAACCTTGGTATGTATGAATAATCCCATCATATTATACTGTATATCATTGGAAAGGTAATTTAATGTGAATGCAATGAAACTAATGGCATTGGAATATCTGTTTTCTATCAAATAGTTTGCGCCTCCCCCCCCCCAAAAAAGCCCAAAATGAAAATGCAACAGTGATATCACTTCCTGTTGTGACGTCACTTCCAGGCCATCCGTTTGCCCGCTGCACCGGGCAACACTTTCATTAGCTACGCCAGCGTGTGTCGCCTTCTGCCATTTGCTGACCCCATTGGTCGAGGGCTGCGCCCAGGCCCTCCAACCGCCGTGGGTTATTGCTTACCTAAGATACCAGAGCTGGCACAAACAAAGGAACCAAGGTAGAAGTTCAAGGAGAGATAAACAGTGGCGGGTATCACTTGAACCATGAAGAACGTCATCAGCAGAGCACCCAACAAGCATATTCCTGCAGGGAAGGAGGGATGCGCTGGGGTGACGACAAGCATCTCTTCTAATGTGTGGCCCTCACTTCTGACTTGGTCCCTGCTTTTAAAAGGACCTAAGAGGAGCCCTGCGGTATGAGCTCCAATGGCCCATCTAGCCACTATAACATTCTAGTGTTTCTCAAACTGTGGGTCAGGACCCGCTTGGTGGGTGGTGACCTGACGTCAGGTGGGTCGTGGAAAGCTGGGAGCAGCCACCTCAGAAGCTGCAGCCCTGACTCTTGCTATATTCCTTCTTTGTTAACACTCACAGGAACTGTTAACAGTTTTCGTTTTCAAGTGAGGTTTTTTAAAATTTTGTTTTTCATACAGGGTTCAGTCCAGCAGTGTTATGCTGCTGGAATGCTGGGCGGGACATCCGGGTGATCGGCAGCCCGCCCGTCACGTTCCGCAGCATTACTCCGTTTGCGTAACGTACGCAAGCGGCGTAATTGGTTACGCAAACGGCGTAACGCTTCGGAATGCGACGGGCGGGCTCTTGATCACCCGGATGTCCCGCCCAGCATTCCAGCAGCATAACACCGCTGGTTCAATCCCAACCTGGGGTTACGGCAGCACAGTTAGGCCAGCAAAGTTTGGCTGGCACCAGGGACACTGTCAAGTGCGTTTGGACCACTCTCGGAGTCAGAGAGGCCAGCTCACAGACGTGCGCCATCCTCCCTGACTCCGAGAGTGGTCCAAATGTGCTTTACGGAGGCCCTTGTGTTGGCCAAACTTTGCCTGCCCAACTGTGCCCGCCTAACTCCAGGTTAGGATTGTGCCCTCAGTGTTTTTATATGATCCTTTCTCCTCATCTTGCTTTCTCTCAGGGATGTTTCACAGTTGTGCAATTACTGCAGTCCAAGAGTGCCAGTTTGCATTCCAGGAGTGTTATTTTATTACCACACCTTGTCAGTCTGCCAAGAAAGACCACAATCGCCTCAATCAAACCCTCTACCTGTTCTCAATCCCTCTCCAGCTACAGATCTCCTGTTTGTCATGACGGGGCTTCCACAATACCTGTGAGGGAGTTGCCTATAGAAGAGATCAGGACTTCAGGTAACTGTGGACCCAGGAAGTGAGAAAGAAAATCCCAGGATGATAGCAAGGCGACAAAGCAAGGTATCAGAGCTGAGACGGCAAGTGCCCTCATCGCGTCCGGATATACTAGGAGAAATCAAGAAATTCCGTCCATAAATTAAGAAATCAGAGAGAGAGAGAGAGAAGGATGATGTGTTACTACAGAATTGGTTAGCTGGAAAGTATGAGTCTTGTACCAGACTGGTGGCTGTGTTTCTTAAGTTATGTATAAGGGATAGTCATACTGTCTTGCCTTAGAACAGTGGTTCCCAACTGTTTTTCCACTGGGACCCCCTTTTTAGGTACCTGTTGGGACCCCACACACACACACACTCCCATGCCCTAGGGCCGGAAGTGATGTCATGAAGCAGGAAGTGGGCATTGTTTTTAATAAATCACCCTTTTTGAAAGCCTGAGGAACTCAACATCTTTTTTAGAAGGTTCTGTATGCTTTGTCTCTAAGTGATGTTTGTGTTCTGAGTTCAGCGATTGATGGAGCACTGAGAACAACGTTGCGCAGAACACATTGTGGCTTCCCTGCGCCACTGCTGATCAAGGTGGTCAAGCCAAATGTTTAGCAGTGTGGAGTGGAAAAAGAAAACGGCAATCATTGGGCACCGGTTGTGTTTTGCCTCTCTCCCGCCGCTGAAAACCCAACGCCCTCCCGGTCCTATGGCCTGCAAATGGGACTGTGCCCCAGCGTGTAGCTTACCTCCCCTAGCTAGTTGATGACAGCTCTTGGAAGTACATACGACCCACAAGCCCACAAGGTAGAACTCATCCGTGGTGTAGAGAGTCAGCCATAAGGGGGTTGTGTTGATAAAGATCAGAAGCCCAAAGTCAAGACAGCAACAGCCGCAGAATAACTTCCGGTAGAGAGTCATTGGGCAAATGTCAGTCATGGATCTGCGGAGAGAAAAGCTCACCATCAGGTATCCTAACTTGGCATGCTGGCGTAAAGGGGAAAACCAAACAAACACAGAATTAGACGCCAGCAGTTCAGAGAGTGTGGGTGCAATCCTAACCTGGAGTGAGGACACCGTAAAGCACGTTTGGACCACTCTTGGAGTCAGAGAGGCCAGCACACAGACATGTGCCATCCTCCCTGACTCAGAGAGTAGTCCAAACAAGCTTTATGGTGGCCCTTCTGCCGCCCAAACTTTGCTGGCCTAACTGTGCCGGCTTCACTCCAGGTTAGGATTGCACCCTGTAAGAACCAAGCAGCGTGTAGCAAATGCAGCTGGATAACTAGATAACCGCATGTCAGCGGTTTCCATACCAGCCATAGGCCAAGAAGGCTGGTTATGACCAGATAGATAGAAGGCCGAAAGAATTTGGGCAACCTAGCCAAAAAGGTCAAGGGTTTCAAGGTGTGTGGGAATGTAACTGACTACAGTGTGGAATAAGCTCAGCCCCAAGGGGGCACAGACTTGCTTGTATGACTCCTGGAGTTAGGCCAGCACAAGGACCAACGTAAAGCGTGTTTGGACCACTCTCAGAGTCAAGGAGGATGGCGCACGTCTGTGTGCTGGCCTCCTTGACTCTGAGAGTGGCCCAAACGTACTTTACGGTGTCCCTTGTGCCGGCCAAAACTTTGCTGGCCTAACTATGCCAGCCTAACTCTAGGTTGGGATTGGCTCACAGCCTCATAAGAACATAAGAACATAAGAAGAGCCCTGCTGGATCAGGCCAAAGGCCCAGCTAGTCCAGCTTCCTATATCTCACAGCGGCCCACCAGGTGCCCCAGGGAGGCATGAGACAACAAGATGCTTGCATCCTGTTGCCACTCCCCTGTACCGGGTACTCTGAAGTAACCTACTACTAATGTAAGGAGGTTGCACAATCCATCATTGCCTATAGCCCACAATGGACTTTTCTTCCAGAAATCCGTCCAATCCCCTCTTAAAGGCATCCAGACCAGATGCCATCACCACCTCCTGTGGCAAAGAGTTCCACAGATTAACTACCCGCTGGGTAAAGAAGTACTTCCTTTTATCCGTTTTAACTCTCCCAACCCTCAGTTTTAGCGGGTGCCCCCTGGTTCTGGTGTTTTGAGAGAGGGGAAAAAAACATCCCTCTATCGACTCTGTCCCTTCCGTGCATTATTTTGTATGTCTCAATCATGTCCCCTCTCAGGCACCTTTTTTCTAGACTGAAGAGCTTCAAACGCTGCAGTCTTTCTTCATAAGGGAGGTGCCCCAGCCCCGTAATCATTTTCATCGCTCTCTTCTGCACCTTTTCCAACTCCACTATGTCCTTTTTGAGGTGTGGCGACCAGAACTCCTCCTTATATAGGCCTCAGTCTGCACAAGGCCCTGACATTTGCACATGGCCATTTACAGGCCTCTTGCTTGCCCTTACTTTGCTCAGTCTTCCCTCAGGTCCTGCAACCCTTAACTCTTTATATACAAACCCACGTCCAGCATGGAAGACGCCCACATTCCCTGTTCTGAGGACCGCACTTTGCTGCGCGGCGGGAAAGGGGAGGACTTTGCCGCCACGCTTGCTTGTGAATTCAGTGCAATTCAGCTTCAACCTCCCAAGCTTCAACCACCCGGCTAAGCCCTGAACACATCTGACACACCTCTGGCTTGTGGTTGCAGCCCAAGCTAGGCTCACTCGACTTGCCGCAGGCCTTGGCTTCCAACTGCCACAGAACCCTACAGGAGAGAGTCCCGCAGCCGCTCACCTGACTGGGGAATCTACTTTGAGAAGGAACACTCCCATTTCAACAGCCCAGCAGTAGTGCAGAAAGAAGACCGCAGCCTCTGGTTGGAGGAACAAGGTTTCCTGACGCCTGACGCAAAATGCACCCTATAATGCTGTTCCCCTGACTCGACAATGCGCCAGCCCCTTCTCCTCCCACTCCCCATATTTCCTCTTCCTTTTCCAACCCAGGGAATGGGAGGAGAAGGAGGAGCAGCGGAGGCAAGTGGGTGGACAGAGATGGGCACCCTCCACCAACCTGCTACCTTAGGCGACCACTTCAGTTGACCTCATGAATGGGCCGGCCCAGGTGTGAAAGTGGTACACAAAGGGATCTAAAGTGAACAGTCAGAGGGGGTCATGAACCTTCCAAGAACGTGAATTAGCACAGAGACAAAAATAGACGTGAGCCATAATGGATGTGATTGTCTACAGCAATGATTTTTCAACCGCAACGGTGCGCAGGAGCACTAGGAATTTGGAGCACTACGGTTGAAAATGGACGAAAATCTCTTCCAGGTTCTGCGGCTCTGTTTCTTGGGCAACTGTCAGGGGTAACACATTGTCTGCCCCTCTTCCTGTACTGCGTGGAAGGGACATGGTGGTGCTGTGGGTTAAACTGCTGCTGCTGGGTTTTTTGACCGGAAGGTTGGGAGTTCGAGACCATGCGACGGAGTGAGCTCCCGTTGCTTGTCCCAGCTCCTGCCAACCTAGCAGTTCGAAAGCACCTAAATGCCAGTAGATAAATAGGGACCACTTTGGTGGGAAGGTACCGGCGTTCCGTTTGCCACGGCGTATAGTCATGCTGGCCACATGACCACGGAAGCTTGTCCTAGGACAAATGCCGGCTCTTCGGCTTAGAAACTGAGATGAGCACCACCCCCTACAGTCGGTCACGACTAGACCATTCGGTCATGGGGAAACCTTTCCCTTTACCTTCCTATACTGCAGATAGTTCGTAACAAGGAGGTTTAATAGCAGGAGACGGCATGACGTTATTTTCTTGAAGCCACATCTGGGCACCTGCCGCCATATTTGTTGACTCAGTCAGATCATTGCCGCTAAGGAGGATTGCCGCGAATTCACGAATCAAAATCTCCCTGCATGTGTGTAAAAGTTAATATCAACCTCTTTAATCATGCTGCGTGTTCTGCATACGGGTGTGCGAATCGCTGTCAGAACAATGGGATTACTTTGCACAAGTAATTAAAAACATTGTGATTCATTGCTACTGCAAAATATTACTTGGTATAGAATTTTGAAATTCCTTGTCTATGAAGGTTTTCCTGCTTAAATAGGGTTACCACACTGTCTTCCTAAAGTATGCAACCCTCTTTAAATTAGCATATTTTAGGAAAGAAAATCCAGGACACTTGCATATTTTACAAATGAAAATTCAGAACATTTCATAAAAACTTAGTTTCCATGTTAAAATTATCCCTGCATCACAAACTGAAGTTGATATGAAGAAATAAAAGGAAATCAATCCACACACAACTTTCAGCAGTGATTTTTCGGATACATAATGTTTGGTTTGCACACCAGTAAGACTACACATTTGGTCGCTCATCTGAATATATTACATTACCGATAGCGGAACTGTTGTTATTGTGAATTTTACACCAAATGTTATGTGCATGTCAATAAGACTACACATTTGATCATGCATCCAAATAATATAGGTACATTATTCCGATGAGCATCCGAATAATCACTGCCCACAACCTTCTAAGCAGCGCATTTTCCTAATCTTCATAGGCTTTAGAAGGCAAGAAGGAAATGCTGGAAATTCAGTTGGCTCAGGCAGTATACTTTATTTTTCCGCCTTTCATTTTCTACTGTAATATTTATGAAATTAATGAAATTCTGAACATTATCAGAATTTTTTTTTATGGGGCATGACCGTTTTATTTTTGCTTGTGTAGATTTCAATAAAGTCTGTCAAAATGGTGCAATCTGAGTTTAAATAGACAGCAAGTAGCATTTCATCAGGTAGGTTCAGTAATATTATTATGAGGAATTTAACCTTGTAATTGCATATAAATCATAATAAGGTTACCAATAATGTGTCTACATGATCACACGTTTTTTATTTTCATAAGTATTTATTTAAGGAATAAACTATTAAATCCTAAACAGTATGAGCAAAGCAATCTGAAATGCTTGGAATGAGGATTGTTTTGAGTTAACTAACATGGCGGCTAAGCCCGCCACTGGCTTCACATCACAAGCATTAGCACGTTAAGGGATGCCATCTCCAGCTATTAAACCTTCTTGGTTCGTAACTACAGACAGTTGCCCCAGAAACAGGGCAGCAGAACCTGGAAGAAGCTCCCAGATGCCGGAAGTGACGTCACAAGAGGCAAAGACCATAGAGAAGGCCATAGAGGTCAGTGTGCTGTAAGAAGAAGGTCAGTGTGCCGTGATAATTGCTGGTCTACAGCACCCTCCATCAAGCAACAGACAAACATCAGTGTGTTAAGAGGTTTATTTTTCAGGGCACTCTACAAAAGTAAGGCAGAAACATTGTATTTGTCACCACTATGGAGGCGGGAATTCCATTTTGAGTAGAAATGATAAGCGGTTCCAGTTTGCAAGTATCTGGGTCACGGATGTGATAATTCTATAAGTCCAAACCGGATGGTTCTGGTGGAGTTCCGAAAAGCAACAAGTGGCCAAGATGATACTGTCAGAAGCCCTTTCAGATCCAAAATGGCACTTGAGTGATGTTGCCACTTAAAAATTCAGTTGTCCAATCAGGCACCAGGAACCCAGGTATGGTTCAGGATAGCAGGCCCTACGGACTATAATGGAGTCTCCGCATAGTGTGGTGCTGGGGGCGGGCTTCCCACCATTGGGGCAACCTGTGTGAACTGCAGCCTGTCTGCTATAGTCTGGTACCAGATCATGTTGAGCACACCTGGAAAAAGAAAGTGGACCGTGACCAAACGGTTTGCCGCATAGGATTTGCCATGTCGGCTGCTTGCTAGCACGGCAGAGCGCTCCTTTGGGTTGCTGGCCCAGGGCCTCAGAGAGGAGTTTTATCTCTGAAATTTTGGATCCCCTGATAAATGCTTGGAGCCCCTTCCCTTCTCCATTGGATAATAAGTTCAGGCTATCATTGGATCATAATTTCTACGAATGGCAATATATAAAACTATGGGGGCCTGCACAAAGTGTGACTGCAGGTCTTCATGTAAACACTTCCTGAGTTCTCAAGACATTTCCAGCTCCCCTCCTTTGGCTCCTGGGCCCCCATTTTGACCCTGAGCCCAGGTACAGTTGGTTGGCTGTTGGCTGTACCAGGGGGTTGACCCCCTGCAACCCCCTCTTGGGGGCCCTGTGCTAACCCACCTTCTCCACACTGCTCCTGCGCTCCTTCCCACCCCTCCCCTCTCCACCCCTGCAGGTCTGACTGACCTAGAAGGAAGGCCAGCCCACAGCAACAGCAACCGATGTAGAAATTCCAGTAAGGGTAAATTTTCATCTCGGAATTCACAGCGATGCCTATAATCGCTATAGGGAAGACCAGGAAGGCTCCTGTAGGCAAAGAGGAGACTATTTTGATTGGTGGGTCTCTCCCAGGGTCCATCCCAGGAGAGGCAGGGTCCATGCCGGGCATTCCCGGGCCAGGATGTCCAGATGACATAGCCACAAAGGAGGACACAATCCCCCAAAATGTAGGCAGTTCAGAGCACAGTCCGAACCTGCAGTTGGGCCGGCACAGTTAGGCCAGCAAAGTTTGGCCGGCACAAAGAACACCGTCAAGTATGTTTGGACCACTCTCGGCATCAGAGGCCAGCACACAGACTTGCGCCATCCTCCCTGACTCCGAGAGAGGTCCAAACGCCACTCCCTTGTATCTGGCATTCTGAGGTAAATTTCTGAGGCAAACGTCTGAGGTAAATATGAGGTAAATAAAGCAAAGTTCGGCCAGGACAAGGGGCACCGTAAAGCGGTTTGGACCACTCTCGGAATCAGGGTCGATGGCGCACATCCTCCTGGCCTCTGACTTGGAGTGGTCCAAACATGCTTGATGGTGGCCCTTGTGCCAGCCAAACTTTGCCGGCCTCACTCCAGGTTCGGATTGTGCCCACAAGGAAAATGTAGGATGTGACAAAATGAAAGCTGGCTTATGGCCAGGCCTGGTCTCTCCTCTCTTGTGGCCCTCTGTCCCTTCTCAAGAGGCTCACCCCATTACTCTGATGACCCAAAATGCTCCCCGATGCGACACGACCCATTTGTCCTTACTGCCCTCCATGTAGCTGAACAGTGTGATTGTCCAGGGCATCCTGCCGCTCAAGTCATCTCCATTTGGCCCAGTGGGACTGACTCCCGGGGGAGGGGGTGGGGAGGACAACCTGCCACATTCTACACATTGGCATTGTTAGCTGGTCCTAACAAAAAAAAAATGTTGCGCTACCCTTCAGTGATAGAGTGTTCTGGGGCGCACACAATACCTGCACAGAATTCAGCTACTAAAGCATATCTGCCTTCTGAGATCTGCCGGGCTCGTGCCCTAAAGCGATTCAAAAAATTCCGGGCGGGAACCAAGACAATGAAAAGACTGATGCAGGCCAGTACCATAAGGGCCTGAAAAATCATGATGCCTCCTAGAGAAAACAGGAAAAGAGAACAGGCACGCTTGAGAATCCCTTCTTCTGAGTCAGTCTGTGTTTTCCAATGATCATTATCCCTGTTATTATTATTAAGGATGTGTATAAACCACTTTTCAACAACAGACAGCAGGGGCTCCCAAACTGTGGGTCGGGACACACCAGTGGGTCACAAGCCAATTTTAGGTGGGCCGCAAAGCACCCAAGGCAGCCATATTGAAAATACGGGAAGATGGGATGCTGGAAGGGGAGGGCTGTGTGGTTGTGTTGCTTGTGTCAAGGTGGTAAACAGGCTTTTTAGAACCCAACGTATTGCTGCCAGTTCAACTTTTCTGGTCTAACTGTGCCGGCCTAGGGCAGGGGGAAGGAGAATGCCGATCAGGGCAGGGGGAGGGTGGGATGGTGGGCGGAGCAACCTGGGAAGGTGGGTGGGGCTAGCTTGGGCAACCTAAGCCAGATCCAAACCCCTGACCCCAGTCTGGTTGGCCTTACCTGGCCCACTCAGATCTGCGTCATTAATTTCGCTGACAAATCCGAAGAGCCCGGGCTGTCAGTCTCCCCAAACTGAGAATGAAGCTCTCTGCCCGAGGCCCCAGCTTGCAAGGGCTGAGCTCCATGACAAAGCATGCAAAGCTCCCGCTGATTGCATCTCAGGAAGAACATCTGGAGGGACAGGGCGGTTCGGCAGTGGAACAGGGTGTTGAAGGTGAGGGTGGATTCTCCCCAGTGGTGTCATCTAAATGATTTAAGAACAGGTACTCACTTTTGATTGGCACGTGTCGGGACCCGCCCACCATAAGTGACGTCATAAGCCGGAAGTGATGTTGTGGCAGGAAGTGACATAAAAAAGCCCTTTTTGAGGCCTCAGACAATTTTAAACTGACCCAACAGTTGCAACAGTATTCCGCAGCACCCCCAGAACATGTTAAGGAGGGCTGGCATCATGTTAAAGTGACCCAACAGTTCCAAAACCCCACAGCAGCTCATTTTTCAGTGGCAAGGCAAGGCAAGGCTCCGCTCACTGCCTGCCTGCCTGCCTGGCTCTGAGAACGTGCAGGCAACTCAAACGTGCAGGAAATTTAGACGTTGTAGGGGCGGAGTCAACAAATGGGCGGGTGAATCGGCGGGGCCAGCCATAATCCTAGAAACCGGTACTCGCGTACCCCCGCGTACCCCCTGCATGACATCACTGATTCTCCCTCACTGGAGATCTTCAGGCACCTGCTGCAGACGCTGTAGGTAGGAGGGCCTCCTACAACAGGTAGGGGGTTGGACTAGATGACCTCACAGGTTCCTTCCAACCCTATGCTTTTATGATTTTATAATGCATTCCTCATTAATTGGCTTGGCACGGAATGTACCCAATGACCACTCTATTTGGCGCAGGGCTCTTACGTGCACTAGGGGGAAACGGGTGGCATGTCAGCTGATAGCAGATGGCCCAGAACCCCAAAATCACATCAATCTCGTCCTTCTTCACTATCACCCAGAAGGGAGTCACGGTGATAAAGACAACCAGGATGAAATGGATGCAGGCCACGACACAGAATACGTTTCGGTAGAAATTCAGGGGACAGCTCCAGGGGAAGGTCTGCAGAAGGAGAAAGAGGGAGAGAGAAAAGTCCAGAATCAAGCTATGGGGGCAACAAGCTGAGCTTGATAAGAGTGGCTAAAATGGGGAAAACCTTGGCACATATGAATAATACCATCATGTTCTATGCAGAATTGAATGCAAGATGCAATGAAACACATTGGAGTGCAACGTCTTCATTCTAGCGGGCCAAAAAAAAAAAAAAGGAAATGGCAATACAACTGTGATGTCACATCCTGCTGTGATGTCACTTCCAGGCCATCATTTTGTCCTCTGCACTGGGCTACGCCGGTGGACGGGCTACGCCATTCATGAGCTACGCCGGTGGCCAGGTGCTCTGACCGTGGAAGGGGTATCTTTGAAGCCCCTCGCCAAGACAGACAAGTTTGCCAGAGTGAATATAGCAGGGTGGAGACCACCCAGAGACACCCCTGTGACCTGGATTCCCCCTTACCTGCGTACTTTCCTCTGACAAGCTCTCAGAGCTGTACGACAACAGACCAGCCGTCCCTGGAAGAGAAAATGAGAAGCTGCTGCTTTTTCTGCAGGGGGGCACCCTGCAGTCTTGTCTCGTGAAAAGGGAAGGAAGCAGATGAGGGGATCATCAGACCCGGGCCCGCAGAAGGGATTTTTTTTAAAAAACAAACAAACAAAGGAATTGAACAGCATCTCCCATTCTGCAGCATGGATGCAGGTGTCGACTTTGTCGCAGCCATGCATCGTTGCATGCCGTATTTTTGAAATCCCACCCTTCCTAGGCAGGCACAAAGTCACAGCCAACAACCACCACAAAGCCAGGAGGGGTTTTGAGACCTGGCATGTGCACTTTTTTTACCCAGCGGGTAATTAATCTGCGGAACTCCTTGCCACAGGAGGTGTGGGTGGCATCTGGCCTACATGCTTTAAAATGGAGATTGAACAGATTTCTGGAGGAAAAGTCCATAGTGAAAACTCCGTAGGCCTGGATGAGTTGTGCAATTTCCTTATGTTAGTAGTAGGCTATTACAGAATACGAGGTGCAAAGGAGTGGCTACAGGATGCAGGCATCTTGTTGTCTGGTATGCTCCTTCAGCCACCTGGTGGGCCACTGTGAGATACAGGAAGTTGGAATAGATGGGCCTTGGCCTGATCCAGCAGGCTCTACTGATGTTCCTAAGGCCCAGATTGGCTTGCAATTTATGATAGTTCTCCCCCCGCAGATAGGATAGCAAATTGTATTTACCTCAGAATTTTACCTCAGAAATTTACCTCAGAATGCCAGATACAAGGGAATGCCAGATATAAGGGAGTGGCAACAGGATGCAGGCATCTTGTTGTCTTGTGTGTTCCCTGAGGCATCTGTTGGGCCACTGTGAGACACAGGAAGTTGGACTACGTAGATGGGCCTTTGGCCTGATCCAGCAGGGTTCTTCTTAAGCTCTTATGCTTACCTAGGAAAAAAGACAGGAAGCAAACCAGGCACCCGATGTAGAAGCCCAAGTGGGGTAACAGGAAATAGCCTGTGACTCCGAATACTGTCGGTCGGACGAATGTGATCAGTAAGGCTATCATCAAGCACGTTCCTGCAGGCAAGGAAGAGCGTATTAGGGTTGAGTGTCTCTCTTTCTCATATTTTGGCCCTCGTTTCTTGACCTCCTGAAACTGTCGACAGAAGGGGCCCTTAAATTATTCCTCCCAGTAAGAACATAAGGGGGGGCCCCTGCTGGATCAGGTCAAAGGCCCATCTAGTCCAGGTTTCTATATCTTAGGGTGCAAGCCCTGCCCTAACAAATTCCAGAGGGAGTTTCAACTGTGTCCACTTCCAGCTAGGACTGTATACGTCGCCCTCACTGTTGGCTGAACACTGACTCTGAAGAAGAGTCCTGTGAAACTCAGAAGCTTGCTCACTGCTTAGTCATTTGCAGCTGGATCCTCAAAAAGGCCATTCTGCGACTCTTCCGCTATTCGTCGTTGGGGGCTTCTACCCTACCTGTGGAGAAATGGCCTCCAAAAGAGACCATGGCTTCAGGCATCTCCTTCCCAGTCACGCGTGACAGGATCTCCCAGGCCGAAATGAAGGCAAAGAAGCAAAGGAGGAGAGCGGTGATCACAAGGGCCCGGACTGCTGTCATATACACTAGAGGAAATCAGAAAGGAACCATTAAAGGGGCAATCCGAACCTGGACTTAGGCCGGCCCAGTTAGGCCAGCCAAGTTTGGCTGGCACAAGGGGCACCGTGAAGCCAGAGGCGTATCTGATCTGTAGCCTGGGGTGGCGCGAACCATGGGCGCCGGGCAGTGGTGGGGCGGCGGGGTGCCATTGTGCGCAGTCTGCGGGGGAAACCACGCACGCTTCCACCGCCCGCCCTCGCCTCCATTACGCTCCGAAATGGAGTGTTTCCGGGAGCAGGGAGGGGTGTCGGAGAGATGCACAGGGGCGCGGCAACGTCCTGGGTGCGCGGTTTCGTCGCCTGCCATGGGCGTGCTCGGGCCTCCATTCGTCGCTGCGTAAAGCACGTTTCGACCACTCTCGGAGTCAGGGAGGAGGGCACACACCTGTGTGCTGGTCTCTGACTCCGAGAGTTGTCCAAACACAACTAGAGGAAATCAGAAAGGAACCATTAAAGGCCCAATCTGAACCTGGAGTTAGGCCAGCCCAACTAGGCCAGAAAAGTTTGGCTGGCACAAGGGGCACCGTGAAGCACATTCGGAACACTCTCCGAGTCAGGGAGGAGTACGCACATCTGTGTGTTGGCCTCTGACTCCGAGAGTGTTCCAAACATACTTTATGGTGTCCCTTGTGCCGGCCAAACTTGGCTGGCCTAACTGGGCCGGCCTAACTGCAGGTTAGGATTGCACCCTAGGTCTGAACTGGCTTTTTAGTGGTTTGGGCTACTAGTTTATTAGAGGCCAATCCAACTTTCTATCCAAGTCCCCATATATTGTTGAAAAACCTTTTAATAGCACCCAATAAAGCACTGCAGCAGTTGCTTGTTTTCTTTGCTGGTCATAAGAACATAGAAGCCCTGCTGGATCAGGCCAATTCTGCAAGCAATTCTGTCTCTTACCATCGGTCGCGTAGAGGGAATGGCACCGATTCGACTCACACACGGCCCACAGGCCCACAATGAAATAAGCCTCCTTGACAAAATACGTTCCGGGAACATGATAGTACTGCCATAGGGGGATTGCGGTGATCAAGCTGAGCAGGGCCAAGTTGATTCCGGACAGGGCACAGTAGACCTTTCTCTGGGTATCCATTGGGTCAAGCTTGGGAAGGATCTAAAAGGGAGAGAAAGAGAGGGAGGGAGGGAGGGAGGGAGGGAGGGAGGGAGGGAGAAGCCCAGCGTCCAATAAACCAAGAATAATAGCTGACGTTTACTGTAGAGCAGTATTTCCAAACTAGGGTCTGCCAAATGTCAGGCATGGGTCCCGACCCACACAGGCCACTGTAAAGTGTGTTTGGACCACTCTCGGAGTCGGGGGGGATGGCGCACGTCTGTCTGCTGGCCTCTCTGACTCCGAGAGTGGTCCAAACAGACTTGACGGTGTCCCTTGCGCCGGCCAAACTTTGCTGGCCTAACTGAGCCGGCCTCACTCCAGGTGAGGATTGTGCTCTTAGTCTCGTTCTCTGCTAGACAGGGCCAAGCTTCAGATCCCTCTCCCTTAAATATTGTTGTAGTGACCTTTTCCAATGAGTCCAGGTGCCAAACTCAGCTGTCCACATCCCATTGCAGTCCATTCCAACTGCCACGGAACCTTCCCCACCAAGGACCAGGGGGAAAGGTTTGACCAGCACAAAGGGCACCGTAAAGCACGTTTGGACCACTCTTGGAGTCAGGGAAGCCAGCACACAGACCTGTGCCATCCTCCCTGACTCAGACAGTAGTCCAAACAAGCCCGGCCAAACTTTGCTGGCCTAACTGTGCCAGCCTAACCAGTGGCGTTTCTACAGGGATGGCAAAGCTCTAAGTTTTGCAAGAAGCCTTACCTTGCAGGGGAAATCACTCCTCTCCTGCACCGTTTTAGCCACTCCTCACAGGGAACAGCAACATCTTAGTGTTGCTTACTGGCTACAGCAGCAAGGGAGAGGAGGGATTTATATGACAGGGTAAGGCTTCTTGCAACACTTAGAGCTTTGCCATCCCTGTAGAAACGCCTCTGAGCCTAACTCTAGGTTGGGATTTGCTCACAGCCTCCTTATATAGGCCTCAGTCTGCACAGGGCCCTGACATTTGCACACGGCCATTTACAGGCCTCTTGCTTGCCCTTACTTTGCTCAGTCTTCCCTCAGGTCCTGCAAACCTTAACTCTTTATGTACAAACCCATGTCCAGCACGGAAGACGCCCACATTCCCTGTTCTGAGGACCGCACTTTGCTGCGCGGCGGGAGAGGGGAGGACATTGCCGCCACACTTACTTGTGAATTCAGTGCAAATCAGCTTCAACCTCCCAAGCTAACAACTGCCACAGAACCCTACAGGAGAGAGTCGCGCAGCTGCTCACCTGACTGGGGAATCTACTTTGAGAAGGAACGCTCCCATTTCAACAGCCCAGCAGTAGTGCAGAAAGAAGACCGCAGCCTCTGGTTGGAGGAACAAGGTTTCCTGACACCTAACGCAAAATGCAGTGTATAATGCTGTTCCCCTGACTCGACAATGCGCCAGCCCCTTCTCCTCCCCCTCCCCATATTTCCTCTTCCTTTTCCAACCCAGGGAATGGAAGGAGAAGGAGGAGCAGTGGAGGCAAGGGGGTGGACAGAGATGGGCACCCTCCACCAACCTACTACCTTCGGCGACCACTTCAGTTGACCTCATGAATGGGCCGGCCCTAGCGGTGCGTCTTCAGAGAGGCCAGCGCTCCAGTGTGAAAGTGGTACACAAAGGGATCTAAAGTGAACAGTCAGAGAGGGTCATGAACCTTCCAAGAACGTGAATTAGCACAACGACAAAAATAGACGTGAGCCATAATGGATATGATTGTCTACAGCAATGATTTTTCAACCGCAAAGGTGCGCAGGAGCACTAGGAATTTGGAGCACTACGGTTGAAAATGGATGAAAATCTCTTCCAGGTTCTGCAGCTCTGTTTCTTGGGCAACTGTCAGGGGTAACACATTGTCTGCCCCTCTTCCTATACTGCGTGGAAGGGAAATGGTGGCGCTGTGGGTTAAACTGCTGCTGCTGGGCTTTCTGACCGGAAGGTTGCGAGTTCGAGACCATGCGACGGAGTGAGCTCCCGTTGCTTGTCCCAGCTCCTGCCCACCTAGCAGTTCAGAAGCACCTAAAAATGCCAGTAGATAAATAGGGACCACTTTGGTGGGAAAGTACCGGCGTTCCGTTTGCCACGGTGTATAGTCATGCTGGCCACATGACCACGGAAGCTTGTCCTAGGACAAATGCCGGCTCTTCGGCTTAGAAACTGAGATGAGCACCGCCCCCTACAATCAGTCACGATTAGACCATTCGGTCGTGGGGAAACCTTTACCTTTACCTTCCTACACTGCAGATAGTTCGTAACTACAGACATTTGCCCCAGAAAAAGGGCAGTAGAACCTGGAAGAAGCTCCCAGATGCTGGAAGTGACGTCACAAGAGGCAAAGATCATAGAGAAGGCCATAGAGGTCAGTGTGCTGTAAGAAGAAGAAGGTCAGTGTGCCGTGATAATTGCTGGTCTACAGCACCCTCCATCATGCAACAGACAAACATCAGTGTGTTAAGAGGTTTATTTTTCAGGGCGCTCTACAAAAGTAAGGCAGAAACATTGTATTTGTCACCACTATGGAGGCGGGAATTCCATTTTGAGTAGAAATGATAAGCGGTTCCAGTTTGCAAGTGTCTGGGTCACGGATGTGATAATGCTGTAAGTCCAAAACGGATGGTTCTGGTGGAGTTCCGAAAAGCAACAAGTGGCCAAGATGCTACTTTCAGAAGCCCTTTCAGATCCCAAATGGCGCTTGAGTGATGTCACTACTTAAAATGTCAGTTGTCCAATCAGGCGCCAGGAACCCAGGTGCAGTTCAGGATGGAGAGTGCCTGTGGGTTGTGAGCAGGCCCTACGGACTATAATGGGGTCTCCGCATAGCGTGCTGCTGAGGACTGGCTTTCCACTGTTGGGGCATCCTGTGGGAGCTGCAGCCTGTATGCTATAGTCTGGTACCAGATCATGTTGAGCACACCTGGAAAAAGAAAGTGGACCGTGACCAAAGAGTTTGCCGCATAGGATTTGCCATGTCGGCTACTTGCTAGCACGGCAGAGCGCTCCTTTGGGTTGCTGGCCCAGGGCCTCAGAGAGGAGTTTTATCTCTGAAACTTTGGAGCCCCTGATAAATGTTTGGAGCCCCTTCCCTTCTCCATTGGATAATACGTTCAGGCTATCATTGGATCATAATTTCTACGAATGGCAATATATAAAATGATGGGGGCCTGCACAAAGTGTGAGTGCGGGTCTTCATGCAAACACTTCCTGAGTTCTCAAGACATTTCCAGCTCCCCTCCTTTGGCTCCTGAGCCCAGGTACAATTGACCCCCTGCAACCCCCTCTTGGGGGCCCTGTGCTAACCCACCTTCTCCACACTGCTCCCGCGCTCCTTCCCACCCCTCCCCTCTCCGCCCCTGCAGGTCTGACTGACCTAGAAGGAAGGCCAGCCCACAGCAACAGCAACCGACGTAGAAATTCCAGTAAGGGTAAATTTTCTTCTGGGAATCCACAGCGATGCCTATAATTGCTATAGGGAGCGCCAGGAAGGCTCCTGTAGGCAAAGAGGAGACTATTTTGATTGGTGGGTCTCTCTTAGGGTCCATCCCAGGAGAGGCAGGTCCCATGCCGGGCATTCCCGGGCCAGGATGTCCAGATGACATAGCCACAAAGGAGGACACCACTCCCCAAAATGTAGGCAGTTCAAAGCACAGTCCGAACCTGCAGTTGGGCCGGCACAGTTAGGCCAGCAAAGTTTGGCCGGCACAAAGAACACCGTCAAGTATGTTTGGACCACTCTCGGTGTCAGAGGCCAGTACACAGACGTGCGCCATCCTCCCTGACTCCGAGAGAGGTCCAAACGCCACTCCCTTGTATCTGGCATTCTGAGGTAAAATTCTGAGGTAAATATGAGGTAAATAAAGCAAAGTTTGGCCAGCACAAGGCCAAAGTATGTAAGGCCACAGCACTGTAAAGTATGTTTGGACCACTCTCAGCGTCAGAGGCCAGCACACAGACGTGCGCCATCATCCCTGACTCCGAGAGAGGTCCAAACGCCAATCCCTTGTATCTGGCATTCTGAGGTAAATTTTTGAGGCAAAATTTTGAGGAGAATATGAGGTAGATAAAGCAAAGTTTGGCCGACACAAGGGGCACCGTAAAGCAGTTTGGACCACTCTCGGAATCAGGGTCGATGGCGCACATCCTCCTGGCCTCTCTGACTTCGAAAGTGGTCCAAACATGCTTGATGGTGGCCCTTGCCAGTCTAACTGTGCCGGCCTCACTCCAGGTTCGGATTGTGCCCACAAGAAAAATGTAGGCCTGGCCTGGTCTCTCCTCTCTTGTGGCCCTCTGTCCCTTCTCAAGAGGCTCACCCCATTACTCTCAGATGACCCAAAATGCTCCCCGATGCGACACTACCCATTTGTCCTTACTGCCCTCCAGGTAGCTGAACCCTGTGACTGTCCAGGGCATCCTGCCGCTCAAGTCATCTCCATTTGGCCCAGTGGGACTGACTCCCGGGGGAGGGGGTGGGGAGGACAACCTGCCACATTCTACACATTGGCATTGTTAGCTGGTCCTAACAAAAAAAAAATGTTGCGCTACCCTTCAGTGACAGAGTGTTCTGGGGCGCACACAATACCTGCACAGAATTCAGCTACTAAAGCGTTATGGCCTTCTGAGATCTGCCGGGCTTGTGTCCTAAAGTGATTCAAAAAATTCCGGGCAGGAACCAAGACAATGAAAAGACTGATGCAGGCCAGTACCATAAGGGCCTGAAAAATCATGATGCCTCCTAGAGAAAACAGGAAAAGAGAACAGGCACGCTTGAGAATCCCTTCTTCTGAGTCAGTCTGTGTTTTCCAATGATCATTATCCCTGTTATTATTATTAAGGATGTGTATAAACCACTTTTCAACAACAGACAGCAGGGGCTCCCAAACTGTGGGTCGGGACACACCAGTGGGTCACAAGCCAATTTTAGGTGGGCCGCAAAGCACCCAAGGCAGCCATATTGAAAATACGGGAAGATGGGATGCTGGAAGGGGAGGGCTGTGTGGTTGTGTTGCTTGTGTCAAGGTGGTAAATAGGCTTTTTAGAACCCAACTTATTGCTGCCAGTTCAACGTTTCTGGTCTAACTGTGCCGGCCTAGGGCAGGGGGAGGGTGGGATGGTGGGCGGAGCAACCTGGGAAGGTGGGTGGGACTAGCTTGGGCAACCTAAGCCAGATCCAAACCCCTGACCCCAGTCTGGTTGGCCTTACCTGGTCCACTCAGATCTGCATCAGTAATTTCGCTGACAAATCCAAAGAGCCCGGTGGGGGTGGCAACACGGGTCAAGAGAAAGCTCCCCTTATTCCGGGTTGCACTGCAGCCACCACCAAACCCTGAGCTGGATACAGGATAGGCTCACCAGCCTGCCTGGTCCTGTGCAGATGAGGATCGGGCTGTCAGTCTCCACAAACTGAGAATGAAGCTCTCTGCCCGAGGCCCCAGCATGCAAGGGCTGAGCTCCGTGACAAAGCACGCAAAGCTCCCGCTGATTGCATCTCAGGAAGAACATCTGGATGGACAGGGCGGTTCGGCAGTGGAACAGGGTGTTGAAGGAGAGGGTGGATTCTCCCTCACTGGAGATCTTCAGGCACCTGCTGCAGACGCTCTAGGTAGGAGGGCCTCCTGCAACAGGCAGGGGGTTGGACTAGATGACCTCACAGGTCCAACCCTATGCTTTTATGATTTTATAATGCATTCCTCATTAATTGGCTTGGCACGGAATGTACCCAATGACCACTCTATTTGGCGCAGGGCTCTTACGTGCACTAGGGGGAAATGGGTGGCATGTCAGCTGATAGCAGATGGCCCAGAACCCCAAAATAACTTCAATCTCGTCCTTCTTCACTATCACCCAGAAGGGAGTCACGGTGATAAAGACAACCAGGATGAAATGGATGCAGGCCACGACACAGAATACGTTTCGGTAGAAATTCAGGGGACAGCTCCAGGGGAAGGTCTGCAGAAGGAGAAAGAGGGAGAGAGAAAAGTCCAGAATCAAGCTATGGGGGCAACAAGCTGAGCTTGATAGGAGTGGCTAAAATGGGGAAAACCTTGGCACGTATGAATAATACCATCATGTTATGTGCAGAATTGAATGCCGGATGCAATGAAACACATCTTCTGAATGAAAAACATCTTCATTCTAGCGGGCCACAAAAAAAAAAAAAAAAGGAAATGGGAATATAACTGTGATGTCACATCCTTCTGTGACGTCATTTCCAGGCCATCATTTTGTCCTCTGCACTGGGCTAGGCCGGTGGCCGGGCTACGCCATTCATTAGCTACGCCGGTGGCCAGGTGCTCTGACCATGGAAGGGGTATCTTTGAAGCCCATCGCCAAGACAGACAAGTTCACCAGAGTGAAAACAGCAGGGTGGAGACCACCCAGAGACACCCCTGTGACTTTGATTCCCCCTTACCTGCGTACTTTCCTCTGACAAGCTCTCAGGGATGTACAACCACAGACCAACCGTCCCTGGAAGGGAAAATGAGAAGCTGCTGCTTTTTCTGCAGGGGGGCAGCCTGCAGTCTTGTCTCGTGAAAAGGGAAGGAAGCAGATGAGGGGATCATCAGACCCGGGCCCGCAGAAGGGATTTTTTTAAAAAAAAACAAAGGAATTGAACAGCATCTCCCATTTTGCAGCATGGATGCAGGTGTCGACTTTGTCGCATGCCGGAGTTTTGATATCCCACCCTTCCTCCAGCCTAGGCAGGCACAAAGTCACAGCCAACAACCACCACAAAGCCAGGAGGGGTTTTGAGACCTGGCGCATGCACTTTTTTTTACCCAGTGGGTAATTAATCTGTGGAACTCCTTGCCACAGGAGGTGTGGGTGGCATCTGGCCTACATGCTTTGAAAAGGAGATTCAACAGACTTCTGGAGGAAAAGTCCATAGTGGGCTATAGGCCAGGATGAGTTGTGCAGTTTCCTTATGTTAGTAGTAGGTAACAGGAATAATTGGGAAGTTTCCCCAGTAACTAACTCCTCTTTACGGAGACTCCCCAGTTACCGGGTGCCCGTAGCTTGGCAGAGAGCCTGGCTATCTCAACAGAGGAAGCGAGGCAGGGCTGTGGAAGATTTGGCATTCCAGCACAGTGGCAAAGAGACACAAGCACACAGCTTTACCATGTAGAGAAGCTGTATTAAGGTTTCTCTTCAGGAGTCAAGCAGATTAGTCAAAATACACAGGCCAAGGTCAAATATTTCCAGTACACACTTTGCAGCAGACAGAACTTACAGATGTTACTTCTTTCCGGCAGCATGTCACCCTCCTCCTACCTCAACCCACACTGAGTGTCAGCTTGCCCAGGTCTTAAATACTACTGTGGGCCCAATCAGATCTTTACAACGCACAATCTTGAGATGTGCAAAGTTGCACGTGGGCACTTTCCACAGCTGCTGGCTGCTGGCTGCTCTGCGGCCGATGCACACAGGTGCCATCTGAAGACAGGCCTCATGCCAAGACTTTGCACCCAAAGCAAGAAGCATCCCAGGTTTGGGCTCACCCTGAGCCAACTAACCTGACAGTAGGCTATTACAGAATACGAGGTGCAAGGGAGTGGCAACAGGATGCAGGCATCTTGTTGTCTTGTGTGTTCCCTGAGGCAGCTGTTGGGCCACTGTGAGACACAGGAAGCTGGACTACATAGATGGGCCTTTGGCCTGATCCAGCAGGGCTCTTCTTATGCTCTTATGCTTACCTAAGACAAAAGACAGGAAGCAAACCAGGCACCCGATGTAGAAGCCCAAGTGGGGTAACAGGAAATAGCCTGTGACTCCGAATACTGTCGGTCGGACGAAAGTGATCAGTAAGGCAATCATCAAGCACGTTCCTGCAGGCAAGGAAGATAAGAGCGTATTAGGGTTGAGTGTACCTCTTTCTCATATTTTGGCCCTCGTTTCTTGACCTCCTGAAACTGTCACTACCCACATTCGACAGAAGGGGCCCTTAAATTATTCCTCCCAGTAAGAACATAAGGGGGTGGTTGCCTGCTGGATCAGGCCCATCTAGTCCAGGTTTCTATATCTTAGGGGGCAAGCCCTGCCCTAACAAATTCCAGAGGGAGTTTCAACTGTGTCCACTTCCAGCTAGGACTGTGTACGTCGCCCTCACTGTTGGCTGAACACTGACTCTGAAGAAGTGTCCTGTGAAACTCCGAAGCTTGCTCACTGCTTAGTCATTTGCAGCTGGATCCTCAAAAAGGCCATTCTGCGACTCTTCCGCTATTCGTCGTTGGGGGCTTCTACCCTACCTGTGGAGAAATGGCCTCCAAAAGAGACCATGGCTTCAGGCATCTCCTTCCCGGTCACGCGTGACAGGATCTCCCAGGCCGAAATGAAGGCAAAGAAGCAAAGGAGGAGAGCGGTGATCACAAGGGCCCGGACTGCTGTCATATACACTAGAGGAAATCAGAAAGGAACCATTAAAGGCGCAATCTGAACCTGGAGTTAGGCCGGCCCAGTTAGGCCAGCCAAGTTTGGCTGGCACAAGGGGCACCGTGAAGCACGTTCGGAACACTCTCCGAGTCAGGGAGGAGTACGCACGTCTGTGTGTTGGCCTCTGAGTGTGCTCCAAACATACTTTATGGTGTCCTTTGTGCCGGCCAAACTTGGCTGGCCTAACTGGGCCGGCCTAACTCCAGGTTAGGATTGCACCCTAGGTCTGAACTGGCTTTTTAGTGGTTTGGGCTACTGGTTTATTAGAGGCCAATCCTATCCTACTTTCTATCCAAGTCCCCATATATTGTTGAAAAACATTTTAATAGCACGCAATAAAGCACTGCAGCAGTTTATGGTTTGCTTGTTTTCTTTGCTGGTCATAAGAACATAGAAGCCCTGCTGGATCAGGCCAATTCTGCAAGCAATTCTGTCTCTTACCATCGGTCGCGTAGAGGGGATGGCACCGATTCGACTCACACACGGCCCACAGGCCCACAATGAAATAAGCCTCCTTGACAAAATACGTTCCGGGAACATGATAGTACTGCCATAGGGGGATTGCGGTGATCAAGCTGAGCAGGGCCAAGTTGATGCCGGACAGGGCACAGTAGACCTTTCTCTGGGTATCCATTGGGTCAAGCTTGGGAAGGATCTAAAAGGGAGAGAAAGAGAGGAGGGAGGGAGGGAGGGAGGGAGGGAGGGAGAAGCCCAGCGTCCAATAAACCAAGAATAATAGCTGACGTTTACTGTAGAGCAGTATTTCCAAACTAGGGTCTGCCAAATGTCAGGCATGGGTCCCGACCCACACAGGCCACTGTAAAGTGTGTTTGGACCACTCTCGGAGTCGGGGGGGATGGCGCACGTCTGTCTGCTGGCCTCTCTGACTCCGAGAGTGGTCCAAACAGACTTGACGGTGTCCCTTGCGCCGGCCAAACTTTGCTGGCCTAATGAGCCGGCCTCACTCCAGGTGAGGATTGTGCTCTTAGTCTCGTTCTCTGCTAGACAGGGCCAAGCTTCAGATCCCTCTCCCTTAAATATTGTTGTAGAGACCTTTTCCAATGAGTCCAGGCGCCAAACTCAGCTGTCCACGTCCCATTGCAGCCCATTCCAACTGCCACGGAACCTTCCCCACCAAGGACCAGGGGGGAAAAAAGAGCAGGGCGCACCGAGCATTAGCAGAAGAGAGATGCATATGTTTGTTTTCTGGCATCTTTGCACTGGGTTCCCTGATCACGTGCAGAGTGCCGTTTCCCCAAGGAGCGTTCCCCGTTGTTGTTTCAAATGGGGCTCATACCATTTTGAGTGTTTTTATGCTGCTGCTGCTGATTGGCTTTTAATAAGTTGCATGATTTATGTGTATTTTATAGATTTATGTCTATTGATGCTTTTTGCACTGGTTGTCAGCTGTCTTGAGTGCCCTTTGCGGGGAAAGGCAGAATACAAATCCAATAAATAAATGGTGGTGGTGGAGCTGATAGTATAACAACAACAACAACAACAACAACAACAACAACAACAGTGAAATTTATATAAAGAGACCCATGTGGGGTAGAATAGCAGGCGGAAGTTCTGCAGTCAAAAGCTCTCCCTGTGACTTTGATCCTGGAGAGAGGAGATTTCGGCTGGACATCAGGAAGAATTTCTTGACAATCAGGGCGATCTGGCAGTGGAATAGATTGCCAAGGGAGGTGATGGATTCTCCCTCACTGGAGACCTTCAAGCAGAGGCTCGACAGGCACCTGCTGGAGATGCTCTAGGAGGATTTCCTGCTGCAGGCAGGGGGTTGGACTAGATGACCTTGTGGGTCCCTTCCAACTGTATGATTCTATGCATCTATGAATTCAATAATGGCTCTGTGCTTGCAAAGGGGATTGCTTTACTTTTACTTTTCATTCTGCTTTTACTTTTATTCTGCTTTTCAACTTAAAAAAAAGTTTAGAAACTAATTTACAGAAAAATCAAATAACTAAACGACTTGGATATTTGGGTAGCAGAATAGAGCTGACCAACAACTGCTAGCTGCAGCAGTGGAAAAGCAATTTATGATGGCCAACAACTGATGTGGACAAATTCCCCAGAGGGAAATATGCACAGAGTGAAGCAGAAGTGAAAATACAGAAAAAACAAATACTCTGTTTAGCCATGGGGAGGGATGTTTTTTTTCTCCCCTTAAACTCTGTATAAAAACACAAAACATCACCATTTGGGGGTTACAACACTTGAATAAAAACACAAAACACCGCATTTTTGTGTTTCAGCTATTTTCCAGAAATTAAAATAATTATTTTTCCAATTAGAAATAATACTGTGGCTGCATCTGCTGACACTATGAGTGCAATCCTAACCTGGAGGTAGGCCGGCCCAGTTAGGCCAGCCATGTTTGGCCAGCACAAAGGGCACCGTCAAGTATGTTTGGACCACTCTCAGAGTCAGAGGGACCAACACACAGACGTGCGCCATCCTCCCTGACTCCGAGAGTGGTCCAAACACTCTTTCCGGTGGCCCTTATGCTGGCCAAGCTTTGCTGGCCTAACTGGGCCGGCCTAACTCTGGGTTAGAATTGCGCTCTATGTCATCTGTATCATCTACCTAGTATACTTTTAAAGCATTGAAAATGAATACAAATGAGAACTTGGAATGAGACTGTAGAATAAAAACACAGAACACCGCAATTTGCTATTTTAATCCAGAAATTTTGGGAGAAAAAAATCCCTCCCAAAAATCACCCCCCTGCCCATGGGACATCAAAGCACTCAGTGGCCATTATGCACTCACATAGGACCAACAGCCGGGCTTTCAGCAAGAGATTTCTTTTTAATGGTGCTATGCAAAGGGGACAGATTGGAGAAAGATTGTCTCTGGGGCAAAAACAAGGAGATGCCAAATACTGGAGCAGAGACTGTACCCAAGTGATAGACAGGACAGCTCCATTGTTCTCAGAGAGAAGTTCAGGTTGGAACTCTTCCAGAAAGGAACGTGGTGCACTTCTTCAAATGGGCATCCCCATTGGCCCTTACTTGAGTGACATCACTGTTTAGAAATTCCATTGTCCAATCAGGCTCCAGGATTGCACCAGACGCTCCACGTGGTCTCCCACCTAGGCCTGTGTCTCCTGCTCCGTACTTAACCTTCTCTTTGTGGAGATCCAATAGAAGATCTTCATCACATTGATGGTTCCTGGAACAGGACAGGAGAAACACAGAGAGATGGAAGAATTCTGGGCGCGTTGTGCCTTTCGGAGGGTGGCATTAAGGAGTTGCCACTCCTTTCGGGAGTTGGATTAAGACCTGGAAGATCCAGGTTAAAATCCCCGCTCAGCCATGCACCTTGACCTTGGGCCAGTCGCAATCTGTCCACCGCACCTACCTCACAGGGTTGTTGTGATGACAACAGAGGCGGATATACACACAGGGAGGGTGACTATAAAATGTGCAAAATAAATAAAATTGACCGGGAAACGAGGTAGGACATGGCTTAGTTTGGAGGGAGCCGTAAGCCCCACCACTGGACACCAAAGCCCAATTCTAAGGACAGAAGCCCTTCAAGGTGGGACGCAAAAGAAGGGCCTATGGCAGATGCTCGTGGAGCTGTGAAGGAATACAGTGAACTGGCGGCGAGCGAGAGGAAAACGTAGCACTGTGGTTTAATTTCAGTGCCCTCCAACCGTTGAGCTTCTTGCATACTGCCCCCTAGTGGCCCGTTCATTCTTATACATTGCAGAATTGGCATTTCCTTCCAAAGAAAGGTGGGCCTGTTGATCCCCAAAACTGGAATGGGGAGAATGCATTTCTTTAAAAGCCCCACAAGGCCTGCTTTTCAGACAGTAGTGGTAGGGCAGCCACCGCATGCCTTTCCTTTGTGTTTTTTGCAAGGGAGTATTTCATGTTTGCCAAGGTGGTGGCAAGCTGGTGTGGGGTGCCCCTCCCTGCCCCACCCATCTGCCCCATGGACTTGGCCAGCCCCATCCCTGGGACTGCTCAGCACGGATTTCTGCCCCACTGTGCACACAGGTCGCCTTCGGGCGATCTGTCAGGGTCCTCTCCCCTGCCCAGCCCCACAAGTTGTGCTCACCTAACAACATGGACAGCAAAGAAAGAATGCAGCCTAGGTAGAAATTCAAGAATACGACTTCTTCAGAGGTAATGGCTAGAACCAGGAGACCAAACAGCATAGCGAATCCTGAAGGCAGGACAGAAAACATTTCTATTATGGGCTTGTGTTTATCACCTCCTCGGGGCCTTGGAGAGGAATTTTATTGGTGTGTGTGCAGAGGCGGATCTAGGGGGGGGGCAAATCTGTAAGTTTTGCAAGAAGCCTTCCCTTGCAGTGGAAAACACTCCTCTCCTGCACTGTTCTAGCCAATCCTCACAGGGAACAGCAACATCTTGGCATTGCTTACTGGCTACAGCAGCAAGGGAGAGGAGGGATTTACATGACAGGGTAAGGCTTCTTGCAAAACTTACAGATTTGCCCCCCCTTAGATCCGCCTCTGTGTGTGTGTGTGTGTGTGTGTGTGTGTGTGTGTGTGTGTGTAAAGTTTCTTTTGGCCCTCTTTCCAAAGGAGGAAAAGTGAAACAGAGTGGAAGAAGATGACAACTGAGGCAGGCACAAGTGGGGCGGGGAAACAGGCCTGGGGGAGGAAGCAACAGCCAGAATTGTCTCTGGAGCTGAGATCTGCAGCAACGTCCTTTATAGGATTGTGCCCTCAAAAGCTTTGCAACATGCTTTGTCACGTTTAACGTTACGCCTTGAAATTGCTTTGTAAAGTTCAGGCGACCCGGCTGAAGGAGCCTGCTGCTTTTTGTACATCTGTAATTTGGGATGTTGTCACCATGATTCTAAGGGACATGGTGGCGCTGCGGGTTAAACCGCTGCTGCTGGGCTTTCTGACCGGAAGGTTGGGAGTTCGAGACCACGCGATGGAGTGAGCTCCCATCGCTTGTCCTAGCTCCTGCCAACCTAGCAGTTGGAAAGCACCTAAAAATGCCAGTAAATAGGGACCACTTTGGTGGGAAGGTAATGGCGTTCCGTGTGCTACGGCGTATAGTCATGCTGCCCACATGACCGCGGAAGCTTGTCCTCGGACAAATGCTGGCTCTACAGTCTTAGAAGCAGAGATGAGCACCGCCCCCTACAGTCAGTCACAACTAGACCGTCCGATCGTGGGGAAACCTTTACCTTTTTACCACCATGATTACACAGAAAAGAATTCAACTATAAGCCAAGTGCTGTCCCTTCTGCAATACCTGCAATGAAGTTTGATACTGAAGAAATGACGTTTTCCAGCGTTTTATTTCCTGTATAGCGAGCCACAAGATTCCATGCACAGAGCACGCCAAGGAAACAGTGTGCAAGGACTACGACCATAAGAATCCGCAGTGCTGCCTGTATATCTAGAGGAAATCAGAAGAGAACGATCACATCTGAGCGGGTCTTCAACTAACAGCCCAGTCCTATCCCCCACCATGGGGTAGCGGCATGTGTTATGGTGGTGATGGGATGATGAGGCATGAAAGATGGTGGCCAGTATGTCTCCTAAGACAGTGTCCTTCAACCTTGGAGTTGGGACCCAATGGGGTTACGAAGTCTAGAGTCCCTTCCAAATTCAGGCACAGAAAGGGGCCAAATCTTACCGTCAGACACTTTAATTTTACTGCAGAATTTAGGGTTGCAAATGGACCACAGTCCCATAAAGGTAAAGCTGCCCTCGATCAGCTCAGCAGTCCAGAAGGGTGCTCCGGTGACAAAGATGGCCAGGACAAAGTTGATGCCGGTTAGGAGGCGAAAAGTCCGTTGGCTGAACAAGTTTGGCCACTTCCTGAGGACTGCCTGCAGAAAAGGGCATCAGGCGTTTTAACACCTGGGAGACCGTGGCAAATATGCCAAGGCTGCCCCTGTGTGCTGGTGGCTTCCGGGGTGCTCCCAGAAACCAAATGCAGGCTCACCCCCTTCAAAATGTTGCTTCGCAACTGGCTTTTTTGCTGGAAGGTTGCCAGGTTTCCAGGAACCCAAAGGGTGAAACTCAAGGGACAGGAGACGAGTGATCAGGGAGCCACTGATTCTTGAAAGGCAAGTGGAGCCAGGGTGGCAAAATGGTTTGGGAAAATCCAGGTTCAAATCCCTGCTCAGCCATGAAGCTTCCTGGGTGATATCTTGCGCCAGTCTCTCTCTCTCTCTCTCTCTCTCTCTCTCTCTCTCTCTCCCTCAGCCTCACCTACCTTGCAAGGTTGTTGTGAGAAGGAGAGAAGGAACTATGTACCTAGGGCAGCGGCGTCATGCAGCCAGAATGCTGGGCAGGAGGAACGGGTGAGCGGCAGCCCGCCCGTTGTGTACCGCTCCGTTTTGCCGTCTTCCCCGCCCCTGGGGAAGCGGTACGCAACGGGGCGGGCTGCCGTTCACCCGTTCCTCCCGCCCAGCGTTCCAGCTGCATGACGCCGCTGACCCAGGGGCATGACTAGGGGGGTGCAGTTGGTGCAGGGTGCACTGGGTGACACCAATTTGGGGCGCGCACCGGGGCCACCAAGCTCAGCGGCAGCTCCAAGTCGCTTCTTTGGGTTCCTGCGAATGAAACTCGCGAGAACGCGAAGAAGTGACGCGGAGCAGCTGAAAACGGCCAAGCAAAGCCTTGGAGGACAGATGGGCTAAGAACGTGCAAACGAAGACATGGAAACGTTTTACCTGAACACAGTTATAGCAGCACTGATACTGGGGCACCGTTTCCCCAGGCCCGTCCATCTTCTGCAGCAAGTAAAAGAGAGAAATTTATTTCATCTCGTCATGCCCACTTCCTCTTTGTTTACTCTCCTCTTGGTTGCGGCCCAACCAAATCAGAGATTTGGCTCTCGAGAGTCTGGGCTTCCTCCAACTCCCATGGAATCCCCCCTCCGGTAGGAACCCAAAGGAGAGGGCCCACCCCAGCTCACCTGATTGGGGTTTCTCCTTCCGCAACTTGGGATGTATCACTGGCTGAAGGCAACAGGTGACATTTTTCAGGCTCCCCCCACGAACGCTCATGGAAGTTACGCAGGGCTAGTCTAGACTCCTCTTGTTCTCCTCTGCAGGGAGGGCGTTGCTGTTCCTTTCCCCAGTTCTCTCAGCAATGAATTCTGCTGGCTGTAAGAATTCAGCGCCCACCTCAAGGCAAGACCCCTGTGCTTTTCCACAGCCCCGAGAAGCAGGAATTCAACAGATGAAGCTTTCCCCTTGACTTCCCATGCCCATGTTACCGAGGGCCGCGCCTGCTGGATTTCTGCACGCCGCGTGGCTGTGAGCGAGACACAGGGGTCATGCCAGGGGAAGGGGCGATCTGAGATGGGAGGCTGCTTTGAGCAAGGGCCTCCTCGCTCAGCCCTGCCTCCTCGCACTCCAAGTAGCCAGCTGGCTGGCCCCGTTGCCATAGTCGCCACCCCAGCTGTGACCCTTATTTTACTGTTGTGTCAGCAAATGGGGGACTAGGCAATTGCTGACTCATGCCTCTCAATGAATGGGCGCATTGTTCGGAGGGCTGAAGGTGGCTCTAAGACACAAATGTCCACAGGGTTTTGCTTGGAGGATCTTCCAGAAGCTGTGAGCAGGCCTCGTGCGGACGCAGGTGTTGGATAGCATGAACGTGCTGCTGAATTTGTAGTGGGGGGGGGGGGGTTTCCTCTCCCCAATCTGCTTTCTCTAGGGGTTGGCCAGCATGTTGGAAACCTGACATCAAAGCCAGGGCTTCAGCTGCTGTGGCCACCATGCAAAAAGAGAACTGCAAAAGCACAACTCAGAGGTGTTCTTTCTAGGTCAGGTGGAGAAGGTTCCATGACAGTTAGAGCCATTTTGAGCCAGCCTATGGAACTTCGGAGCTGGAGAACCAGAGAGGTTCCAGAAAAGCCTCCACAGCCAGTGGGAAGGCCTGCTGGCTGGAGGTAAAGTTGATGCCAAATGTGAGAATCGAAGAAGCCAGGCCTAGCCAGGTGTCTGGAAGGCAGTGAGGAACAAGGAGGCTGGTAAGTGGAGGAATCACCACCACCACCAAAACCCTATAACAGCCCCACCTCCCAATTGCCACACTGGGAAATGCACGTGCCCCCCCCCCCCCGGACTTGTGAACGACAGACTTGCAAAATGCCATTGACAGCCATTCAAAATAGATGTTTAGCAGGACAACCTCTCTCGTCCATATGACGGGCCCTGCTGGATCAGACCAAAGGTCCATCTCGACCAGCATCCCGTCCTCCACAGTGGCCAACCAGATGTCGCTGGGAAGGCACCCGATTCTCCGATCCCAGATGTTGTGTAATGTGTAGCCATCATTGCTAGTAGCCACTGACAGGTCCTCCACGAATTCGCCCATTTTTTAAGCCATCTCCTTTCAAAGCGGCATCTAGGGGCAGTGAGTTCCACAGACTAATTATGGGCCATGTGGGAAAATGGCCTCCTAAATCTCCTGCCAGTCAGTTGTGTTCAATGACCCCGTGGCGCTCTCTGCCCACTTTCTCCACTCCGTGCCTGATGTCATATTCTTCAGTTGTGTCCCCCACAACCTTAGCCGCCATTTTCCCAAACTGCAAAGTCTCACACCTTGTAACCAACCGTTCATTCTCCAGCGTTCTGATCATTTTTGCTGCCCTCCTCTTTACCCTTCTGTGCTCTACAAATCCGTTCCTTGCTTCCTTTCTTTTCTTCCCTCCTCAATTCCTTTCGAACCCATCTTTGAACCCCAAATTTCCTTTGAGACCTCTGGCCCAAACCCCCCCTTTCCATATCCGATCGCAACAAACCCTTTGTTCATGTTTGAAGCAGAGCTCTTCCAGCCAGTAAGAAAGAGGTACCACCATAGCTACAGAAGGAGGTATTGGCGGAGAAAAAATCCTGAAATGGACAAGTGGTTTCAGGCAATGTACTGTCCACGGGATTCCAAATTTGAGTCTCCACCATGTTTTAAAGCTTTTGGGCTCCTCTCTAGAGTCAGGATGGTGTATAGGCGATCCTGGGAGTTCCAGGTTCAAAATCCCTGTTTTGAAACATTTTGATCCAACCCCCCTGTTGGACATTGACTGTGCTTTCTCCTGTGGTTGTCACCTCCCGACAGTGCCTTTTTGGTGGCTGTTATTTTGGACGGAGACTTTTCGGTGGTCGCACCTCTTTTCTACGACGCCAAGATGCATTTCCTACAAGGCAAGTCCTGAAGATTTCCTCAGCCCTTTCTTGCCTGGGGTGGGGGGGGGAGGAAGGAAGATTGTGTACAAGGACGGATAACAAAGATGATGGGAGCCCCGGATTTGATTTCCCACCTTTTTCAAATTTGTGTTAGATACAGTTGTGGGTGTGGGGGAGAGGATTGGGGCCGCGATGCAGGGGGAGCAGGGCTTAACCTTTTTTGCCTGCACTCTTTCCATATGGAAATTCTACCCTCTTCAAATTGCTAGTTGCTTGGTTGGGAGAAAAACATGGAGACACAGGTGTTTCCCCTAAGGTAGGGGGTAAGAACTTAAGAACATAAGAAGAGCCCCACTGGATCAGGCCAAAGGCCCATCCAGTCCAGCTTCCTGTATCTCACAGTGGCCCACCAGGTGCCTCAGGGAGCTCAGTAGACAACAAGATGCCTGCATCCTGTGGCCACTCCCTTGCTCCGGGCATTCTGAAGTAGCCTACTATTAAAGTAAGGAGGTTGCACCACCCATCATGGCATATAGCCCACGATGGACTTTTCCTCCAGACGTCTGTCCTGTCCCCTTTTAAAGGCATCTAGGCCAGATGCCATCACCACCTCCTGTGGCAAGGAGTTCCGCAGATTAATTACCCGCTGGGTCAAAAAGTATTTCCTTTCATCTGCTTTAACTCTCTCAACACTCATTTTCAGTGGACGTCCCCTGGTTCTGGTATTGTGAGAGAGGGAAAAGAACATCCCTTGTGGGCAGTCTGAGTAGAAAAACGGTGGTCGGAGGAAAAGCTTACCCCCTTCCCCCCCCCACCACCATGGCTCTTTCTTACACAAACTTAAAGAGAGGGGAGATCTGATCACCCTGTGAGTATGCGAGAACTAGAGCCCATCTTCCAAGGAGACACGTACAAGAAATCTCAGGTGTTTGAGAGCCGCACCATTTGACCGCTTGAAGCATTTAAATTCAGAAATATATTTACGCACCATGAACACTAAACTTAGGGTTGAATCCAGTTGGCCTCCCGGATGGGCTGACTCCTCTCCTCGCTTTCCCCCAGGGGGCCGGCATTCCGAAGAACAGAATATGATCTTTCAGTATGGGTTCTTCAGCAGGATCTTCAGCTGTTCCGGGCTTGTGCTTCTGTTTACCGCTTACGTTGCTCCCTCCTGGATCCAAAGAACTGGCGCCATCCACACCAGCATAGGTCTCTGGAGCATCTGCACACACGCATCCTGCAGAGAAATTGTGAGTGTCTCAGGTAATAAAGTCCCCCTTCTCTTGTTGCGCAGTGTCATTTCAGTCTCCAGATGCTGCTGCTGCTGGTGGTGGTGGGGTCCTGGGGCCAATGTTGCGCACCTCACAAGCGGTGCATGCTTTGAAAAAGCATGCGCACATGCCACACGCAGATGTGAACCTGCCTGTCGCCCAGTTCAGGCCGGCTCCAGATGCCACAGCGATGGAGTGCTCGTAGCCACCTGGTACCCAGCTGCTCCTGGCCTGTGTTGGAGGGGTTTGTTCTGATGTCCTTTTGCAACGGGATCAAGCTAAGCATTCATGCACCCTCATGCATACCGTACTTCTCTCGGCATCACTAGTATGATTCCTCCAGATACCCTCCGGGCAACCAGGATTTTGATGTCAATCTCCATCATCGGTGGATTGGTGGCCGTGTCCTTGGCATTCCTCACCAACACATCAGGCAACGATCCCAAGTGGCCTCTGATCACCAACCTTGCCACAGGTACAGCTCTCTTTTGAACCAGCCCCTCCCTCCCTACACTCCTCTCCTCCACACTTCCTTTTCAGTTCCCCCTTCCTCTTCGCATCCAGGGATCGTGAGAACCTTCAGCCCATGCCCAAAATAAAATGACATCTTTGTCTGGATCCAAGGGTGTGGGTTGCCCCAAGGGCAGGAACCCAGCTCATTGATAGAATTCATACCCAGTGACATCACTAGGGAGGGACGGGGAGTGCAGGCCTCACCCGGTGACACCCTCGGGAGTGTGTGACACCACTAGTGGCCAACATTTTGGAAACCTTTCAAAAACAGCATCTTTATGAATGATGCTTTCATGTTATCATTGGACAGGTAAGACAGAATGTAATGGGGGCGCCACAATACGCTCTCACACATGGTGACGCAAACCCTGGTGACGCCTCTGTGCATCTCCGATACCTACATGGTCTCAGCGATGCTCAATCTCATCTCCAGTTAAACGGATTCCAAGGAGGCAGTTTTGAGAATGGCAGCTCTCCCGGAGCTGACTGCTGCTTAGAAAAAGGGAAATGAGAAGGATATTTCACGGTTCCTCCGAAGGAGAGACAACTGGAAGCTTCTGATGGAAGCTTAAACAAGTGTATTGGAAAAGGTGGAAGATACCCCCAGGAGTTAGGGAACGGTATCAGCAGTGGCCCCTTGTCCATATCAGCCGGGGAATACAGGGCTAACCCCCAAGGTCTTTGCCTGCAGCAGGAACACAGCTGCAGGCTGATGAGGGCCCTGGCTAGGAAGGGTGATTAGCACAGGTGCAGATGGGTGTGGCTGATGAATTAAAGCCTGCCCAGCAACAGACACCGATTGGCCTGCCTCAGTATAAATTTGGAGGCAGGAGCTGCAGTAAGTTAGCACCAGGTAGGTGCAGCACCGCGCAGGTGTAGGAAGGAAGGAAAGTGGCTGTGGGAAGTTGTTTTATGGCTGCTACACCCCTGAAGCCATCGAGTGGAGGAATAGAAGCAGTCATGGCTTAGGCAACCTGACTGCCTATTGTTAGGTGGTGGGGTTTGTTGGTAGGGTATTTTGAGCTAAGCCAGTGATGAGGGCAGCCTGGAGGGCAGTCGGTGATTCCAAGCAAAGCTTCTGGAAGAGAGGAGGCCCAATGGGTGACTGAACCCCCCTCCCTCTTGCCTATCTCTGAGGCTGCTCTGGAGGGGAAACTAGGAAGCCCAGCAGGGAATTTGGCAGAACAAGAAGTCTTTTTTCTTTTTCCAAAGACAAGGATTTCCGCAAGGCTTTTTGTTGATTCTCTCAACCTACCCCCTACTCCTGCATCCATAGGACTACTGGCTCTGGCCACCATGCTGCTGTTTGGCCTGTCGAATCTTTACAAAGTGGCCAGTGCTGATTCCGATGTTGACCTTCGCCACCCAATCCACTTCAGCTGGGCTTATATATTGGGCTGCCTGGCCGCCAGCTGTTTCCTATTGAGTGGTGAGTGGACGCAGTCTTCCCAGTACGTAGAGGGTGGGAAAGGAGGGAGAAAGGGCAGGAGGCAGAAATGGAGGGGGCTGGAGGGGAAGACAAGCGCGAAGGGTGGAGCTGCGTGGGGGACCACAACAGGAGTGAATGGCGGGCAAGTCAACCAACCAACAGTATTTATATACCGCTTTTCAACACAACGTTCGCAAAGTGGCTTACAGGCAAACAATAATACTGAAGTTCAATGGCTCCCTTTCTCCAAAAGGCTCACCATCTTTCAAAAATGCAAAACCCCGCCAGCAACAGCCACTAGAAAAGACACTGTGCAGGGGGTGAAGAGGGACCATTGCTCTCCCGCTGCTAAATATAAGAGGAGCACCGCTTGGGAAAAAGTCCTCTTATGCTCACCTGGGAGCAATGCGGAAATTATCTCCATCCTTCTCCCTCAAATGGGAAAGAAATGGAGCAGCGTTCTGAGCCAGTCTGAAGACGAGCCATTCTACCCCACCAGTCACCCTTGCCAGCGGAGTGGGGTTCATTCATTCATTCATTCATTCATTCATTCATTCATTCAGTAGTTGTTACACTGCCCTTCCTCCAAGGAGCTCCGGGTGGTGCACATAGTTCCTCCCATCACAACAACCCTGTGAAGTAGGTGAGCCTGAGAGAGAGGTTCACCCAAGGCCACGCAGGAAGCTTCATGGCTGAGTGAGGAGTTGAGTCTGAATCTCAGTCCAGCTCCCAAACCATGACACCCTCCTGGCTCTGCAATGGCCCTGAGCATTTCCAAAGTCGTGTTTCGAGAAGAACGTTGGGGGTGGGGGTGGGAGTTCAAGTCTCGGGCCAGACATTTTCAATCCCCCTTTTTTCTCCAGTCCTGAACTTGATTTTCACCCAGAAATTGAAGGGAGTAACTCTGTATGCAGATTTTTTTTGGGGGGGGGGGGCAGATGGATGCACGCATGGGAATAATGAATGGCCAGATGGGTATTGGTGGGAATTGGTGACTGGGTGGGGAGGAGAGGGGGGATGTGAATACATGGAGAACTTGGGGGGTTTGGTGACCAGCAGCCCTTGGTCCCAGGAGGGCCTCTGAGTTATGCCATTGTCCATTCATTGCCCGTCCCAGACTGAAAAGAGGTGTGTGGATACACAGCACTGATGCTATAGGGATATGGACACCAGGGCCGGCTCTAGGGGTGATGGGGCCCAATGCAGGGCATTCCTGCGGGGCCCCTCAACCAGCGGTGTCATCCGGCAACGAGCTGCCGGAACGCTAGGCGGGACTTATCGCCTGATTGGCTGCCCGTCCGTGACATGTTGCCCCCTGCCCGCCCACCGCGTGGGCACCCCTGGCTTTGGAGGGGGTGCCCGCTTGCCTGGGGGGCGCGCCGGGTGCCTGGGCAAGCAGCAGAGGGGCGCGCCAACCGGAGGGAGCCCGCACGGCGGGCGGGCAGGCGGCGACACATCACGGACAGCCTGTCAATCAAGCGGTAAGTCCCGCCTAGCGTTCTGGCAGCTCGTTGCCGGATGACACTATTGCCCTCAACTCACCTGCAGGGCCCCCATTCACCAAGAAAAGTGCTTGTGATGCCACACGTGGCACTAGAAATAGTTGGTGGTGACATGATGACATCACCACCAACTGCTTCCAGGAGGCCCCTTTGAGGCTGTTAGGAGGCAGGGCCAGGTGGGAGGGCCCATGGAGAAGCTGCTCTGCTCGCCCCAGTGACTTACAGCCCATAAGATCCCAACTGCAGCATCAGCTGTGCTGTGCTGGTGTGGGGCCCCCCAAAGTGCGGGGCCCAATGTGACGACATTGGTCACATTGGCTTAAGGCCGGCCCTGATGGACACAAACCAATGAACCGAAAGACAGGCCATGGACCTTTGAACCAACGTTGGTTCCTTCCAGAAGAAACTCATGATTGCGGCCCACCTCCATCCTCCAAACCTGACCAGAAGCAACATCTGCATGCCTTATAATAAGGCATTCTGAGGCCCAGAGAAGCCTGCGCAGGGCTTCCTCAGAACGCCTTGTAAGGCATAAAGACATCACTTCTGGTTTGCCCCAGGAAACTGCAGGACTGGAAACTGGAAATGTTTTTTTTTTTTGCCGAAATGGCCATTCTGAAGCCCACAGAGGCCATGGGCAGTTGTGCATTCTGGTCGGCAGATCAGAGGGTCCAGGCAGATACTCCTGGGGGTGGGGGCAGGATTCAGAATCTGCAGATTTTCAAATCTGTGGATAATGTGGGCCCCCACCCTTCTGTGTGTGTGCATGGGCGTGCGTGCGTGCGTGTGCTGTCCACCTTGCAAAAGAAGCTTTTTCCAAATAGCCTGGAGTCCCGTCCATGCGATAGATCAGATGAGGGCAATCACTGGGGAAACTGGGTATCGGTTATCATTGGGGAGCACGTAGAAGAAGCCTCTCTATCTCAGGCTGGGGCTGAGATTCTTCTCATCCATACTAATAGGATGGGTTTTCCCAATTTCCCGACAGCGCTCCTGTACATCTTGATAATGCTCCAAGATATTATCAAGATACGCACCAAGAGTCGCGTCGTCCTGAGGAAGATGGAACAGCCCTTGCCACCTGTGTAGTGTGTCTGTGCCCAAGGATTCAAACACAAGACCGTCCCTGCCCAGAGGAAATACCCATGAAGGAAAATCCATGTAAAATCCATGGCGTCTCTGTGCAAAATCCCCACGGATTTCTTGTTTTGTTCTTCCATGGGTGTATGGGACCGTAGGGCTCTCCTTGGTTGGGAGGGGAGGAGGGATAAAAAAAGGCATGGAAAGGAAAGCACATGGATGTCAACAGGATGCCTTGCAATGCTTCCGTACCGCCGCGCATGCCAGTCTTCCACAGGGCAGCAGCCCAACCTGCTGCCGATGGGCCCCGCCGTCAACCAAAGAGGCTCAAAACAGCGATTTGCCAAGGAGATGCCTTCCATCGCCCAAGCCCTCGGCCACCACTGATAGATTTCTCTCATGTTTATGCATGTCGAAGAGTTGTCCTGATGTTCTCTCTGCCTATAATACATTGATGTGTTCCATATTTAGAAGTCTTGACTTGCATAGATTTTGACTAGTGCAGAAAGCAAATTTGTACGTTCAAGGTATGAAATATTGGGCGTGGGGTACAGGAGTCATGCCAGCAACTTGGTGGTGGAGGCAGACTGTATTTGGGGTGACACACAGTGGCTGCCCAGGGCCCCATTTGTGGAGAGGTGCTGGGGCTACAATGTTGTGTTGCCCGCTCACCCTCCCTTACATCCGGAACGGCTCCTAAATGGAGCCATTCTGGAGCTGGGGGTGTGGCAGGGCAGCGCAGGGGGTGGGGTGGGGCAGCAGTGACACAGGGTTGCCGCCCCACCCCAGGTGCCATCAGAGCCCAGTCTGGCTCTGCTAGGTGGTTCTGAAACCAGGTTTCCTTGAGGGGCAAGGCAGAAAAGGGCACACAACATGATCTGGAAGAAAGATTCACTCTTCAGGATAAGGTAAAGCAATTGGAGGCTCTTCAGATTTCAAACAAGAAAAAAGACCACTGAAAGGGGGGGGTTGTGATGGAGGTTTATGAATATGTGAGGCATGGAGAACATTTTCTCCTTGCCTCCTCCAAGTAGAACTCAGAATCAACCCATGAATTCACTGGCAGTAGATCTGAGACACGGAAAATGTTCCTTCAATCAACACGGAATCGGCTCTGGGTGTGGTGATGACCACAGGTTTGGGCAGCTTCAAAAGGAGATTGAGGGGAATTCAGAGAGAACGGATCTATCAACAGTTATTAGTTGTATGGGACCTCCATATTCAAAGAAGCTTTGCTAAGTGAAGGAGTGTTTTGCTATGTGCCTTGGAGGAAAGCTGTTGCTTCATACTAGGCATGTGTTGCCAAGTTGCAATTGGTGTTGCGTTCATTCATTCATTCATTCATTCATTCATTCATTCATTCATAGGGTGGCATCAGCGTTCATGGCATCTTACAGCTAATTTCAACAGCAATTACATGGAGTCTAGTTCGGGCAGAATGCCAGTATCTCTGGTCTGCATGACATGACTGGAGGCCAATAAACTGGCTGGTAGGCTCCCATCTATCCAAGCAGCAAGGGAGGGACAGATCCCTAAAATACATCTATGTGGCTTCAGCACACTTTGATTACCCTTACTGGGAGAAAGGCAGGGTAGAAATTCTGTAAAATAAACCACTGGGGGAGGTACTTTTGGGTTCTGTCTGTCTGCCACTGGATTTTTCGCCTATAGCATATTCCTTGCCCCCACCAATTGTCCTCCATGTGACATCATCAAGCCCCACTTCAGAAATCTCAATCCATTAAAAACTATTTCATTAAAAAAAGGCCAGCCAACCACACATCCAGAAAAGAAAGGTCTTGAGATCTCAAGAGAGGAACCATTCTTAATTCAAGGGGAAGGAATTCCATAAATGGGGAGCCACCCCTGAGAAGGCCCTGTTCCTAGCCACCACCCCTCTCACCCTCCTGGGGGTGGCACAATCAGAAGCCCCCCCCTCCAATGACCTAAGAGAACTGGTAGGATTATATGGAAGAAGGTGGTCCCTCCTTCCATTTCCATTTCAAACGTGGAGGTACAAATATCACCCTCAAAAGAGGAATTTAAATTTTGATTTCTAAATCTCCCATTTGAAATGAGGGCCAAAATCGGAAAGCCCAGGTCATTTCAGATATTTGAGCCCTTTCTCTTCAGCTCTCCCTGTTTAACTGAGTCAGGCGTTGCCGGGCCAACAGCTTCCCTATTGTTGACAGCAGAATGGTCTGTGGCGGTGACCTGTCCCCGAGAATCAGCTGATGGAACTCGGAATGGGCAGAAGCGTCAGAGAGGAGAGATTTGGGGGTTCTGAACAAGTTCCGAACTGCCGGCATGTTTCACGGTTCACGTTCCTGTATGGGTGGGATCCTGGAGTCCTCTTGGGAAGGCCCCTGATCTTCAGCCTGTGAAATGGGCTTCCTATAAGAGGCGCCACTGCAAACAAGAGAAGGCCTGAACAAGAAGAGTGCCCAGCTATGGGGTGGAGCGAAGTTGCAGCCATGTATATGACCGTCTTCAGCGTCTTGGTCCTTGTTACAGCTGTCATGGACCACCACTGGATTTTTGTCCAGGCACCCACGCAAAACTACTACAGTGGCATCTGGAAAGTCTGTACCAGGCTGACATGCACCAGCATCATTGCCATCTCTCGTAAGAGACCCCTGCCCTCATTGACACTGATCACCCCTTTAGATGCCCCCGAGCCCCCTTCTTTGAGAGCTGGCATTCCGAGCCTCACCGCACACATCAGAGGCCAATACATTTGTATCGGGGGCCAAAAGGAGTCCATTTCAGCCACTTCCTCTTGCCTCATCAAGGAACCCCACCTTGGGCTTCCTTGAAGAGGAATTTGGGTTTGGGAAGAATGTGCGGAAACACGGATTAGCCTCACTATTCTCCATCAGCACCCTAGCGCCCAAGAACGTATCTTCTTTGTTTACTCCCTCACGACAGCCAATGTTCGGAGTGCCAGAGCTCTGCTGGTCCTGGCCCTCTTCTGTGCCTTTGTCGGCTCTTCGTTCATGATCTTCACCTACCGCTATTTCTTCAGTTACTCAGTGTACCGGTATCTGGTTTCTGCGATGGGCTCATTTCTCACAGGTACAATTGTTGCATTCACAAATCCTTCTACAAAACAGCCCTATACTGTGCCACCCTGCGTTTGCACGGTCCCTGTAAACGAAACTCAAAATCTGTACTTCCAGGTTTGATGGCAGTGCGCAAAGACACGGGAAGGGTTCTTGTTTGTTCTTGTAGCGCAGAGGCAGTGGACTCGAGACGGGTTCAGGTGGCATTCTTGGGTTGTGCCATCCTTGCCTTCATGCCCCTTCTTCAGTTTCAGTGGGAATGCTATAGACCAGTGCTCTTCAAACTGTGGGTTGGGACTCACTTAGTGGGTTGCGACCTGATGTCAGGTGGGTCACGGAAAGCTGGGAGCAGCCATCTTGGAAGCTGCAGACCTGACTCCTTTTGTGCCATATTCCTTTTGTGAGTATTAACAGTTTGAATGTTCAAGTGAGAGGGTTTTTTAAAAATTTTGTTTTTATTTCAGTGCATTGATGCGATATTTTGTCCTCCTTTTGCTTTCTGTCAGGGATGTTTCATGGTTGTGCAATTGCTGCAGTCCAAGAATGCCAGTTTGCATTCCAGGAGTGTCATTTTATTCTCTCACAATGATGGCACTTCCTGCTTGATGATGTCACTTCCAACTATGACATCATAGGTTAATGACATCGACATGAGTGCCATTCTAAAAAGTGGGTCCCGATCTAAAACATCTGAGAACCGCTGCTAAAGACACCTTGGTAGGGGATGCAGTCTGGCTGAGCCGACTAGCTGAGCCCTTGAACCTCTGCTTTCTTTCATGCACCTTCCTGAACGCATGCGCTGATGGCCTCTTTTTGTCTTCCGCAGCCTCCTTGGTTTTTTTAGCGATGAGCGTTTACACCATCCGTGTCGCCATGCACGGGAACACCAAAACAACCCGGATCACATACCAGTGGGCTTTCTACTTGGCCTGGTCTTCGTGCCCCTTCTTCATTTTAAGTGGTGAGAACGAGGAATGCTATGGGCAGCTTGGTAGGGGGTGCCACCTAGTTGGAAGACAGCCTGTCTATAGATGGGAGCTATAACCTCTGGCTCCTACCCTTACCTAAAGCCTACTGCAGGACAATGGAGAAGAGTGATGTGCACCTATGAGAACAAAACCACCATAGGGAGGCCATTTTCGACATGGTGGGGAGAGAGCCATCTCATTTCCTCCTGCTCCATGTTCCTAATCCAGGTCAGATCCCCAGCTCCAGCCCACCTACATGTTGCATCAGGCAGTAACCTCAGGCTGCACTCCCCATCACTGGAAGTGCACTCCCCATCACTCTCTGTCCTACCCATGCGGTCCCTCTTCCTTCTGCTGCTTGGAAGTGCAAAGGGAAAGCAGAAATGGAAGGAAAAGGACAGCACTTTTCCACTGGTTTGGAAGTGATAGGGCATGTCAAAAAGTAGGGGAAGGAGGCATTTAACATGGGAGCGCTTTTGCATGGGTTTGTCCCTTCTGGTGGGATCTGGATTGGCTGGGAAAGATGGGTGCTTGGCCCCGCCCACTTACGTTGGATGGAACCAGGTTGACGTGGCTCCCATGGTGCTTGTGCAAGATCTCCCAGGACTTAGTGGGATGTGCCAATTTGTGCCTGCCTCTTCCGTGCACCAGCCCTGCACCAGCCCACTCCCTAGACTGGAAAAGAAAGAGGGGGATGAAGCAGGCAAGGAATTGTGAAGGAGAACCTCTGTCTGGTTCACCACTCTCCTGTCCTCCACATGTCCTTTTCTACTCCATTCCTCTTTTTTTCTGATCCAAGGAGTGGGAGAAAGAGGAGCAACGGAGGTGGGTGGGCAGAACCCCCAGCCAGCTGCCTCAGGCAGCTGTCTCCATTGGCCTCATAGTTGGGCCACCCCTGGCGACAGGCACTCAGTACGTTGCATCACTCTTTAAACCCACTCACTCCGTCTTCTCCCCACAGGTCTCTTTGGGCTGATGGCACACTCCCATTCACCAATCCAGAGGCTCAGCTTCTCTGATGAAAGCATGACCCTTTCGAGCACCTCCATAAGCTCATCAAGCTATCTAGACGACGAACCAAAACACTCAAGGCAACCAAGTGAAAATAAGACATTTGGGGTGGTGCACACGTGAGGACGACAGAGTGGAGCCATGTGCCTGCGTTATGCTTGTGAGGGGCGGAGGGAATCAGGTTCATTTCTTGGGGGTTGGAAATTGGAGGGACATTGAGTGTTTGTGTGTGTGTGTGTGTGTGTGTGTGTGTGTGTCTTGAGTAGTGTAGCCTACCTAATACCGTTCCTTAGGATTGTGTGACCATGTCAGATGTCATATCCACTGCGTGTCGATCTTTGTCTGTGGGTTTCCTATGGAGCTGAGGAGAAAAAATATAAGACAATTTTCACAGTTGAAAATAGCAAACAATCTGGTGTGTGGGTTTTTTTCTTCTTTTTCTCTAAGCTTCCTATGAGCCTCAAATCTGCCTGGAATACAACAAATTCCACAGTGTCATACCAGGTAGAAGATTGAGACATTTTTATGAAGATTTACAAACAATGGAAAAAGCAGGCCTTTGCCAATCTGTGTGCAGCAAAGAGAAGCAATGACATGGGAAGAACAGACACTATGGAGGGGGAAAAAAAGCAATTTCAAGGTTTCTGACCAAGTTGTTTCAAGTCTGCGCAAAATGCCACATCTTCCCAGCCCACAAGCATCTTCTTTGTTCACTGTACACATACACTGATGCTCTGATGGTCACTGTATTCTAATGTGTCTGCAACCGTTACGCAATAAAGTTCACGGGCTATGTGTAAATGAGAACTTGTTGGATACAGTCTGGAATTCAGTGTATTTACAATGAAACAGACATGGCTGCTGGTGCTCCATTTTTCACTGTGGTTTATACCCTGCACCCAAAGATGGCTCTTTCATGTGCAGAAGGTGACTTCCACTTGTGAAGAATTACTTGACACTGCATGAAAAATATGAAATTAACTCCTTTCTTAGGGATGCTTAGGGAACACTGATATGCAGCCAATCCTTTATTGCATTTATAATAACCCCCCTTTTTCCTGCAGAATAAAAGTGAAAGAGTTCCAGACTTCATACCTCTTGCGTTTCTTATTTTGCTGCACCAGGATGACCCACCAGCCCCTTAGGGGCTCGGACAACTTGGCTGACACTATCCTGTCTCTTCAATAAATCGATTAGCTATTTACACGGCTGTGAAGAAAAAAAAATTACCTCAGGGTTATTAATTATTACACTTGGTTCAAGGGAGAGGGAAGGTAGAAGGGGAAACTGTTAGGGGAAAAAATGTTTAGATGATGACTTTATGTTTCTGAAATGTTTGAGTTGTTTGACTGGTTGGGTTACCTCAGGAAGCCTTGGATTGGGGGGGGGTTAGGAGTTGGAAAAGGGTTAAACAATTTCCCGCCTTTTTTGACTGCCTCTGACCAGAGTGAAAACTGCAGTTCTGAGGCAGTGGAGCAGCAGTTACCATATATGGCCGGAAGCTGCTGGAAGCCTCCACAATCAGGCTATAAAAGAGTAAAGAGAGCTTCAATCCAAAGGATTGCTGCCCAGGCCATTATTGTATTTACATCTAGTATGGTTGTGCTTTGAGAGCTGAAAAGAACAAAAGACTTCCTTAATAAATCACTGTTAATATTATCTCCTACATCTGCCTGCTTTCTGCATGGTCCATATATCAGTGCCATCTGCAATCCAAGAGTGGGATTGCCATCTGCAATCCATGGTGGGACTTCTGCAACAATGCCATCTTGCCGTGTCTCTGTTCTACCTCATGTCATGTTCCCCCCCCCCACACACACACACACAGGATTCTGGTTGTGGAAAGTTCTGGAACATCTTGAAGAGATCTGAGGCAGACCCTCAAGTTAATTAGCTCTATGCAGTTTTATACACTGCCCTCAGAAGCTTCTGGCAGCATGTCCAAATGTGGGCATTCTTACAGTAGATTTGAGGCCAGAAACATTCATGAAGTGGATAAACTTTTTTAATACACCAATATCCCCTGTGTGTTCTGATTTTTCACAGGACGTCTGAGGAGATTTTAACTCCTGAATTTGCAAATAACATGGTGGTACGTTGCATTGTCTCTACTAAAGCAATTTTACCTCAGGTTTTCTTTACCAGGGGAGCTTGAAATCCTCTACTAACGGAGGTGTTCTTGAGGAACAATTCCACATAGGCTAAAGCACATGGAAAGACAACTCCTTCTATAGTCTCCATAGCTGATCTCAACATTTTTAACAAGGAAATACTTTTCCATACCACACACACACACCCAAACTCCCCAGTCATGGATGAAGTTGGAACAGCCAGGCGGTTTCCGTGGAGATATCAGCCATCTGAAAGGTTGTGAAGCAACGCTGAGGGGGGGAAAAGAGCCTAGGCCGCAATCCAGCCCTCTGGCCATTGTTTCAGAGGGGAACAGCATTCCTGGCATCCAAGAGGGGTTGGTTATTGCCTCCGAGTGGCCTGCAAGATCTTTCCTCTCTTGGCCAAGATGCATCCGTCCCACTCCTCCATGGCGATCCAAAGGAAAATGCCTTACAGGGTGGCCTTGGTGGCTTGCAACTTCATCAGCTTCTTGCTCCTGACCATCTCCCTGCTCAGCCCCTCCTGGCTGGAAATCATCGTTCCTGAGAATGGCGTCGTCGTTAGCCCCGAAGGGACCCAGTGCAACCAGCTTGCCTGCAGTCAACTGAGCAATGAGAGCAGTAAGAGCCACATTAGTGGTGGGCCTCTGGCCCTCCTCCACCTGTAGACACACTCACTTTCCTGGTTTGGCTCATACTTATATTACCGCATACTTATACTACAGTCTGCTGGACTGTAAGGGCCATAAAAGTTTTCTGTCTGGGCCGGGCCTTTGAGTAACTTCCTTACTCATCCTTTACGGTGAGTAAAGGCTTTACTTGTCTCTGTACTCACCTTGGACTCCTGGTTTGGACGCCTGACCCCCGGCTTGCTTGTCCATCTTGGTTCCTGGTTTGATTCTGGGCACTGATTCCTGATTCTCCTGGTCCCCACTTTTGCCCCCCCCCCAAGGAGACTTCTAGCGGTAATCTGGCAGGGCCGGGATCCAGCGGTCACCATTTTGGTGCCACTGGAGCCCTGGGTTTGCCGGGCTCAGGATTGGACTGTAAACCCCAAATCATCTCCCTGGCAGATTACATGACCGCTGCGAGAATCCTTCTGATCCTGGCTGGCTTCACCGCTGCCATCTCCTTGTTTGTCTCCTGTCCGTGCTTCAGCCACTACAAAGGATTCTCTAGCATGTTGGTTTCCTCAGCAGCAAGTTTCACCACAGGTATGATGAGGTCCTTCCTCGAAGAAGAGTACTGAATTGAGATACAACTGGGCCCTAAGAGCTCTGTCCGTGGAGCAATAAATAACTCACCCTTTGCAAGGAACTCATCAGAATTTGTGCTCGTCTGTGACAGGTGCCCTCGGATTTGCCACCATCGCCTTGTCCACCATGGTGGACATTAGTCAGAAAGAGATGAGCTCGGCCGGCCACCTTCGTGTCATGTGGAGCTTCGGCCTCGCCTGTTTGGTCTTCACCCTCTACATCATGAATGGTGAGTTTTCATGTCCTCAGGGGCATCGACACCTGTGAGGCAAGCCAAATTGGATGCTTGAGGGTAGCAGATTTGGGAACCAGCAAGGATGGCCAACAGACCTGAGCCATGGGGCGTACGCCAGAGGGATGCTTTCCCACACAAAGGGCTGGCCCTATCAAGCGGCAAGGTGCAGTGAGTCATCTCAGGCAGCAAAGTTGTGGCAGAGATAGTTCGTCTCTACTGTGGCCGGCACCACACTGGCCTGCCAAGGCGTGAAGTTCTCCTACACATTATCCAGATGTTGATCGTGAGTGAAGGGAGGTTTGGATTAATCCCTCTCCCTGCCCCACGTGACTAAGTGTGCACTGGGTTTGCACCATCAAATGTAAGAAGACCACCACAGGATAGTGTCATTTGAACCAGCCCTTTGTTTGGCCCTGAGGCACAAACCACACATCCCTTTAACCCAGTCACAAAACAGGTGAGCTTGTAGGAGCAAGTGGACTGGAAATGGTCTTTGCAACCCCAAAACAGCCATCTGGGTAGAGGCATTTTGGTTCAGGAGGACTTTGGGGGTGCATAGGGACAAGGAAATTTTAGCACAAACAAATACCTGCCTTGCCCTTGTCCCAGTCCTCATTTCAGAGCCTAACCTGCCTCCTCTCAGAATAGTCATGACGATAAAAGGTGAGGGTGCGTCTGTGCTGCCCTATGGAGCCTTGTGGAGGAAAGGAGGTGACTGAGCCCCTTCCCTTCTTTTTCCTACAGGTTTCCTCAGCCTTATTATGCACCTCCTGTACTTGGCACGCAGAATCGAATGGCGAAGCACCGAAATCTCCCTGGAAGGGGGGTTGCCACAGCCTGCAGCTGGAGACAGCGCTGCTGTAGGGTTGTCGGTCTTCCTGCCCTCAGAAGCAGCGGCCTACCCTGCGAGAAATCGCCTGCCGTCCGCTTCCATCTGTTTTAACAAAACCTTTCTCTGAATCCTGATTTCATGGCCACTCATGTGCATATATTTATTTTACTCTTTTTTTTGCAGGGACCTGCTGGGATAAGAAACCCGGGGCATGCATTTTTCCTCTTCAGCTGCATCTAGCTGTTAAGCTTTATTTTGTGTTTCAGAGAATTGAATGAAGGTGGAATAACAGATTCCACATCTCTGACCAAACAGGTTTTGCAGCGTGTTTTTTTTTCACACTTTCAAAACATGCAGAACCTATTTTGCTAGTGATGAAAGTGGGACAAGCAAAAAGGATGCAAATGCTATGGGCAGTGACAGCTCTCTCTTAACCACTCGCAGCTCCCTGACCTTACAAATGGAGCCCAGGCCCTGTCTGCCCAGGACCAACCTTCCTAGCTCAATCTCTCACTGCTGCTCAATGTCCATATAAAGAAAAATGTCACTTTCAGCATCTGAGCAATGACTTGCTGGACATGGCATTAAACAGTGGTTTCCTGTGAAATTGACACCCGTTTTTTTTCCCAGGCAGAAACAGTTGCAAAATGAGGCGTGCTGCATTCTACGTGGGCCTCACCTCCTGTCTGGCAACACTCCTTTCTAATGTAAAAAGTCAAGGCCAAATTCCCTATCGCCCACCAGACTTATTTCTTTCTGTACTATCCATTTGTAGAGTTCTCTATCCCAATCCTTTGCTTGCGTTGAAAGAAAACGTTTTCGGAAAGTTTACTTATCTCATCCTATTGAAAATTCTAGTAATTGTAATAAATTCACCTCGAGTTTTCCATGTCTGGTCTGTGCTGCTTTCTTTTTTATTCATTTGTATTTAAATAAAAAAATATATGAAATATATACAAATTTATGTATTTTTGTTTAAAAAAATTGTATCCTGACTATTTCCCCACAGAAGGGGATACAAAGTGGCTTACATAAGATCAATAAAACAATATGGAAACCGTAAACAAATACTAAAAATATTAAATATAAAACAAATTGAAACATTAAAAAAACGCCACGATCACCCAAGAATTAAAAAACTCCAGCCCACTGTCTGGGTTAACCATCAGTGACTACTGAAGAAACTTTCAGGCTGCTTCCACTTCTAAACCTTCAAGAGACTCCGAAACTGAGCTGATGACCTCCTTCCTGTTTCCATGCCAGTCAGGGTGTCAGTGGCTTTCAAAGGCTTAGGAGCATGGCCTGTAAAAAAAGTTGGCAACTCTAGCTGTGGAACAGGCTGTTATCTTTGTCGAGAAGTGAGATAACAGTCTCATCCCACAGAAGCGAAAGCCACAGACATCTCCCCCTCGTGTGTGTGTGTGTGTGTGTGTGTGTTTTTAATAGGTCTTGGGGGAAAAAAAAAGCAGCATAATGGGGGATAACGATGTGGCAGGAGGGGGGAGCCAAATACAAGAAAGTGGGGGGAAAGTCTGCAACTGATACGCTGAGACAGAGGAAGGCCAACTAGCATTGCAGAGACTAAACCAAGCCTCTGGCTTCTTCCGTTTCATCGCCTGCAACCACAGCTCTGTCCTGCCCCCCCCCCAAGACCACCCCTTCTTCCTGCAACCTTAAGACTACTTGCTCTGGGGCTCACAGTGTCAGCAACTGACTCTTCTCTGCAGAGGGATCCAGGTAAGGATGCTGGTCCTCCCCTGGGACACACAGATGCTGGGGGTGGGAAAACTCCGTGGCCGTCATTCTCGTGGGATGTTCTAGGGCCGCATTGCTCTGGGCTGGGACCCACTTGGTGGATCATGACCTGATTTCTGGTGGGTTCTGCAGCGCCTTCAATGAAAACACGGGTGATAGAAAGTTCAGATAATTGCCTCAAGCCTTTTATTTGGGCTATTCAAAAATCAGAGAGCTTCTAACTGCCCCGCAAAGAGCTGAGCTCCTGCAGTTTGCAAGCTTGTGCAAGCATAGGGAGATAAAATGTCTGAGCATCTTTTTTCTGGTGTCCCCCCCCCCAGTTCGTAAATACAGATAGTGGGGGCAAGTAGTGAAGGCTGCATCACATAACTAAAGCCCCTCAAGCCTTGAGGCTATTCATTAGGGCTGCCTTAGTATGAGAAACGGATTGAGGTTTTTGCAAATACAGACAAGGCAATCCTAACCTGCTGTCTCAAATGTGCTGTAAGATGTGCGCCACGAATTTGGTTGCTGGGCTTTGCGGGAAGAGGACCATAAAGGCAGGCGGACTGGAGAGAGTGACCACGGGAGGGGGCAAGGGACTGAAAGTTAAAGATCAAGTCACATGTTCCTTCCAGGTCAAGGCAGCTGTATATATTCCAGTCGAGTTCAGATTGAAGTAATGGATTAAAACAACAACAACTAGTGGTGTACGTCTTGCAGTGCTTCTCAGTGCCCACAGTACGGCAGGTGGTCTTGGCCCCACTGATGGATGTTCCCCACTGGGGATGTGCAGAATCGGTGCATGACATGGGCACGGAGCGCGCGCGCGCGTGTGTGTGTGTGTATTTTCATTTGTGAAGGATAAGGTTGCCGAGGAACTAGCACTTTGGATGACAGCTGGGCTAGGCCAGTTTTCGAAGCACACGCACTTTAAATGCGACAAAAACTTCCTGCACACTAGCAAAGCAGCAGTTCGACGCCAGGCATTCCAACCCAGCTCTTTGCCTGCTATGCTGGCTCTCTGTCTGCAGGGAGTTATCCACCCTAAGGGAGCATTCCAAAATGGGGCCCCTCCCACCCCTAACTGCAAAGGGGTACGATCTAGGGGGGTCCCAAAAGTCCTGCCTTCAGTCGCTGGAATCTCTAAGCAGGGCTGGGAAAGAATGCACCCGCTTCCCCCATCTGAAACCCTGGAGAGCTGCTGCCAGCCTGGGTTGGCAGGAGCTTGACACGGGGAAACGGCAGTTCCTTGGGTTCTGCTGCATGTAGACCAGGCCTTGCCCTCAAGGCTTCCGTCGAGATAATGGAGACATCAAAGGCGTGAATAGAAGCTCCAGGAAGTGGCTTGAGGTGAAACATGCTGTGTGCTTGCTAGCTGCGGCAACCCCCTGGATCCAGCTCTGCTTAAACGCCCACCAGAATGAGTCAGCCAGTATCTATCTATCTATCTATCTATCTATCTATCTATCTATCTATCTATCTATCTATCTATCTATC
>JAJKFI010000022.1:8780838-8793173 GCA_029204185.1 Lerista edwardsae
ATCTATCTATCTATCTATCTATCTATCTATCTATCTATCTATCTATCGGCATAGCTAGAGGTGGGTCAAAACACTAGGTATTACGCAGTGGTGTCATTCAAATGATTTAGGAACAGGAACTCACTTTTGATTGGCACTTGTCGGGAACCTGGAACCAGCTACGGAGCCCGTTAGGATCCGGAACACCCGTTCTGGTCCGTTCCCCCTGAATGACATCACTGCCTTCGCCCCCCTAGGAATCCAGAGTCGCTCCCTTTAACCCTCTGAGTGCCGGCCAACCAAGAAGAAAAGCTCTTTGCAGAGGAATTGGGAGGGGGGAGGAGGGAGAGTGAAGTGGGCGGAGTCAGCCCTAATTTTAACTGGTGGAACTGAGTTCCCCCGCGTTCCCCCTGCATGACAACACTGGTATTACGGTGCCACAACATGTGATGGAAATGGCCCCTCCTCCTCACCACTGGAGCCATACTGGGCAGTCGGAGCAATGTGGAAGTGTCCCTCCATGTTGCTCTGGCCACCCAGTTTTGCTCCAGCAGCAAGGGGGGCTGTTTACACAGTGTGAGAAGATCCTGACTTCATTGTGTGCCCATTGTTATGTCTGAACCCAATGCATTCCCACCCCCCACCCCCAATCCTCTTGCCTTTTCCATTGTGGTACCAGGAATCAAAACAGGGCCACTGGTGAGATTCAGCTGTACCATCAGGAGGATGCGAGCCTGCAAGTTTTTCAGCATGCTGTTGGCGTCAGTTGGCATCGTCTTTCTGTTGATGGCGCTGACCACGGATTACTGGCTTGTGGCCTATGGACCGAGCGACATAGCGCACAGTGGCCTCTGGCAAGCCTGCCGAAATGGGAAGTGTTTTGTGCCAGCTGAAACTTACGGTAAGGAAAGCAGCAGCGTAACTCCTGACCGAATGAGCCCAGTGGCAGTTCAGCCTTAGCCATCTGGTGGGCCTCTGTGAGATGCAGGAAGCTGGACTAGATGGGCCTTTGGCCTGATCCAGCAGGGCTCTTATGTTCATATATGCTTCCCCCATTTGCCTCGGCTCCATTCTCCTTCACTCCTCACTTTGTTTCTTTTGTATCCTGCCTGAGAATGCAAGCTGCTTGGGGCAGGGATCTGACTTTTCACCTTCACGTGGTCATTTGGCTAAAGGTGTGCCCCCCCCAAACCCCTCTGAAAAGGTCCGACAACAGGTTGCTGCTGCTACAGCATCTGAGTGACGCATCAGGCTGTGCGCTGCATGGTGTTTTTGCCCTCCTGCTCCAGAGGAAGGGTGCACAGGAAGGGGTCAGCCTTTGCTGTTTAAGCTGGCGTAGGAGGCTGATTTCGGGAGGGGGACCCCGCGGAAAAGACAGTTGTGCCATCGAAGCTATTTTGGTTCTGTCGGGAGCAGAAAAGAACATCTCCGGCTTACCCTTTGCATCTCTTGCAGATTACATCCAAGCCACACGTGCCTTCTTGGTCCTGGCCTCCCTGGCTGCAGCCACATCGGTCCTCTCGCTGACTGCTTCCTTCCTGCCTTGTGACTATGGCGGGCTAAGCGGGTCCTTTGCTGCTGCCATTGCAGCCTTCATAGCTGGTAGGGGTCCCTGGGTTAAGGGGAAGTGGCTGGCTGCTCAGGGAGGGTGCAAAAGAGTGCCGGCAGAAGCAGAGGACACAAGCACAAGTTAGGATCATGCCCTTAACTGACTGCACTGTGCCATCTTGTAGGACTCTGCAATCTCGTAGCCGTGGCTGTGTTCACCGCTGAATCCTGGGGGAAGAACAAGGAATCACACACCCAGCTCACTTTCCAGTGGTCGTTCTACCTGGCCTGGGTAGCGTTTCCCATGCTCCTGTTGGCTGGTGAGTGCACGGGGCAGGGGAGGAGGCAGTGATGTCATTCAGGGGGAACGCACCAGAACGGGCGTTCCGGATCCTAACGGGCTCCGTGGCTGGTTCCAGGTTCCCGGCAAGTGCCAATCAAAAGTGAGTTCCTGTTCCTAAATCATTTGAATGACACCACTGGGAGGAGGGATATGTGGCCGGAAAGGTGACTGCCTGGGAAGCCCACCGAACTTCCCATGGGTCCCAGGACCACCGAATGGTGCCCCCTTGTCCAACTGCATCCCCACTGCTGCTACTCACTCCTTGGAATGAAAGAGGGGAATACTGTGGAAAAGGAAGCAGGGTTGAGTGGAGAACGGAGGTCTAGAGGATCTCTTACAAGTAGGGGTGTTTCAGGACGGCATTTTAAACCAATTTTGTTATCTGAAAGGCCGAAGGCGGTCTTGTGTGTTTCTATGATCTCATTCCAAGTTCTCATTTTCATTCATTCTAAATGCTTTAAAAGTGTGCTGTACGAGGTAGACGATACAGGTGATATAATGTCAGCAGATGCAGCCACCGTATTATTTCTAACTGGAAAAGTAATCTATTATAATTTCTGGAAAAGATCTTAAACACCAACATGCGGTGTTTCGTGTTTTCATTTGGATATTGTAACACCAAAATGCAGTGTTTTGTGTTTTTGTATGTTTTTAACAACAACACAACCCTCAGTCATGAGCTTTTTAAAATACATGTCTGCTCAAAAATAACTTTGAGCATGCTCAGAGGCACTCGGCCCTAGAAGCCAGAATATAGAAAAAATAAAAATAAAACGGGCAAATGTAACACAAAATGGGCTCTTCCTTCATGAGAGGGGGGCATAGTTCCACATTTGGAACGTGGCATGAAGAAGGTCCCAGGACTCCTTGCTGCCTCTCTCGCCGGGAACGTGGAGAATACTGGGCAGGCTCAACCAATTGTTTAAGTCAACGTAAGGCTGCTTCTGACAAAGCCACCCCTCTTAGGATGTTTGTCTTCCCCTTACAGGTATATTCAGCCTGCTGGTCCACCTGTACTCTCCACGACGGGCCTATGAGACCATTTGAGCCCCTTGATCCAAAGACGCAGGCAGCCAGCCACACCATGGGGGCACTGCACACCAAAAGCTACCCTCTATCTCACAAATGCCAATGGAATCTCCCTCTACCACACTCCCAGGACCGATCTGGGCCAGCAAGAGTTCTGCCCCTTCCCAAATGCACGCACAGCAGTGATGCTTACACTGTCTGCCTTCACTTTCCACCCAGAACCCCTGTAGGCTGCACAGGATTCTGGGATATCTGCTAGGACTAACATTCATTGGTTCAAGCAGACATGGCCACTTGGGGTTCAATGGTACCCTTGCCCTCTCCTTCAGCCACTATTTACTTCTTACTGTAGTCAGTAAGAACCACATCTTTCTACATCCTCCACTCCCCTCTTTCACCCCATACCTTGCTTAACTTCCATATGCTTTGAAAAAGCAGACTTTTGGAAATGGAATAAAATTATCCCAAAGCAGTGACTGAGTGTTGAGTCCTGGGGAGGCTGGGATAATCGACTGATTGGGATTTGGCAGAGGGACAAGGGGTTCAAGTACAGCAAGCAGCCTGGAGCAGATAGAAAACGCAACAAGGAAAGGTCCTTCAGCACCCTGGACAAATCCCAGGGAACAGACACGTTGTTCTAGCAGATGTTCTCTTTGAAAAAAAAAAAACCATTTTGGAACCACAATTTTAAAGGGATGCTTTTTTTTCAGGGTCCTGTATGGTCCTCATTTGTAGTGACCATCTGAGTTGAGTCTAATCCATGGATCATAAATTGGTGTAGAAAAAAAGTTGGACCTGTACTGATAAAAAATTGGGGCCATGGCCTCTTTATATGGTAGTAAAAAAAGGCTAGCCAGGAATCTGCAGGAGTTCCAGAATGCTGGAGTTACTATGGAGTTACTATGGAGTCCCAGCAGCCTGAAAGGTCAGGAGGCCTCAGACACATTCAATCCCGTTCTTTCCAAGGGAAGCGAGCCCCAAAGCTTGAAGAAGATGGCAGACCAGCCTGCCAAGTCGTACGTAACTTGGGCGCGCTTCAAGTCCGCCATGTCCAAGTGGGGTCTAGTCGAATGGCTCAGCAGCCTGGACCAGATTGGAGGGCTCCGTCTAAGCGGCGTCATCCTCTCTTGCATAGCTACCAATCTGTCGATGATCACGATCGCAACGGAATTTTGGGTCAAGCAATTTGTGCGGGGATCCTTTGTGTACCGCGGACTGTGGAACAAGTGCCACTTGGGGAAGTGCAGCCGCCTTACAAATGCGCCACGTAAGGGCCGCAGAATCATCCAACAAGAGGCACTGTCAAGGCAGCGAGTTAGTTTCTGTAGCAAGGCGTCCCTGGAGTTACTCCCAGTGAGAGTGAAGACCCATGTAATGTTTCAGGCAATGTGATAGTTTTTTCTGTAAATAATAATATTCCCCCCCTCTGGGGGTGAGCTCTGGGGAATGGAAGGGGGAAAAAAAACAGTTCTGTAAGTTTCAAAGTAGTTCAACTTGAATGGGGTGGGGAATCTGGTGGAGGAAGGCACCTATTGGCGAGTGTCCATGCAATCAAAGAAACACCTTCCGTCCCAGATCCAGGACCTGGATTTCACAACGGTTACAAAGGGTGCACCTGCATATGAAGAAAGTGCCACTTTTTAATAATAATAATAATAATAATAATAATAATAATAATAAAAAGGCTGATGCCCCTGATGTACAAAAGGAGGGGCAGGGCAGAGCCAGCATTGTCTAGAATTAGTTTGCACACTCAAATCATGGGTGGACAAACTTCTGTGGTCATTCTTCGTATCTTAGGTCTTTCTTCATCTTCCAGTTTTCCAAAATCAGGTCATGGAAACAGATGTGGATCTGGCCAGTTTGCTGCCCAGAGGCCAGGACCGCAGGCTGACACCACCACCCCCCAACTCCCCTGGGGGTACGGAGCCTGCCCTCCAAATGCGTTCTAACACTTTTGGACGGCTTTTGAACAATACTTCTGATGAAAACTGGTATTTTTGAATGGCCCTCTGGAGGCTTCAGATGGCCTTCGGAGGGCCAGGGACGCGGTGTAGGCCTGCTGCCTGGGGGCATTTGCCCCCCACCACATAAAAGCTGGACTGCCACTGCATGGACATTCCCCAGCATTCAAATCCAGGTTCTTGCTTGATTTTGAATGAGGCTTCTGCTCCGTCTACTGGCAAACACATGACATTTCAGGGAACAGACTTGACTATGGAAGAAGACCCCAGATTTTGATCAGTCTTCATCAGGGGAAAGAGGGACCGTATGTACTATTCAGGGAAGGGCCTAGTGATCGGTGGCAGAGTGCTGCATGCAAAAGGTCCCGGGTTCAAATCCTTGCTACCCCAGCTGAAAGGATCTCGCAGTGGGAAATATCCTTAATCGGAGTTTAAAATGAAAATATCCTTAACCAGAGTTTTAGGAAACATGGCCTGATCTAGGCCTAAACCAGAAATGCACAACTTGCTGGGGGTGGCCTGGGCATCTGTCACCGAACCCTCTGCGTCTTGCAGAGGATTCTGGGACACCAGCGGAGCAGAGCTGAGATCTTCCGAACCTCTCAAGCCATGCTTCCTTACAGAATTCCATTTCCTGTTTTGCTCTTCGACGCTGCTCGGAAGACGATGTGGGAGAGAGTGGGGCAATGAACTGAGAGAAGCTAGGATGAGCTTTCACATGCCAGTGCCTTTCTCTCCTCCCTCCGCAGTCTACATCCTTGGATCTATCATATTCATGATGATTTCTGCTGTGACGGCTTACGGGTCCGCGATCTCTGGAACGCTTAGCCTCACACCGCTCCCATCACTACGGAGGCTGAAATGGCCAAACGTAACCATTGTCTCCTGCTTCATTTCTGGTAAGAAGACCTGTCTCGCGGCTTCCTCATTTCTTGCTATAAACACCCTGTAGCAAGGCCAACTGCCTGCCTTCTGATTGGCACAGCCCCCGCGGGATTGTCCTTCGGATGCTTTTTAAACATACGAATGAAAAACAGGACGTTGCACACCTGACTTTTTTTTTGTGCTCCGTTCACGTCAAATCGATAGTATTTGCTTGCTAATGGTGGCATCACAGCTCAATGGGAGCGCATATGTTCGTGGGGAAAAGCTTCAATCCCTGGCGTCGCTAGGTGAGCCCAGGAAAAATCCACAAGGCAACTAGTCAACATGCAGACTAACTCAAAAGCCCCCAAAGTTGTGGCTTTTGTGACCAGCTTTCTGATTATTTTGCTTCCCCTTTTCTACATCAGTGTGCATGTTTCAGGTGAGATTTTTGGATAAGCGAGCAAGGAGAGATTGGGGGCACAATCCTCACCTGGAGTTAGGCTGGCACAAGGGCCACTGTAAAGTGCTTTTGAACCACTCTCAGAGTCAGGGAGGATGGTGCACATCTATGTGCTGGCCTCTCTGACTTAAAAAGTGGTCCAAACATACTTTACGGTGCCCGCTATGCTAACCAAACTTTGATGGCCTAACTATGCCGGCCTAATTCCAGGTTAGGATTGCGCTCTTACTGATGCAAATGCATGTGTGAATGCATGCCTGGTTTTCCCCACCACCACCACCTTCCATGCTCATCTGCCCAGGCTCGTCTCCCTCTCCTGTTTTGGGGTGCAGTTGCATTGTTGTTGCGCTTCAAGCATGGCTGGCCATTGCGCCAGGCCGAAGGGAAAGATAGGTCAAGAAAAAGGCTGTGCTTGCCTAGCAAGGACCTCTCTGACCTCTTTGGAAACCAGTGGACACAGACCTAACGCCTTCTCCTTCCCACTCTTCCTCTCTTCCTGGCTCTTGTCCTTCAGGTTTCACAGGAGGGATGGGACTGTTCAATTACATGAGATCGGCAACCACGGAGCCCAACACGTTCCTCGCGTGGTCGCTGGCACCAGGGTGGCTCTCTGTCTTTATGGTTTCCTTGGCAGGTATGAGACGCAACGTTCAAAGCGATGGAGGGTGGTAGGGGAGAAGCAAAGGCAACTGGCAAAAGGGAGACCTTCCAGAATCCAAGCCGAGAAAGGCTACAGACTGGACTCCACACCTTCTCTGTAAGCACAACAGGGATCTCGCAGGCAGGCCCTTCCCCGATCTGCAACCTGAGTCGCCAGCCTCAGTTGGCCGCCCACAGAGGCCAGCCCCATTGAATTCAATGTCTCCAAAACAGCCACATAGCCAGCCTTGAAGTGCAACAGCAGTGCAACCTGCCCTTTTGCGCATGCAGTGTGTACAACCACACAAAATCCAAAATCAAATAATCTGCACTGGGCAGGACGCAAACTCTGTGCCAAGCACAGCAGAATTCTGTTACCTGCTACCAGAATTCTGCTACACTGTACAGTGTTCATTAGACAACACTGCATAATTCTGTCCTTGTTTGTCTCTGCAATTCTGGTTGTGTAAGGGCCAAAGAAAAGGTTGGGAGCTTAACTCTCAGCTACTGGCAGTGTTATGCCTTCTCCCTTCAGGGCTGGAAACCTGCTCTCTCCACTCCTTATGACAAAATTGACTGTCTCAGACAGCTGAATTTTGCACCCATGTTAGGGACTAATGCTAATTTCACTAATTACGCAAAGTATTCCCAGTGCTGCCCTCCTCAGGCAAACACCAGGATAAGCCTGCCCAGGCCGATTAAGATGGTTGCTTCAGGGTGGTAGACTGGTAGGGGGTGCCTGCTATCCACCTCCATCCCTCCCCCTAACTCCATTCCTTCCTTCTCCTTAATTAAAAAGGAAAAAGCAGAACAAAACAGAAAGGGAAGTGGGGAGAAGAGTTGGGGGCTAGAGCGTCAGAGACGTCTTCTCTACTTCCTTTTCTGCTGCTCCCCTCTTTCTCCTTCAGAGAGTTTGCATGGGGAAAAGGGTCAATCCTTGGCATCGCTAGTTGGGTGGCAGATGCACTGCGGAGTACGGGGAAGGGGGCTGTAGTTGGTGCACCTCCTTGGAAGCCCGGGAACTTAGGCCAGCCCTCTCTAGCACTGAATCCGGGGAGAGAAGGGGCATGGCTGAGGAAACATGTCAGCGCATGAATCAGCGCACGCTGGAGCACATCCACCCAGTGATGTCATGCAGGGGGAACGCAGGGGAACTCAGTTCCACTAGTTAAAATTAGGGCTGACTCCGCCCACTTCCCTCTCCCTCCTCCCCCCTCCCAATTCCTCTGCAAAGAGCTTTTCTTCTTGGTTGGCCGGCACTCAGAGGGTTAAAGGGAGCGACTCCGGATTCCTAGGGGGGTGAAGGCAGTGATGTCATTCAGGGGGAACGGACCAGAACGGGTGTTCCAGATCCTAGCGGGCTCCGTGGCTGGTTCCGGGTTCCTGACAAGTGCCAATCAAAAGTGAGTTCCTGTCCCTAAATCATTTGAATGACACCACTGCATCCACCCCCCTCTATCTGGATCCAGCATTCCCCTGCTTCAGAGTGAGGGAGTCGAGACAGGGAGGGTCAGACTTCTGATGACTCAGCCCGTGGCAGCTCCTAGGAGACTGTCTGATCCATCCCCTCTAGGAAGGCTCACCCTATGCCCACAACCACTTTCCGTCTGCTTTGTAGGCGCATGTCACTTTGTGGCAAAGCGATGGGAGGAGGAGATGCTTGCAGACACATTTCCCGCCTGCACAACTCTACACACATTGGAGGAGGACCTGGCGAGAACCCCGACAAGCTACGGATACCTCAAGAGGAGGAAAGACGTGCCGGAGCCCGATCCAGTGGTGTGAATTTGGCAGAGCAGGTGGGGAAAGCGGTGGCGAGTGCGCATGCGCACGCAGATGTGCCTTCCAGACCCAATGGGATGCCGGCCTGGGAAGGCAGCAGGAGGACCGGCGGCCGCAGCATATCTCCTCCGGCACAGAGCGGACGTCAGGCCTCACTCTATGCTCGAGCTCCTGCGCCGGGTGGCACGTTCTGCCTGTCCCCCGTGAACAGTGACGACCGATGACATCAGAGGAGGGCGACCCGGTTCTGGTCAGGAGAAGAGAAAGGAGAGAATTTCCAGGAGAGAATGAAGCCTCTGATGCGCCCCTGGGTTGGTGTATTTTTAAAGCTGATTTTTTTAAAAAATATATTTTCTTTGTTACCCTTCAATAAACTTTTCCAATATGCTTCTCTTATGACCTCTTTTGGGTGCAATCTGCTGCTTTTAATTAAGGGTTTTTTTTTGTTTTTGTTTTTGCTTTAACTAAGTTGGAATAAGACTCCAGACCAACTCCCACTTTTGCATTTAGTTTGCTAGGCTAAAATTTGCATGCACGTTTAAACTGGGCTAAAATCCTAAGTTTTTTCCCCATAGATTGCTCGCTGCCACTAAAAAAAAACAAAAAACCTGCCATTAAACATGGCCCAATTAGTATCAGTTACCATTCCAGGGAAGCCGTGAAAATATGGCCGCCAAAACGGATCCGGAAGTCTCCTTCCAAGCGGCGGCGTCACTCTAGCATTTTTTATCTCTGCCTTTCAATGCGACGACCCGAAGACGTGCTGACCTCACGCCGCCCTGTCACTGAACACCCCGCCCCCAGAGCTCTTCGATTGGCTGTCGGGCATGCGGACCCGGCTCCCGATTAGACGACGTGAGCACGCCTGTGTGACTCCTCTCCCCTCATTGGACAATCCCGCCTTCTGATTGGCTGCGCCAGCCTAAGAGGCGGGAGGTGGCCGGGCGGGGTGACCGTGAACGGGGCGCAAGATGGCGGCGGCCGGGCTGAGGGCGATGGTGGGAGTGAAGCGGGTCATTGACTACGCGGTGAAGGTGCGCTGCCCTTCCCTCTCGGACTCCTGGGTCCCCCTCCCCTCCGCCCATCCTGTGCCTCCCTTCTTGCGTCCCTTCTTACCTCCGCTCGCCCCCCTCCACCCTTTTTCACGCCCGACCTTTCGGCGTGTGACGTCACGAGGCCTCGCCCCTTCGGCGCGTACACGTCACGGAGGGCACGTGGTCGCCCGAGCCTCCCTGTTCAGGAACAGTCTATCTTGAAATACCAACCCTGGGGTTATTGCTGCGTTTCTTTACCGCCCTGCTTTGTGGGCTTCTTGCAGGCATCTGCTGGGCCACTGCGGGGACATAGGAACTCAGCAGCCATCTGCAGAGTGTTGACACTGCCTTGACCTGCCTTGGTGCTGGTTCACTGATTGACAGCGGCCTCTCCAGGGTATGGGGTGGGGGACACCCTGCCATTTTTCACTGCCTTACCTGATGCACTGCACCTGCATGCAAATAAGAGCCTCACCTGGTGCCCTGCACCTGCCAGGATCCTTCCCAGGAAGCATAAGAACATAAGAAGAGCCCTGCTGGATCAGGCCAAAGGCCCATCTAGTCCAGCTTCCTGTATCTCACAGCGGCCCACCAGGTGCCCCAGGGAGGCGTGAGACAACAAGATGCTTGCATCCGGTTGCCACTCCTTTGCACCCGGTACTCTGAAGTAGCCCACCACCAATGTAAGGAGGTTGCACAATCCATCATTGCCTATAGCCCACGATGGACCTTTCCTCCAGAAATCCGTCCAATCCCCTCTTAAAGGCATCCAGACTAGATGCCATCACCACCTCCTGTGGCAAAGAGTTCCACATATTAATTACCCGCTGGGTATAAAAGTACTTCCTTTTATCTGTTTTAACTCTCCCAACCCTCAGTTTTAGCAGATGCCCCCTGGTTCTGGTGTTTTGAGAGAGGGAAAAGAACATCCCTTTATCGACTCTATCCCTTCCATGCATAATTTTGTATGTCTCAACCATGTCCCCCCTCAGGCGCCTTTTTTCTAGACTGAAGAGCCCCAAATGCTGCAGTCTTTCTTCATAAGGGAGGTGCCCCAGCAGCAGGACTCTGGACTAGATCTGGATTTTGCCAGCCTTTTTTTCTTGCCAGTGTTCCAAAGATTTTGTAGGAATATTCTCATTTTTTAAAAAAAATGGGGGAACAAAATAGGAAACAAAAACCCACAAGAATTGGGAAATGGGGGCAAGGTGAGCAAAGGGGGAAAAAAAATAAGGTTCAGACTCAGGAAGTCCTGGTTTACATCTCAGTCTTGGCTGCTACAGTGCATCTACTATGCAGCCCATTTGTGCTCTTGGCATAACGAAATACAGTCATGTTGGAGAGGTTCGTTCAAAAAATGGAGGCGTTGAGAGGAAGTGCAATCAGACAGGGGTAAAACATTGGCGTCATTCATAGTGCTGCCTGCTTTGGCTTGATGTGCCATCCAGCTGTTCCGTTATGTGTTCAAAAGAAGGGTGGTATTTCGGCCCCAACAGTTTGTTGTGCCCCAGTTCTTGGGGCAGAGACAAGGAAGAGTTCCTTGTCCCTGGGGAGACAAGGCAATTCCTTGTCTCTCTGCAAGCTTCCTCTCTTTCAGGTACGGGTGAAGCCGGACAAGTCGGGCGTGGTGACGGATGGGGTCAAGCACTCCATGAACCCCTTCTGCGAGATTGCCGTGGAGGAGGCCGTCCGTCTCAAGGAGAAGAAGATCGTCTCCGAAGTGGTGGCTGTCAGCTGTGGGCCGCAGCAGTGTCAGGTGCGGGTGCTGCCCCCTACAGGGGGGGAAGACATCTTGCAGGGCTGAAACGTATCAGTCAGGAGTAGCATTTGGGAGGATCTCTTAGTCTCTTGAAAAGTGCCTCTTGCCCAGTTAGCAAGGAGATCCATCCCAAACCCTCCTCAGTCTTTCAAGAGAGCTGTCAGGGTGTCCCCCAGCGAGTGTCTCCTGGCATTGCTCCTCCCATCTCTGGTTGCTGTCAGAAGCACAAGCTTCATGTCTGCTCGCCTTCAAAGTGAGGAATTCCGAGTTGAGCACTTTTACAATGCTGGGGTTGGGGGAACCGTCGCGAGGAGTCTGGCCACCAGGTGGCACCAGCTACATGCAAGAGAAATCTCTGCAGGACAAGGGGTGTGTGTGTGTGTGTGTGTGTGTGTGTGTGTGTGTGTGTGTGGAGAAGGTGTTGCAGGAGGCTGATGGGCAGTGATGTCATGCAGGGGGTACGCAAGTACCGGTTTCTAGGATTACAGCTGGCCCCACCCATTCGCCCGCCCACTCGTCGACTCCGCCCTCTGCAACGTTTGAATTTCCTGCGTGTTTGAGTTGCCTGCATGTTCTCAGAGCCAGGCAGGCAGCGAGCGGAGCCTTTCCTTTCCTTGCCACTGAAAAATGAGTTGCTCTGGGGTTTTAACATGATGCCAGGCCTCCTTAACGTGTTCTGGGGGTGCTGTGGAATACGGTTGCAACTGTTGGGTCAGTTTAAAATCATCTGAGGCCTCAAAAAGGGCTTTTTTCATGTCACTTCCTGCCACGACATCACTTCTGGCTTATGACGTCACTTCCGGTGGGCGGGTCCCGACACGTGCCAATCAAAAGTGAGTACCTGTTCTTAAATCATTTAGATGACACCACTGCTGATGAGGCCAGTGTTCTCCAACTGTTGGGGTTGGAAACAGTGCAGGCTGGGGGGGGG
>JAJKFI010000022.1:8794821-8837041 GCA_029204185.1 Lerista edwardsae
CACACACACACACACACACACACACACACACACACACACACACACACTAGTCTCCATAGATCTCAAATTGCCCCACGCCATGCTTTCAAAATGCAGAAAACGCATGCACCCGTCCATCAATCCAATTCTTAGAAAGTATCCTGCATGCACGGGCATAATGAGGGGGGAGCCTGAGGGGTGCCTGCCCTGGGGACCATGCCAAGGGGGGGACACATGACTGCCCCCAGGCCTTAGTTACAGAGGAGGTGCTGGAGCAGGTGCCCCCTGCTCTTTTGTCTTTGAAGGGGAGCCTCTACAGAAGGAACAGGGGTGGGGTGTGAAGCTGACACCGCTCGTGCTCCCTCCTCTGGGGAGAACCCAGAAGTGATGTCACTACGTCACTGCCCTGGGTGCCGGTGCAGTCTGTGACACCTCTGCCTGCATGCATGTAAGCCCAGTGTCCCAATTCCAAATTCTGCATTCAGGATAAAAGGAGTACACTCCATGAATGTCACACACACACCACCACCACCACCACCACCACCACCACCAACAACAACAACAACAACAACAACAACAGAACATATTTTCCCTTGGAATGATTTGCTTCCAAGATCCAGACTGTCAAGTCTTTGGGAAGGCTTGGGTTCTGAATGTTGGTTCATTCTGTGGGTGCGTAAGAATGACACACTTGCCACTGTGCAGGGGGGTGCAATTGCACCAGGCAACAAGCTTTATGGGGGCAACAAGCTGAGCTTGACACTATTGAAAGCCTTGGTAATACCATCACGTTATGTATCATTTGAAAGGTAATTTGATACTGAATGCAATGAAATAATCTGCAATGGAATATAATAATAATATTTGGTATTTATATACCGCCTTTCTTGGTCATCAGATTGCTCCTTTTACTTTAATTCAAGGCGGTTTACATAGGCAGGCATTTTCTAAATCGCAAGGGTTTTTACAAATCACAAAGTTCTAATCTTACAAGAACAACTACATGCAGATGACACTTTCATCGTCCAGTCCTCCTTTCTAGCCGCACAATTGCCTTCCACCGGCTGGTAAACTGCTTCTTTGCTCTCACCAAAGAGCAGCTGGCCCAGCACAACTCCCCTCTCACAGGCAACAGAGACAGCTCAGATCTTATTCTCGAGGTCGTTGATGGAATATCTGTATTCCATCAAAGGTTATGGCCAAAAAAACCCAAGAAAATGAAAATACAACTGTGATGTCACTTCCTGTTGTGATGTCACTTCCAGGGCATCGTTTTTCCCTCTGCACTGGGCTACACTTTTGTTAGCTACGCCAGTGATGGAACCTATCAAAATGTTGCATCGGGTATGAAGTTTTACCTGCAGTTTTCAACCCTCGGCTTCTCAATCCCGCACCCAGGAGCCACAGTGTCTGTTGCTCCTTCGCGCTGCCCTATGGTTGCACATTGGAGTAAAAGGCTAGGAGTGTGAAGGAATTTGTCTGCCAAGGGCATTCGTCCACTGTTACCGGTCTACTTGCAGAGGAACATCTGAGAGGCATCCAAAAAAATCCCCAAGTTCCCCCAGAAACACAGTTTGACAACACCTGATGGAGGCTAAACGGTTCCAGTTGCCAACCAACCAGAAACGATCCTACCCCGGCAGCCTGATTTGGGCCTTGTTTTACCTCTGGGCTGGGTGCCAGGAAGTCCTGTGAAACAGCCAGAATTCTGTGCTGGTTGCCAGATTGTTTGACTCAAACAGATTTCTTTTTTTAGGAAGCATCAGCAGGCACAGCCATCACTTGGAGGGCGCGCATGAGCTGCATAGCTGGCCTGTGCCTGCGTCGTCGAACTCGAGTCCGGCTTCCTAGAGCTGGCTTTTGAGCCCGACTGGTCCCGTGTGAATGCAAAAACTCTCGCCTATGTCAACAGCATCACCCCTTCACGTTCCCAATCTGCACCTCCCTATTATGGCTGGCCCTGATAAACAGAGCAATCATTCCCAACCCTGGGGTCATGACCCCCCAAGGCAACCGGAACCACTGCTTTTCAAGAGAAGCAGCAACAGTGGTGACCTATGGGATTGTGCCGCAACGGCAAAAAGGGTTTTTGCCAACATGCCTGGGGTAGCGACAGCCCGCAACTCCCTCTATGGGCCTCCCTGAACTTTAGAACAGCTCCCTGTTGCTATCACAACCCGCTTCTGGTCTTCATTGTGAAACCGGAAATGGGTCACAATCACACAAAGGGGCCGTTGAGCGCAGTGGTTCTCAAACTTTCCAGCACCAGGACCTGCTTTTTAGAATGACAAGTTGTGTGCAGGACCCACAGGAAGTTTGTCGTGGTCGGAAGCGCCGTCATTGTGACACCAGAGCCTGCTGCTTTCCTGAGAACGCAGCTATCAGTGGGGTGATTTCTCAGCCGTTTTCCAACAGCAGTCCAAAAGAACGGCCTATTTACAACTTTTGACCTGAGCAAAACAGCCACACAGATTTCGCTCTCTTCAGCATCCAAAACCAGGGGGCGTCCGCTAAAACTGAGGGTCGGGAGAGTTAAAACAGATAAAAGGAAGTACTTTTTTACCCAGTGGGTAGTTAATCTGTGGAACTCTTTGCCACAGGAGATGGCATCTGGTCTAGATGCCTTTAAGAGGGGATTGGACGGATTTCTGGAGGAAAGGTCCATCGTGGATTATATGCAATGATGGATTGTGCAACCTCCTTACATTGGTGGTGGGCTACTTCAGAGTACCGGGTGCAAGGGAGTGGCAACAGGATGCAAGCATCTTGTTGTCTCGTGTCTCCCTGGGGCACCTGGTGGGCCGCTGTGAGATACAGGAAGCTGGACTAGGTGGGCATTTGGCATGATCTAGCAGGGCTCTCCTTATGTTCTTATGTTCTTATCCCATCTTCCCCTATTTTCAATATGGCTGCTGAAGTTTTCTTGCAACCCACCTGAAATTGTCTCGGGACCCACTTGTGGCCACTTTTCCTTTCTGATGAAGCAAGACGCACCTCCTGAATCAGATTTCCTTTTTTCAGAGACGAACCAAAGCAATGCATTATGTTGCAGTCCTAGCCACACACTCACACTTGTGAGAACGAACAGTCCCTCTCAGAGGCGCAGTGCCTGTCCTCACAAAGACACACAAAGTAGCAAGCAAGGAAAGTCTCCCAAAGGCCAGGACGGAACCTGGGGACCGGCGCGCCCAGCTGCGTTGGCGTTTCACGCTTGGTGGCTCAGAGATCGGATTATGCCGTTTCTCAGGGTAGATCTTCCTTTGCCTGCTGGAGAGGAAGGAGACGGGGACCCGGACAACAGCAGGACGGTGGGGGAGAAAGGAAACAAAGGCACAAAGGGAGAAGAGATACATGCCGTGCCACACACTTAAACGCACACACCTCCTCAGCAAAGGAAATGCCCATCCATAGAGAGATCTGGAGGGAGAAATGGCATCTTGCAGTTCCCTGTTTTACCCATTTTAGAGCACAGTCCTAACCCAGAGTTAGGCCGGCACAGGCCAGCAAAGTTTGGCCAGCGCAAGGGTAAAGTATATTTGGACCACTCTTGGAGTCAGAGAGGCCGGCACACAGACGCGCACCATCCTCCCTGACTCCGAGAGTGGTCCAAACGCCACTCCCTTGTATCTGGCATTCTGAGGTAAATTTCTGAGGTAAAATTCTGAGGTAAATAAAGCAAAGTTTGGCCAGCGCAAGGGTAAAGGAAATTTGGACCACTCTTGGAGTCAGAGAGGCCAGCACACAGACGTGCGCCATCCTCCCTGACTCCGAGAGTGGTCCAAACGCCATTCCCTTGTATCTGGCATTCTGAGGTAAATTTCTGAGGTAAATTTCTGCGGTAAATAAAGCAAAGTTTGGCCGGCGCAAGGGTAAAGGATATTTGGACCACTCTTGGAGTCAGAGAGGCCAGCACACAGATGTGCGCCATCCTCCCTGACTCCGAGAGTGGTCCAAACATGCTTTACAATGTCTCTTGTGCCAGCCAAACTCTGTTGGCCTAACTCCAGGTGAGGATTGCGCCCTTATTTCCTTTTTTTGGGGGGGGAGTCTCTGGCTGCCAAGCTTTTAATTTAAGACTTTATAAAGCTGTGTATTGCCTCCGTTTGGAATCTGCTGGGCTCTTTTGGGTTTGTCGGTCTGCTTTCAAAAACTGGGGAGTGTTTATTGTTTTGGCGTTCTGGTGCCGTCCCGGATCGAGTCTGCGTTTGTGAAGGCACCTTGAGCTTCAGAGAAGCAGGACTTGAAAGGCTTCAAAACGCAATAACAGACCTCCTAATGCTCACACCTCACAGCAGGTTCTCTCAGGAATACAGGCAAAAGCCCTGTAAAGGAGGCCAACCCCTTTAATCTCCATTTTGCAGATGGGAAGGCTGAGCCTGGGCAGTCCAACCCAACAAGGAGGGTGGATTCTGTGGTGGCACAAGGGACCAGCACACTGTCCTGATTGGGTCAGCTGCAGAGGCGGGGGTCAGCCCCTGAAACCGAGTGTTATTTCTTAACACAGTGCATGTTCAGTTTGTGGAACTCCTTGCCACGAGATGCAGGGGGTGGTGTCCGACCTGGACGCTTTAAAAAGGGGATTGGACAGATTTCTAGAAGAAAGGGCCATCACAGTTTGCAAGCAGCATAAGAAGAGCACAAGAACATATGTTCCCTTTTTTCCTTGAATTTGGCTCAGAGCGAATTTGAGTCATGACTTGAGACTCGAGGATTCGAGCAAGGACTTGAGACTTGAAGGGAGAGACTTGAGACTTGGGGTTAGGGACGAGCACATCACTCCTTCAAGCAGAGGCTGTGGATGCCGTAGCTCTGGAGTACCTGCCTTGAGGAGGAGCCGAGCACAGAGGCAGATCTAAGGGAGGGCAAAGCTCTAAGTTTTGCAAGAAGCCTTTACTTACCTTGCAGTGGAAATCACCCCTCTCCTGCACTGTTCTAGCCAATCCTCACAGGGAACAGCAACATCTTGGCGTTGCTTACTGGCTACAGCAGCAAGGGAGAGGAGGGATTTACATGACAGGGTAAGGCTCCTTGCAACACTTAGAGCTTTGCCCTCCCTGTAGATCCACCTCTGGCCGTGCATAACCAGGGGGCCTCCAAGCCCCCCCCCCTTCCAGCTCTGTGATTCCTACAAAAAGTGGCCAAGCTCGGCATCGATGGAGAAGACTTAGCAGCCCATGCCATTGTCCGCTTACTCAGAAGTAAGGCCCGTTATAGTCAATGGGGCTGACTTCCAGGTAGGCGTGCAGGTGGGACAGACAGAAAGCCGCTGCTAGCCTACGCCGGCAATTCCTCGCCTGTTTCCCCTCCACTGCCCCCCTTCTCTTAGCAGGCTGCTCTGCCTGGAGGGCTCGACTCGGATGCAGCTCCCCTCCTCCCGGCTGCCTCCCGGTGGACCCCCAGCGCCTGCCTGCGCTGCTCCTCCTCCCCAAGGCCGAACAGATGGGAAGGTCTGACACCTGCCTCGGCTTTCCGGCTGGGAAGCGAGTGCTTGGGAAACAGCCCTGTGCCGCGGCAAAGGAATGAGGTCAACGAAAGAGGGTCACAGAGCCACACAGAGCACCATTCCAATTTGCACGCGGTCGGGCTCTCGCTCCGCATGGACGGGGGGGGGGGGCGTGTGACTGCTGGGCTGCGGAGTCCTTCCGGATCTCTGATTTGTTATTGCAAGAGGCTCTCGCCTTTTACCCTACGCCGGGACAAGCCTGAACGGTGGCTGTTGCCGTCTCTCAGCAGGACGGAGTTTGTTGCTGCAGGGTTTTGGCTGGGTCACGTTACAAGGCGAGGGTCTTGCGTCTCTGACTGTTCCGTACCGCAGGTCCTCGTGGGAGCATTGATTTGTGGCTCGGAGGCATTCCTTACACCAGCTACCGTTCGCAGCGTCCTTAGACCCTGTCTGCCTCCCTCTCTCCACCGACTGCTTTACACCGGCTCTCATCAACCCCGTGGTGTTAAATACAAATACTGTGACTAGTTGTACAGAAAAAGAGCTCCGCCGGTTCAGGCCAACGGCCCATCCAGTCCAGCTTCCTATATCTCACAGATACCTGCATCTTGTTGCCACTCTCCTGCATCTGGCATTCTGAGGTAGCTTACTCAGTGATGTCATGCACCCACTACGCACCGCTACGTGCGTACCAGTTCCTAGAAGTTGAGCTGGCCCCGCCCACTCGAAGTTGGCCCCATTGGCTGGTTGGCTCAGCAGCTGCACATGCGTACTGCACGCCCGCAGCCATTGCCTGCACTTTCTGTGAGGAGGCAGGCAGGCAGGCAGCATGGTGGCGGTGGCGGCATCATGACATCACTTCTGGCTATGACCTCACTTCCTGCCACGACATCACTCCCGGCTTATGTCGTCACTTCCGGTGGGCAGACCCCGACAAGTGCCAATCAAAAGTGAGTACCTGTTCCTAAATCATTTGAATGACACCACTGAGCTTACTCCTAAAGAACAGAGGTTGCCCCAACCATCACGGACTGTAGACACTTCTGGTTGCACCTGGAGGGTACATGCCAGCCATCCCAACGCATGTCAAGGACCCTTGTTGAATCTGCCCAGCATGGTCCCAAACCCACAGATAAAGAGGACTGATCTGTAGTTCTTTCAACAAGTCTGTAAGCAAAGTGAAGAAGTGTTCTTAGGCCCATTCTACAGATATAGAAGACTGAGGCCAAGAGGGAATGGCTTGCCCTAAGACCTACCTAGTGAGCCTGTGAGAGAGGCAAACCCCAACCTGCAGCTCAGACCCAGGTTGGGGCTTGTCTTCAGGACCCCCAGCCCCCTTGACGCCGGCACTGCTAAGGGACAAAGTCTGCCAGGATCTCTGTCGCCCTTTGGGCAGAGAATGGGGGGAATCAAAAAGAGCCCTTTGCGAGCCCATTGGCTTGGGAGTGAGTCAGCAGGGAGGATTATGGTTGCTGACCCTGCTCCAAAACCAGATTGCAGCCCAGGGATCTCGACCTGGCTCTCCCTCTCCCGCTTATGCCATCTCTCTCATTATCCAGCTACCCTCACCTGAGACAACCCATGAAAGCACTTGATGAGATGCTCCTGCCTTGACGTCTCCCATCCCGTCCATCCGGACCATCGCCAGGGCTCTGAAGCGGCCCTGGCTCAAACCGCTTCCCAAAGCAAGATCAGGCCTTTAGGTTCCAATAAGTGGCTCTTGAGAGGCTGGCCTTTCAAAGCCGATGAAATATTTAACTGTTTGGGATATCCTTTTCCTAATGGTTACCTTCCCTCTGCTTCTGGAATGCAGCAGGCTAAAAGCAGCGGGCAAAAATCCAACGGCATCTCCCAACCGTTGCAGCCACTTCCTGAAAGGATGTCAGAAAAGCATTTTAACATCACGGCATCCCCCATGGGGGCTAAGACAGAAAGGGAGCCACCTGCCCTCTGTAAAGTCAGTTAAGCCCTTTACGGGACCCCAAACTCCATTGTGTCCAGTGTTCCCATCATCCACAGTTGCCCACTGAAAGTCTACATGCCAGGGACAAATATGCCAGCCATCACTTAAAGGCCCCTAGTGTGCCGAGATATACTGTCACAGAACATGGAGGCTCTATTTAGCTATAAAAAAAAGGTAAAGGTTTCCCCAAGACCGGATGGTCTAGCTGTGACCGACTGTAGGGGGCGGTGCTCATCTCCATTTCAAAGCCTGTAGAGCCGGCCTTTTGTCCGAGGACAAGCTTCCATGGTCATGTGGGCAGCATGACTCTACGCTGTAGCGCACAAAACGCCATTCCCGTCCCACCAAAGTGGTCCCTGTTTATCTACTTGCATTTAGGTGCTTTCGAACTGCTAGGTTGGCAGGAGCTGGGACAAGCAACGGGAGCTCACTCCGTCGCGCAGTCTTGAACTCCCCACCTTCTGGTTGGAAAGCCCAGCAGCAGCAGGGAGACTTAGCTATGGAGACTAATAAACTTTGATAGACCCACCATCCAGGTATTTGTCTAATTCCATCAATTCAGGGCGCAATGCTATGCTGCATCGGAATAGACAGCCGTATCCAGCTCAGCATTGGAGCGCGCAGGAGCCTCCCAGACCCTTACACCAGGGGAAGCTCCTGCCTCCCCAATGGCATCTTCGGATCTGCACCCGAGAAATCATGGGCACAGATCCAAGGAAGTCACGCAGCCCGAATCGACCAAGTGTCTGACTTAATATAAACCAGCCACTGCTACAGGCTGCAATCCTAAACACACTTAGCTGGGAATGACTATGATAAGACTTACTTTTGAGTAGACCTGCCTAGGAGCGGGCTGCAAACCTGCCCCTCCACCCCATAAGGGTGAATATAGATTCACTCCTCCCCCAAACTTGTTCTTTGTCTTAAAACCCAACATTCCAGCCCATTTTGTTTTTCCTTTAGCAGTACCGAGACCCACACCGTGAAATATGTTGCGATCAGGAGTGTTACCAGTGATGTCATGCACCCACTACGCACCACTACGCGAGTACCGGTTTCTAGCAGTTGAGCTGGCCTAAATCATTATTTGTTTGGCATTTGGACAAGTGCCAATCAAAAGTGAGTACCGGTTTCTAAATCATTTGGATGACACCACTGAGTGTTACCATCAATTCACACGTCATTGCACTTCGCATATTCTTCTTCTGAACAGAGCAGATGCCGAACTACAGCTGGCGAGCGTGTCTCCCCCTTGTTCGACAAGACTAATATTCCGAAATGGCTGCCCTCGAGTGGGAAAAACCTGTGTCAGCTCTTGAAATGCCTTGATATATGGACTTCGAAGCCACAACAATTGGAAAGCAAAGAATGAGGGCATTTTTTTTTTGGTTCTGTGTTTACTTCTTCGTGCTATACTTCCCTCTTTCTGTTGGGTACAGATTTTGTTCCCTCACCATCTCACATTTTGTTCTGTAACCATGAGGACTAGAAACACGGTCTGAATGTCAAAGAAAGGGAACCGTAGCTCTCAAGATACTATCAAGAGATCCTATGGGCTGCATGTTGATCAGATGGGAAGCAGCTCATTCCTCTATTATTTTGAAACAGCCTCCTGAACACCTAAGTGACATCTCTTCTCTTCATTCCTGAAAATCCCTTTTAAAATCTTTTTTTTTAGAAAAAGGCCCAGTGACTTAGGGAGCAATCCTAACCAACTTCCAGCACTGACATAGCTGTGCCAATGGGGCCTGTGCTGCATCCTTCATTTGGGGGGGGCATTCACTGAGACCTCCTCAAGATAAGGGAATGTTTCTTCCCTTACCACAGAACTGCATTGCTCTTACCCCAGTGTTGGAAAGTTAGTTAGGCTTGTGCCCAAAATCCTCAATCCTTCTATAACTAAGCTTAAGAACATGCAGCTTAAGGATGCAGTCCTAACCTGGAGTTCGGCCAGCACAGTTAGGCCAGCACAAGGGCCACCATAAAGCGCATTTGGACCACTCCCGGAGTCAGGGAGGATGTCACATGTCTGTGTGCTGGCCTCTCTGACTCCGAGAGTGGCCCAAACATACTTGACGGTGTCCCTTGTGCCGGCCAAACTTTGCTGGTCTAACTGGGCCGACCTAACTCCAGGTCAGGATTGCACCTTGAGTCTTTGATGGGAAGTCTGACTTGGGAGTGAGTTGCAGTCTACACCGTTGGAAGGAGAAAGGCAAAATGGCACCATACTGGGTTCCCCCCCTTTCTTACCTGGGGAGGAGGAGAGATGTGAAAGGAAGGAATGAACTGGGGGTTCACATTTAATGGAAAATGGAGCAGGTGGGGAAAGAGAGAGAGAGAGAGAGAGAGAGAGAGAGAGAGAGAGAGAGAGAGAGAAGGGGAGGGAGTGGACTCCATTTGGTGCTCTGCTCCAGGCAGTAAAATGTCACGGACCAGCACCATCTCTGGGGCTCCAAAGGAGATTTACACTGCGAAGGGACTTCACACTGCTTAGGGACAGGGTGCCGCAAACTCATGACAATCTTCTCCTCTCCCAGGCAGACTTGGAAATCCAGCAATTTTCAAAGCGCATTTCCGCTGCCGCTGGAAGGAACGGCCGTCTCCCCCTCCCCCCCCCCGCACCCAGTCAGGCCAGTTTAAAACCTGCCAACTTGCATTTGGTGCCTCGCGAAAGAAGAGACCCTTTCTCTCATCAAACACTCGTCCCTTCCCCTCTGCTTCCTTCCCTTCATATCGATTCCCCTGCAGTCTGTTAAGGAACCCTGACTCGGCACTAACCTACTAAGCCAGCTTCTGGGTCCCGGGGGTGGGTGGGTGGTGATGTCAAGACATTTTGGTCTGGCTTGTGTGCCGACAAACAGCTCCTCGGAGGACTGGAATGGCCCAGCGTGGCACAAGAAACCGTGCAAAGTGGTGGGATGAGATAGGCACCTGTCCCTGGGCATCTGGGTGCCAAATGGGCATCAATAGTCATGTGGTGTTCAGTTCGGCCTTTTCAACATGCATTAATAAGATACTTTTTTTTTTCCTGAGAGATGAGAAGCCAGACGTCAATATGCTCAGTGTGGGCCAGCCTATCAGGGTGGAAGTGATCATTCCAGGTGTTAGATCGGCGAGGGGCGGCACCAACACACAGATGTGCGCCATCCTCCCTGACCCCGAGAGTGATCCAAACACACTTGACGGTGGCCCTTGTGCCGGCCAAACTTTGCTGGCCTAACTATGCTGGCCTAACTCCAGGTTAGGATTGCGCCCTGAGCCAAGACAAAATTTAGAGGTGCCTGGGGAAGAACGAAAGCAGCCCTGATGGATTATGGGTAAAGCCTGAGCAAAACAGCCAAACCAGAGAGAGGAGTGATATTCAATGGAATCAGAGGTTCCTGGCTTTGCAACACACACACACACACACACACACACACACACACACACACACAAGTGCTGATTACTTGACCGATAATATCTTAGCTGGTTGGTAGCCCTACAATGGAGACCAGCTGTGAGATTTGATTGTATTAGTCAAGGTGTGGTCTGGCTCAGTAAAAAATGGCAGATTCTTACTGAAAGGAGACTGGTGTGGGAGTTTGTGCCTTGCATAGATAAGGGCAGGTTGAGTGCCTGCTTTTCCTAGCATTTGAAAGGGGATTTCAGGAATAGAGAAGGTGCATCTGTGACTCTGGCAAGCCGATCCCAGCAGGGACAGACAATGCTAATCTATCCAGCCTGGCCCCCAACGTAAGACGGCTCCTTGCATTTTATACCCTCCCAGCACTCAAAATACTGAAAGCCGGCTATCAAAAAACACAGATCTCAATTTCAGGACCATTGCACTCAAGATGCTCCTGTGTCCACCACCACCCCTTACGGCTTCCCATTGCTAATTTAAACCGGGGGGGGGGCGCTGGTGGATTTCCATTGAAAGCCAAATGCCACCAAATAAGTGTTGCTTACGTTGCATGACAAGAACAAAATAAATTCTAAAAATGCAAAATGAGAATTTGAAGCACCTGGCCTTTAATCTGCTCCATACCCCCTATCTTGAGAACTATGAGGACTAGGAACTTAGGTTCTCCCTCCCTCCCTCCCTTCCCAAGAACCGGATATTCTCAGAATTCTGCTCCTAGCAATAGATTTTGCCCATTTGGGCCTGTGCAGTATTGTGGAATACACAGTTGTATTACCCGCCTATAAAAGGCAGCCACCTTGTGAGCTTTCATGGGGACACCTGCCTTTGTCCTTCACTGTAAAAAGAAATCAGTGGAGGAGGAGGGCAACTCAGAAATAATTGCAGTGATGTTATAACGTCACTGTAATTATGTCCACTAGGGGGCAGACCCAGAAGGCCAGACCCAGGGCTGCTCCTTAGCCAGGACTGCCATTGGGTAAGAGGAATGAATGTCCCCTTAGTCCGATGAGACTTCCAGCCTGCATCTTCCCAACGCTGCACACAGCACGGTCCATGTGGCCCAGCGCTGGTTAGGATTGGGCTGCCACTCACCCCTGGGGGACAAACACCCACACTAAGAGCGCAATCCTAACCTGGAGTTAGGCAGCACAGTTAGGCCAGCACAAAAGACACCATCAAATATGTTTGGACCACTGTCAGAGTCAGGGAGAATGGCGCACATCTGTGCGCTGGCCTCTGTGACTCTGAGATTGGTCCGAACATATTTTACAGTGGCCCTTGTGCCGGCCAAACTTTGCTGGCCTAACTGTGCCAGCTTAACTCCAGGTTAGGATTGCACCCTTAGGCAGTACATGTTCCATTAGGACATGGAACAACCGACTGGTTTCAAATAGGGAAAGGAGTACGACAAGGCTGTATATTGTCACCCTGCTTATTTAACTTATATGCAGAGTACATCATGAGGAAGGCAGGGCTGGATGATTCACAAGCTGGAATCAAGATTGCTGGGAGAAATATCCACAACCTCAGATATGCAGACGATACCACTCTAATGGCAGAAAGTGAGGAAGACCTCAAGAACCTTCTGATGAGGGTGAAAGAGGAAAGTGCCAAAATTGGTTTGAAGCTCAACATTAAAAAGACTAAGATCATGGCAACCACTCCCATCACTTCCTGGCAAATAGAAGGGGAAGAAATGGAAGCAGTGACAGAGTTTATTTTCCTGGGCTCCAAGATCACCGCAGATGGTGACTGCAGCCATGAAATTAAAAGACGTTTACTTCTTGGGAAGAAAGCTATGGCGAACCTAGACAACTTAATCAAAAGCCGAGACATCACCCTGCCAACAAAGGTTCGCCTAGTCAAAGCGATGGTTTTCCCAGTAGCCATGTATGGCTGTGAGAGCTGGACCATAAGAAAGGCAGAGCGTCGAAGAATCGATGCTTTTGAATTATGGTGCTGGAGAAGACTCTTGAGAGTCCCCTGGACTGCAAGGAGATCCAATTGGTCAATCCTCCAGGAAGTCAAGCCTGATTGCTCTCTGGAAGGACAAATCCTGAAGCTGAAGCTCCAATACTTTGGCCACCTCATGAGAAGAGAGGACTCTTTAGAAAAGACCCTCATGCTGGGAAAGATTGAAAGCAAAAGGAGAAGGGGGCGACAGAGGATGAGATGGTTAGACAGTGTCACCGAAGCAATGAATATGAAATTGGGCGAACTCCGGAAGCTGGTGGAGGACAGGGAGGCCTGGCGTGCTGTGGTCCATGGGGTCGCAAAGAGTCGGACACGACTTAGCAGCTGAACAACAACAACTTAGGCAGTATCAGCTGCAGGGGTTGGAATTCTGAGCTCATGTTTGGTCCCTGGAGGCATCTTTTGGTAAGACCGAATCTTCCACCTGAAATGCTGGAGAGCTCTTGCCAGCCAGGCAGCCTGACTCCACCAAGGGCAGCTTTTCTATTCCCCCTAAAAATCTCTGACATGCCCCCTCCCATTTTTGTTATTTGTGAACCAGAGGGTGAAATTGCAAGTGGGGGTTTTTTTTTTTTTTTGGATCAGCCCTGGAGAGTTAGGAAGGGTTTATCCCTCAGCCTTGACCTTTTCTAGCCATACAGTTTGGGCGAAAGGACAGATTAGGTGGATTATATTCCAAAGCCCCAGAAGTCCATCCCAGGCTGCAGAAGGTTTGGTCCCCTAAGCTGGTCAGGACAAATGACTGATAGTCTATGTCTATGAGTTGGTGGGTGACAGGTAGGTTCATTTCATGACATTTAGACTTTGCTTTTCTTCCAGGAAACTCAAAAGAGTATATTGAATTTCCAGGCAGCCTCCCATCCAGGGACTGGCCAGACTGGCTTAGCTTCAGCAAGATTAGCGCATCATGCGTCTTCACAGACCACAAACCCAGCTCAGTTGCACACGTCTAGCCTGGGGTGATTTGCCATTCCAGTGATTGTGCTTAAATCCCACGGTTGGGGGGGCATGAGAAGACACATAAATTGGATGCTGCAAACGGCCCTGATGGAAGCGGACTTTGCTGCTTTCCAAAGAGATGGAGCTGGTCAAAATGTTGATGCGCTCAAATGGGTTATTTGAGCAGGACCTGCCTTAAGAACGTAAGAAGAGCCCTGCTGGATCAGGCCAAAGGCCCATCTAGTCCAGCTTCCTGTATCTCACAGTGGCCCACCAGGCGCCTCAGGGAGCACACAGGACAAGATGCCTGCATCTTGTTGCCACTCCCTTGTGTCTGGCATTCTGAGGTAAATTTCTGAGGTAAATATCGGTGAAAAATGTATTTTTTTTTAGGGATTTGAACCCAGGACTCCTAAGTGCCAGCAGTCATTTGACAGCCCCTTTCCCGACCCAGAGCTGGGAACAGAGCCAAGAGCTTTTTTTTTTTTCCTTTTAATGCCAATCCAAATGATTCAAGCAGCATTGATTTCTTCAGACATCTCCGCTGTTCCATCAACGTCAGGCGCTGGGAGGAATGTCCACGCCTGTGACATGTCCTAATTCTGCCGGGGAAGAAACGAGGCCTGAAATCTTTAGCTCTAATTAAATAAATAGCATCTTGTGCCTCCACTTGTGTGAATCCGAAAGTGAATCAGGAGAGGAAATTCTGCATGGGGGGGGGGATGTAATGTAGGAGGCTTGGCCAAATGGAGAAATGCAGAAGCTCTTCAGACAATCACAAATGACGCAATAAGGCTTAAGAACCACTGAATCAGGCCAAAGGCCCACCTAGTCCAGCTTCCTGTATCCTACAGTGGTCCACCAGATTCCTCAAGGAGCACACAAGACAACAAGATGCTTGTGTCCTGTGGCTACTCCTTTGCACCTCGCATTCTGAGGTGGCCCACTTCTAATGTAAGGCGGTTGCACCTCCCATCATGGCCCATAGCCCACGATGGACTTTTCCTCCAGAAATCTGTCCAATCTCCTCTTATAGGCACCTGGAAGAAATGTCTTTTTTTCTAGGCTTCCTGTCTGCACTAACCATGGTTTGCCAAGATGCCACAAGGTTGCATATTTACCATACCCCAAGAGCAACAAAAGACCCACTTCTCTAGGATCCCTACTGTGTTCATTTTGTACGCAGCATTTTGTACTTTTTTTGTGGGCCCCCACCACTTTCAAAGGAGGGCCAGTGAAAAAGCCACACCCATCGCCGCCCCCCCCCCAATCCTAGTATCACCAAAGCATCTTTCTCTACGGTTCTTGCCTTAATGTATGTTGCTTATGCAGTGAGTGCATGAGAGAGAGCGAGAGAGCGAGAGAGCGAGAGAGAGAGAGAGAGAGAATGCCCTGCTATTGATGTTTATCTGATTATGCCTCTCTGCTGGCAAACACATAAAAATATTCCTCAGCCACAAAATTCCGGTGCAATATAAATAGTCCGATTTTTGCAAACAAACAGCGCTAACTGCAAACTCTCACCCAAGCTCCCCAGCGTGCGTGCAACGCGTGATGGCTCGATTCTGGCAGGCGGCTCTTGTTATCGGGGGCTGATTGGCCACTCCTTTTATCGCCGTGGCGCACTGAGCAAGAGGTGAGCCTCTCGAAGGAGACATAAAAGGCTGACAGAGGAGGCACAAGCCCTGCCTGAAAACCTCGGAACGTGGCTGCAAGTTAGGCTCCCAGCCGTGGCTGACATGTGGGGTGGGATACCGTATTCGGTAGGGATCCACAAGTGTGTGGGAGTGGAGGAAGTCCACGGAATGCGGTACTGAGTGCAGATTCTGCCACATAAGACCCTCAAGGTGTTTTTGTTCTAAAAAAAAAAATAAAAGGTGCCTTTTTAGTCTTTTAGGGACAGCTTTGAGAGTGCATGGGTTGAAAGCGGTGTTTCTTAAACTGTGGGTAGGGGCCTACTTGATTTGTGAGCCAATTTCAGGTGGGTTGTGTAGCACTTAGGACAGCCATCGTTGAAAATATGGGAAGATGGGACACTGGGAAAAGGTGAGAATCTGTGTAGTTTTTTTGCTTGCGTTCAGACTGTAAATAAGCTTCCCCCCCCCTTCTGATTCACTTTGCAATTGGAAAATGGCTGAGAAATCACCCAACTTCTTGCTGCGTTCTCAGGAAAGCAGCAGGCTCTGGCGTCACAATGACGGCACTTCTGGCCATGACATCACTTCTGGTGGGTCCCGGACAGATTGTCGTTCTAAAAAGTGGGTCCTGGTGCTAAAGGTTTTGAGAACCACTGTTTTAAGGCCTATATTTTTCAGCTTTTTATACCTCCCTTCCTCTAAGGAGATCAGGGTGGAGAACATAGTTCCTTCCCTCTTTCTGTCCTCACAACAACCCTGCGAGGGAGGTGAGCATGAGAGAGAGTGACTGGCCCAGAGTCACCCAGGAAGCTTGATGGCCGAGCGGGGGTTTGAACCTGGATCTTCCGGATATAAGACCAACTCCCAAACCACTACCCCATACAACGCCTACCAAAGAAGCTGGAAAGGAGACAGAATCAGACTCAGTCCCAAGAACTGTGTACCATGCGAGTCAACGATTGGCTCTAAATCACACGGTCTGCACTATTTCAGACCCCACAAACCCTGCCTGCAGCTCCTCCTTCAACCTAAAGATCGGTCAGTCTCCACGCCAGACGTCAGTTGTTCCCAAATTCCTCCTCTTTCACACGACAACATGTTATGACAAATCAGTCACGGTTTGCACGCAAATCAACACATGTAGCTGCCAAACGGCCTGCCATCGGGGAACGCTTTCTACATTAACTTGTCAGCCGAGAAGCCCTTCAAGCAGCTGAGATGCGGAATCTGTGCATCGCAGAGGATTCTGGGGGATGTGGGGCTCAGTTCAGGGAGGGCGCAAACCAGGGAGGATGGCGCACACATGTCTGTGTCCTGGCCCCTCTGACACCGAGAGTGGTCCAAACCTACTTGACGGTGTCCCTTGTGCCAGGCAAACTTTGCTTTATTTACCTCATATTTACCTCAGAATTTTACCTCAGAAATTTACCTCAGAATGCCAGATACAAGGAAGTGGCGTTTGGACCACTCTTGGAGTCATGGAGGATGGTGCATGTCTGTGTGTCTGACTCCGAGAGTACTCCAAACATACTTTACGGTGTCCCTTGTGCCGGCCAAACTTTGCTTTATTTACCTCATATTTACCTCAGAATTTTACCTCAGAGTGCCAAATACAAGGGAGTGGCGTTTGGACCACTCTCGGAGTGAGGGAGGATGTTGCACCTTTGTGTGCTGGCCTCTGACACCAAGAGTAGTCCAAACCTACTTGACGGTGTCCCTTGTGCCGGCCAAACTTTGCTGGCCTAACTGAGCCGGCCTCACTCCAGGTGAGGATTGCGCTCGGAGTGTTTTTTTTTCCTCCTGGTTGTTACTGTAAATAAATACAAAATATTATTTCTTTCTAGAGCTCCGTTTTTTTTAAAAGTCTCGGAAACCGAGGTGAGTCGTGATAGAGTGTCATTAAAAAAAAAGAAAATGGGTCCTGGTGCTAAAACATTTGGGAACCAGCATCTTAGGCCATTCCTGAACCTCCTCACTGAGGAACCTCTGAGACACCCCCCTCCAGAGTTCCTCTGACTGCAGTTTGGCAGCCACTGGACAACGGTTTGCACAGCTCTGCACAGGCCCCTTTTTGTCCTTACTTCTTGGCCAGGTAAGTGCCAACTGCCCTGTCAGCTTCTTTCCTCCATCTGGCTCCCTGCTTCCTTTCCAGTCCACAAGACACCCTTCACATCTCTTTCTGGATGACCTTTCGGCTGCTCTTCTCATGCTGTGGCTAGCAACCTAACCTGTCACTTCCCTTCCCTTCCCCTAGCAAAAAATTTACGATGACATTGGTTCCCATCCTGAGCGGCCAGATCTGGGGGCTGCTTTCCGCGTCCTTCAGCAAGGGTAGCCAGTGTGGCTTATTCCACCCGTCTCGGTTTTCCATCAGAGTGGTTTTTCAATGAACCTGGGCCCCCCCCCCCCCCCCCCCCCGGCCCCCCGCGGGGGGTTAGCAGCAGCTAGCCCAAGCGACCCCACAATGCAAAACAACAGGCATGCCATACAGTTGTCTCCTTGGACAATTGGTCTGCCTCGTCACTCCGCCAAATACAACTAGCCCTGCCCAGGTTTAATTCAGGCACAATCTGGGGGTCAAAATGGACTTCCAATTTTGGTTCCATCAGTGCTTGCCCTTAAATGGGGAATATTCTTACTGTGGGTTCTGGAGCTTACAATGTGCCACAAATGAAGGTGAACAAGCTAACTGGGGCTTCAAAGCAAAGAAGGGAACAGAGGCATACAACATCATCCCCGGGGCTGGGGTTAGTGTGATTTGGCTTAATTGGGCACCACACTTTGGAGGGGGCCCTCATTACCACCTCCCAGACTGAGGCATGGCAAGCAGGGTGATGTATCACCTCCCACCTGCCCCCCTCCCCGAGTCCAAACAGCCTGAAATGAGTCACCCGGAGGCAACTGCACCATGTCACTGGCAACTATTTCTGAGTGTCGCATTTTGAGCTGTGGACGCCCCACAAAAATGCTCCACATTGGGCCCTGCTGCTTCTGGGGCCAGCCCTAAGAACATAAGAAGAGCACCACAGGATCAGGCCAAGGGCCCATTACATCTAGTCCAGCTTCCTGTATCTCACAGTGGCCCACCAGGCACCTCAGGGAGCACACAAGACAACAAGATGCCTGCATCCTGTTGCCGCTCCCTTGTATCTGGCATTCTGAGGTAAATTTCTGAGGCAAAATTCTGAGGTAAACATGAGGTACAGTAAATAAAACCGTGCTATCCTGTCTGTGGGGAGGGAGCTATAATAACTTGCAACCTAATCTGGGCCTTCAGAACATAAGAAGAGTCTGCTGGATCAGGCCAAAGGCCCATCTAATCCAGCTTCCTGTATCTCACAGTGGCCCACCAGGTGCCTCAGGGAGCACACACAACAACAAGAAACCTTCATGCTGTTGGCACTCCCTTGCATGTGGCATTATGAGGTAGCCTACCTCTAAAGCCAGGAGGTTGCACATATCCATCACAGCTTCATCGTGATCAAGGTTTCAAGGTCCATCGAAACCATCACAGGTTTCGATGGACCTTTAGAAATCTGTCCTATCTCCTTCTCAAGGCATCTAGGCCAGACACCATTGCTACATCCTGCAGCAAAGATGCCTCTGGATTGGATAAACATCTGGGATCTGGTCTTCTCCGGTCAATAGAGCAGTAGTTCCTAAAGGTGAGGCCAAAGTTCTGTACAAGGGTCCTCTGCTTACTCGATGGGTCAGGGAGTAGAACATGGTCACAAACCAGAAACCATCAAAAAGCGGACCCCGGTTTATTTTTAGCTTGCAAATGCAAAGCGGCCACCCCAAAAATGTTCTTTTAGCTTTATCGCCACATTTAGCTTTCCTTATGAATATTGTAAGCACAAATCTGCACTGTTTGAAGACTGCAGTCTATGATAAGCACAGGAGATGGAAAGAAAAGATGGCGCCAAATCGAGAGAGAGAGAGAGAGAGAGAGAGAGAGAGAGAGAAGTACATGATGGTATTATTCTTCATTATCAACATTTGCACAATTTTGGCCACTAGAGTCAAGCACAGCTTGTTGCCCCCCTAAAGCTTGGTGCCTGGTACAATTGCATCCCCCCTGCATTTTTTTTTAGCTACGCCCCTGCTGCCAGCAATCAGGTCCTAACCCACTGGTGGGTCCCAACCCACAGTTTGGGAAACACTGGGCTTGGGCGTAGAATACACAAAAGGCCTCTTACTGTGACCTCTATTGTCTCCTTGCAATTCATATGCAGATCCAGCTTGTTATGTCAGACAGAGCTCAAGGCGCTGAATGAGCGGTTCTGATACAAGTCAGAGGACAGCCAAATGTTTTCTGTTGAGGTTTATACACCCTTGTCTGGCTAGTCATGTTCTTTGAAGATTTCCCGCTACATGGTGCAGCTATGAGGTGAATTTGATGGTGCAATGGCACCTTGCTACATTCTGCTGTCAAGCTGTTCATGCATTCAGCAAATTCAAGCAATAAAGCTTCTCCAGGACTGCACTAATTCAGGCTATTGGGTATGTGTGTGTTTTTTATCGGATTTTATCAGAATGTTCATTAATGAAGAAGCAAGAAATATAAACATGAAATAAAATTTAAAAGAAGCCTTTTTTCCTGAGGCACTAGTTTTCTACATGCAAGGAGTTTTTTTTTTCCTTTTCACACAGCACCATCCAAACATGATATGCTCACCTCCCCACACTCCAAAACTGCAGTGAGACCAAGCAGCTGAGCATTGCAGCAAAGCTCCACCCTGCCTCCGTTTCCAAAGTTGGCCTTCTCTGTCCCAGACTGTTGGCAGCCCTTGGCACTGGTTGGCCTGGCAGCTGGCGTCAGTGTTAGTACACGTTTAGGAAGTGCTAATCTACAAGACGAACATGTCAATCACCATCTAGCAATCTGCAGCCATTCCAACTCGATCTATGCATGGTTATCGACTGTGCTAATGTGCACACCGACAGCCATCTCCAAACCCATCGTCCCGGCCAGAGCTGGGCATGCAATCCAAAGCCTTGCATGCGACAGCAGGAATGCTGAGGCTATTTGGGGAGGCGATGGCTGGAGCAATGGCTGAACAACACTGCTGTGCAAGGAAGGGAAGGAATTGCTAGCTGCTTTTCGGCTTGCCATATCCTGTACCAATCACGTGTGGGAGGTCGTTTCCACATCATCCAACCTAAAAGAACGTTCTGGAGAACCTCAAGCTTGCTTTGCTCCCACACCCATGAGGCATTCACTTTTACCACTCCTCCTTATCCCATTCCCTGGATTTGAAACAGAAGGAACAGAACAGGAAGAGGAAGTGTAGAGAAGAGGAGAGTAGTGGGCTGGAGTGTCACCAACTCCTCTGAGCCTGCTCCTCAGTAACAGCAATGGGCCAAGAGAGGTGAGATAGAGCTAGCTGGAGAGCAGTACAGTACTCCAAGGTAGAGGGAGGTCCTTTTTAAAGCCAATGGCCACCTCTGGCCTTCTATTCTACAAGCAAGTGGCTCACTTGGATCTCTCCATGGTGCTGAAACTCTAACCTGCTTTAAAGGTAAAGGTAAAGGTTTCCCCACGACCGAATGGTCTAGTCGTGACCGACTGTAGGGGGCGGTGCTCATCTCCGTTTCAAAGCCTGTGAGCCGGCGTTTTTGTCCGATCATGGTGGCCAGCATGATTCTACGCCGTAGCGCACGGAACGCCGTTACCTTCCCACCAAAGTGGTCCCTATTTATCTACTCGCATTTTAGGTGCTTTCGAACTGCTAGGTTGGCAGGAGCTGGGACAAGCAACGGGAGCTCACTCCGTCACGCAGTCTCGAACTCCCAACCTTGCAGTTGAAAGCCCAGCGACAGCAGATTAACTCGCTGCGCCACCACGTCCCATCCCAACCTGCTTGCTTTGCTCCCACACCCATGCTTCCCAACCTGCTTTACTGCCTCCCAGATGCCCTGAGGATCCTCCTGGGTTTCCACTGGCAGAGTATAGAAGTTGATATGGCGTGCACTGCCACAGTTGGCCACTAGAGGCTCTCAACCCACTAAAAATCTCTCCAGAATGACTTGCCTTGCAACCTAGGTAGAGCTTCCCTGTACTCTGGCAGTATACCTTCGAAACACCAGACGCGGGAGATGAACAAGCAAGGGAAGGCCTTCCACATTTCCTGCCTTGCCTGCAGGCTTCCCAGAGGCCTCTAAGTGTTGAAGGCCACTGTTGAAAATGAAGTGCAGAACTAGGGGGACCTTGCATTTGAGATTCAGCAAGGCTAGCTCTTACAATAGGAAAATACATATTAATAGTGCCGCTTTTTTAAAAACAACAACACACATACACAAAAGAACAGCATTGTTTTGCACTGTCAGCATGCCCAGAAATAAAGAGTGGTTCAGGGAGAGAAAGAAATGGCTCTTGAGCATTGATGAAAAGTCTCTTGAAAAGCCAGCAAACGGTTCTGTTACATCCTTTCAGCCCAATCAGGTTTACCATTAAGGGTTATGATGCTGGCCACAATATGACTAGCCATGGCCAGAATCCAAAGGAACACTTCAGGTGCCCCCAAGGGTTTGTGCACAACAAACAGAAGGTTTGTTGTCCTCCCTTTGAAAAGCAACCTTCTCTCTGCGTAAACTCTGTGTGTGCATGGGGAGCTATTTTTGGACAGGAAACCATTTATATAGCTTTTTAAGCCTTTTTTATTGAAAAGTGCTGTATACTATTCCATCATCATCATCATCATCATCATCATCATTAAATAACAACACAAATTAGTTTGAAATTCACAGCAATCTCTAGCTTCAAAAAGCAGTTTTTTTTCCATGGGGGGGGGGAGAACTGTTGTTTAAAAAAACCACATAAGCAAATACTCTGTGTGTATGCCATTCTATGTCAATGACATCCTAACTATTACAGCTGGGATTTTGGCATTCTGAGGATCCCAGCTCTCAAGATACTAGACCTTATGGAAAACCTAGGTTTCTAGTCCTTATGGCTGCGATGGCTGGTGTGCTTAATTGCTGCTGAAAATTTCAAAATTGCAGTGTTTTGGATAAAATGGATTTCCAGTGGTAGGGAACAGGACTTCTGTTCTGACTTGGCTCCTATCCCCTCTGGTCAATGAGAAAAACTGCAGAATAAATGGTGCAAAATAAATGGTGCAAATTTAGGAGTAAAGATCAGGGACAGCCCAAGAAATTTCAGCACATGAGGAGGTGTCCCAGATGCTACTCCCATGCAATTCTCAACCAGTGTGCTGTGGAATATTGGTGTGCCACAAAAGGTCCATAGGTGTGCCATAGGAGATCGGAACACAGCATTGAAAATCACTGAAAATCTCTTCTGGGTTCTGCAGTTCTGTTTCTAAGGCATCTGTCTGTGCCTCTTCCTTGGAAGAAAGATACAAGTTGCTACAACAGACAGTTGCCCTAGAAATAGAATCACAGAATTAGAGGTTTCTCCTGGAAGCAGGAAGTGACCTCACAAGAGGCAAAGACCACAGAGAAGACCATAGAGGTGAGTGTACCATGAGAAAAACATTGAAAATCACTGCTCTAGCCCACCATTCTCCCCCACACACTTCTGCTCTGTTCCTTTCACCTTTTTGAATGCAGAGAGGAGGAGCAGGAGGGGTGGTGGGGAGAGAGGCAGTGGGGCACCACCTGCGATCTGCTGCCTCAGGCAACTGCTGAGCCCTGCCTCAGGCAGGGGCCAGCCCTGGGGATTATGCAGGATTGCTCTGTTTGCTTGCCTGGGTGCATATCAGTCATTCCTTAAGTAACCCTCGCTGCAGCGCTTCCTAAACCTTTTAGCACCAGGACCCACTCTGTAAGATGACAATCTGTCGCAGCTCACTTGCCCCCCCCCCAAGATCTAGAAATGATGATGGGGATGCTAGATGGATGGATGGATGGGTGCATGATCAGGGTCCTGTGTTCCTGAGGTTGCTGGAGACTTGACATTTAGAGTGTGTGCGTAGATATTTGCTAGACTGCCCCTAGAAATGGAGTTCAAGGACTGCAGCATTTGGGGCTCTTCAGCCTAGAAAAAAGGCGCCTGAGGAGGGACATGATTGAGACATACAAAATTATGCACGGAAGGGATAGATTCGATAGAGGGATGTTCTTTGCCCTCTCTCAAAACACCAGAACCAGGGGGCATCTGCTAAAACTGAGGGTCGGGAGAGTTAAAACAGATAAAAGGAAGTACTTTTTGACCCAGCGGGTAGTTAATCTGTGGAACTCTTTGCCACAGGAGGTGGTGATGGCATCTGGTCTGGATGCCTTTGAGAAGGGATTGGACGGATTTCTGGAAGAAAAGTCCATTGTGAGCAATAGACAATGACGGATTGTGCAACCTCCTTACATTGGTGGTGGGCTACTTCAGAGTACCGGGTGCAAGGGAGTGGCCACAGGATGCAAGCATCTGGTTGTCTCATGCCTCCCTGGGGCACCTGGTGGGCCACTGTGAGATACAGGAAGCTGGACTAGATGGGCCTTTGGCCTGATCCAGCAGGGCTCTTCTGACTGTTCCCCCCAAAACTTTACAGCCATTTCAGAGAATGCGGAAGGTTGAACTGGAGAGCAAGATGTGCAACGCGGAACTCCCAGGCCAGGTGAAAGGCTGAAACTCCATTCACACATGATTGACGCCGCATGCCAATTATGATGGAAAATAGGAAAACACAATATTTCAATTATTATTTTTTTGGGGGGGGTATGAACATGATGCCATACCACAGGTTAACATTGCAGCTAACTTCTTCCTGAAACCAAGCTTCAAAAACTGTTCATCACCCACCAAAAATCAGCTCACCGATTTTTGCCGACACAGGTCCAAACTGCCCCATCGGGTTGCCTGGGACTCTCCATGGGGTAAAGGGACAAACATCCCCTTGCCCCACAGTGAGCTCCAGCTGCCTCCTACCCTGCGTAGGATGCTGCGCAGGCCAGCTGGCCAGCCTGCTCCTGCCCAAGTTAGGATTGGGCTGCCCGTTTCCTTAGCAGACGTGGACATTGTTGAGCTGTCCGGGACCCCACTCGGAAACGATGCCCCTCCTAGCAGATTTCAAAGCCAATGTCACAGCGAGCCCAGCCAGCTTTGCACACAAGCCAGCCTTCCTGAGCTTTAAATCTGCACAAGAGCATCCAGTTCATTGTAAGGAGGGGTGGCGGTTCTGCTCAGTGATTCAGACCACCCTGACGGGCGGATGTCAAAACTCCACAGCTATCTGCCGCTTTTGACCTCCGCTGGAATTTTCTTGCAGCCACACGCTTGCATTTTAACCCTGCGTCCGATGCACAACGCTGTGTTGGTCCAGAGCCAAGACTCGGGGACGGTAGTGAAATGAATGGCAACCAGGCCTGATGCGACTGCATCCGCTTAACAAAAATTCTGTCTGAGAAATACATAATTTCTTTGGTTCCAGCTACATCCAGGGTGGACAATAGGGCAGGTCACAATCTCCTGGTAGATCTCATGGGGGGGGTGGGTAGGTGTCCGTGCTCCTCATTGGTATGCAGAGAGGCCAGAGTTTGATCCCTAACGTCTCCAGGAGGAAAAGAGGAGAAAATCCTTCCTGAAACCTTGAAGAATCTCTGCAAATCAGCATTAACAATCCAGAGCAACAGGCAGGGCCGGCCCCTCCAGGCGCCCAGCTGAGACAGTTGCCTCAGGCAATTGATTGGCAGAGGGTGCTCACATCCATGCCCCCCACAACTCGATATGCCTGGCCACTACCACACAGCCTGGTGCGTAGGGGTGCTGTGGCGGTGGAGGGGACCTGCCAAAATGTTTTGCATGGGCTGCTGACTTCAGAAGAAGCTGGGACGATGCTGTCTGTGGCCTGGTCTACACATGCAGGGTGGATGGTACCACTTCCTGTTGCTAGCCGGAGGCGCCATTTTGGAATGCATCCCCACATAAAAAGCAGGGCCCGGCCTATCCATGAGGCCAACTGGGATAGCCCCATCAGGAGCACGGAGCTAGAGGGTGTTTAACCCCCTGACTCCCACGCTCGGCTCCTCCCTGCCCCCTCCCAGAAGCACCTACATAATGTCCTATAATACTTCTTGTAGGCCTAAATAGCCCCGGAGGGAGGGAGAAGATTTCCACAGTCTCCATCCCAAGGCAGCATTTCACAGCTGCCAGCTGCGAGTACATTTTAAGTTGATGCGTTTTAACATCTCGAAGATGCGTTTTAACATCTCCAGTTCACATCTTGTCTAGGGTCCCTTAGCACCTAATTCCCACCTCCCGCATAAGCAGACTCAGGGCACAATCCTAACCAACTTTCCAGCACCATAGTCCTGTTAAGAGCAAGCAAGGATTATGAAGGCTACTGCAGATTCTTGATGTAGCCAACACACTTCATTTCCTGGCTCCTAATCCAATTAATTGATACACACTCATGTATAAGATGCAAGTTCCACCATGTATTTAAAAAAAAAAAAAAGGTAAACCACAGAGACACCGAATGCTGCCAACCGCAACATAAGCAGAGCCCTGTTAATGCAGAATCAGAGTCAAACTGGCTCAACTCCTATGGCCACCCATATGCCTGTGGAAAACCCACAAGGCCATAGCTACTTGCATCTATGACGACTCTATTTCATTACATGACCCCAAACGCTAATTAGGATCCATCATGTGCAACAGGGGAAAAAAAAAAGAATCTCTAATCAGCTTCCCACACTTAAGGACTGAAGAATGCCAGTCTTTCAGCATTGCTAGTGGCCAAGGGATCAATGTTCTGCATCCTTATGAAATGCACCGAGTTGGATTATTTGGTACAGTTCGGTCAGTGTTGATGTTATAGGACGTTGCATAGCAGGTCGACAAGCCATTGTGACGAGTAGCCACGAACAGACCCTTCTCCCAGGACTTTGCCCAATCCTTTCTCAAGCCACCTGCGCTACTGGCCATCATGTCTTGTGGCAAGGTGTTCCACAGACTACCTATGCCTGGCGAGAGGGAGAGAAAAAAAACTCTCGCTACCCTCTACACACCATGCATTCCAATCACATCCGGTGAGGCCCTCCGGATGCGGGAAGTTGTGGAACCCGCGGTAATTCAAATCTGTGGGTCCTGGACCTGCAGGTGAGGAGGGCCTACGATATAGCATCACTTCTTGTAATTGGTACTCTGGATCAGTCAGGTACTCAAAGCCTGATCTTTGCCTTGGCCTGGTCAGCAGGGCACTATAAGAATGTAAGAATGCTGGATCAGGGCAAAGGCCCATCTAGTCCAGCTTCCTGTATCTCACAGTGGGCCACCAGATGCCTCAGGGAGCATCACCCTTCTGCCCATCAGATCCCAGCCCCCCAATTCCGGCAGCTGAACTTCAGAGTTCAAGTACACACATTCTAGCCCTGACCTAGCCTAGCATGCAACCGGCTCATCCATCAGACCAAATGGGACACTTGCCTCAGGTAGCAGATTGACTGGGAGGGCTCCCACCAGTTGCTTCTATTTGCTCATCTTCCCCTCTCCTCCTCCTCCTCCTATTCTCTGGATTTGAAGACAATGAAACTGAAGTGTGGAGGAGTGAAGAATGATAGCCTAGAGCATCAGAGACACTCTAGCCCAGCAACCTCTACTCCTCCTCACTTCCAATCTGTTCCTTTTCCAAAAGTAGAGAGGAGGAGGACAAGCGTCAGACGCTCCTGCTGGCATGCCGCTGAATACAGGGGGCACCACTGGGCACACAGCCAGATGGAGCAAGGGCACTTGGCTGCCCTTGCATTTCCCATATCAGCTTCTCATACCAATACCAGTTTTTTTATTACTAAAATGTATTAATCAGGCTGAGTTTGGCTTGCCTTCTGCACTGGCGCCCGTGCCCTTAATCGCTGTTATTTATTTACACCCGTAGATCTTAGCAGTAGCTGTAGCAAAAGTAATATTACAACCCCATCATCTCAAGCTATCCAGGCAGGGTTTGTTTATCGCGTACAGGAATGATAAAGTGCAGGATCTTGCTCATCAGTGTCATTCGAGGAGGAGAGAAACTGTCTGCTAATTGAACGGTCCTCACAATCCCTTCACTACAACTGCAACAATGCAACAAATTAGTTTCTTCCAAGTCAACGCACCCAGGGTTGTCCTGCAAACATCTCCAATCAGAGGCGGATCTACAGGGAGGGCAAAGCTCTAAGTGTTGCAAAGAGCCTTTCCCTGTCATGTAAATCCCTCCTCTCCCTCGCTGCTGTAGCCAGTAAGCAACGCCAAGATGTTGCTTTTCCCTGTGAGGATTGGCTAAAACGGTGCAGGAGAGGAGTGATTTCCACTGCAAGGTAAGGCTTCTTGCAAAACTTAGAGCTTTGCCCTCCCTTAGATCTGCTTCTGTCTCCAATGCAGGGGCATGTAGATCGTGTTTTTTTGTGTTTATATATATTTTTTGCCCATTTCTATCCTGGCCTTCCTCTAAGGAGCTCAAGATCGCAGACATGGCTCCTTCAGCCTCCTTTTATTCCTACAACGACCCTGCAAGGTAAGTCAGGCAGACAAGCAATGCAATTGGCCCAAGGTTGCCCCAGCAAAACACACACACACACACACACACACACACACACACACACCCCAAAAAAAATTGCAAGCATCCCCCAACTTCAATGCTTCCAGTGGCTTCCACATCTTTAAGATCTGGAGGAGAGGAGACAGATGGAATTTATCTTCCCTCTCCCGTCACGGAACACACAATTGCCCAGTTCAGCTCTTTGGCTGTTGATTCAGCACCAGACACCCATAAAGCATCCCATAATTCATTGGTGGGCTGCCTGACCACAGGACTTGGCAATTATCAATGGCTCACGAGAACCTCCACAGACCAAAGCACTCTACCTCTGAAAACCAGGTGCTAAGCGCAAACTGTGGGGAACGTTGCTGCTTCCCTGTCTGGCTTGAGGACACTGTTGGAAGCAGGAAACTGGATTAGCTGGGCCAGAAGTCCAATTCAGCAAGGTTCTTCTTACGTTCTTAAACCAATACCAGCAAAACAGAAGACTGGCTTTGGGCTGACTTGCCAAGCCCACAAGTCAAAACAACTATGACAACAACACGACCAAAGGCCCCATGGCTGTTCCATCCAACAATCTCAATTGTGCCCCCCCCCCCATCAATGGCCAAAACATTGGCTCCAGAGCAACACCTGCTACCAGTGGCATAGCTAATACATCTGCAACCCAGGGTCAAAAAAATATTTTGTAGACTCCCCCACGACAAAATCAAATTTAATTAAGTAAATAAAAAGTCCTCGGGTTAATTGACCATAATGTTTGATAGGATACAGATAGTTCAGCGCGGTTTGTTTCCTTGCATTCTGCATTTGATTCCCTTTCCAATGATACATAGCATGATGGTATTGTTCATACAGACCACGGTTTTCACCATTTGGGCCACTAGTGTTAAGCTCCGCTTGTTGCCCCCTTAAAGCTTGTTGTGCCGGGTGCAATTTCACCCCCTGCACCCTCTTAGTTATGCCACTGGCTGCTACTGGCGCCATTGGTCATGCCACATCAGTGTCCGCTTGGCAACCCCAAGAGAGCCTCAGCTCCACCAATCCCAAGCCACGAGCTTCCTTGGCACATCACTCAAGACCCAACACCACAACCAGGGCAGTCGATGAAGACCAGTGATGAGGTCGGAGAGGTGACGGGGGAGCAGGGTGTGACGACAGGAGACATCAGCCCATCCCATCCACGCTGATGCAGATGTGGCTTTGGAGCACAGCCCACCAAGTTCAACAGGACCTCAGCTCAGATGAGCATGCGGATGGCTCACTTTCAGGCTCACTTTTCCCAAGAGAACATTGAGGTTCTCCAGATCTCTCACCTTCAGTAGCTTCTGTCTATCCATCCTTTCGGTCCTCTTATGCCTCTGTAAATATTCTGGTCTTCATTGCCACCACCATTACCTATTATTATAGGTACAAGTATTCTCTTCTGTCTGCGTTTATTCCAACACAAACAAATGCATCCCACACCTTTCATTGCTGAGCCCCCGGGCCTTCCCCCCACCCATAGGACCATCGTTCCATCTGTCAACATAAGACGTCCACATACCTTCCTGTTCCTCTCCAGATCTGCACAGTGCACCCTGTGTCTCACCACCGTACACCCCCTCCCTTTGCAGCTTTCGAGACAGCTCGCTCTGCCACCACCGCCACCACGTCACCGCCATCCCGTGGCAGGCACAGTGGTGCAAATTCAGCGCACGCCAGCGGTACCCCCCCGACGCATGTCTAGAAACCCAGGAAAGGCACCGTGCAGCAAAGCCTCCGAAACAAGACAGCGCACACACGGTGCGGAAAGGGAGAGCCGGCCAGAGTGCTGGCGAGAGGTGCCAAGAATTGTGCATTCGTACGGGCACGCATGTCGCGGTTGTGAACGCCTCGCGGGGAATTTATCTGGGTTTCCGCGGCAGGTATGCCCAAAATGGTGTGCATCTCGGTGAGACACCGGCGTGTGTGTGTGTGTGTGTGTGCAGAGGGGGAACTGCCTAGGCTTGGGACAACCCCAGAAGTGAAACTGAGCATGGGGTGAGGGGCGACGCAGACCATAATATCGCAACGGTGCCACAAAACGGTGCGCACAGCCATGGATGCCGGTGCTACACTTGGTGGTCCACAAGCACTAGCCAATGCGCAGACACACTCGAGTCTACACCGTACAGGTGCAATTATGCTACCTCCGTGGCATGCCACACAGCTGTGGCTCCCGGTGGCACGCACATACACACACACAGGTACACATTGGGTATTCTGCCCGCGCACTCCTGCTCGGCAGCCCAACCTCCTCCTCCTCCTCCTCCTCCTCTCCCCCCACCCCCACCCCCAGTGCCGCTCCAGACTGCAGTACCTTGGTAGAGAATCATCATTCCCATCCTGAACAGCAGAGCACCCACAGCGAGGCAGTTCATGTCTCCGGCACGTCCTGGGTGCTGGATGGGAGAATTCTGCAGCTGGAGGGGAGCAAGACGGAGGGAGAGACAGGCTGGTTCTCGCGCATGCAACCCACCAGCCTTGCTGCATCTCATGGGGGGGTGTATTGTGGAGGAAAGGGAGGGGGGAAGCTGGAGAAGGGGGTGAAAATTCTGACAGACAGCTGGGCAGAGATGAGGGACGCACCCAGGAGGGCCAATCAGGACGCCGGCTGGCTGGGAAAGGGGCGGGGCATGCAAATTCCACCGAAGCGGGACTACCAATGGGTTGGAGGGGCTGGTGGGAAGGTCCAAGGAAAAGGGGGGGAGCGCTGATTTATGAGGGGCTCTTTGTTACTGCAGCAATGCTGGGGAAGAGGAGAGGGGAAGAAGTGGAACGACCCCCCCCCCTGCACACGATCAGGGGAAACCCAGAGATCCCAGCTAGGCTAGTAACTCCTCTCTCTCTCTCTCTTCTCCCCCTTGCAAGCCTTAGCTGGAGAACCTGGATTCCTGTGGACCACTACCCCCCCCCCCCCGGAAAAAGAGAAGGGGAAAGGATTTAGCCCTGGCAGTCAGTTTCTCAGCCCCCCTTCCATAATCAGAGCTGGTTATCCCAAGGAGGTCTAACCTCCTTGGGTTATCCCCCCAAAGCCCCTCTAGGACGACCACGATCTCCTCCCCCCCCCTTCATTTCAGGGCAGCTCTCAACACCCACAGCCTACCCACTTCGGTGCTCCTCCTCCCGCCCTCATTTTCTAAAAATCAAGCTCCAGCTGCGTGGAAGTGCCTGCTCCCATCTCTTAGGGGTGGAGGCTGGCTGCAGTGCTGAGCTGGGAAAGCACTCTGTGCATGCTCGGGGAGTCTCGGGGCGGACACAGGAGAACCGAGGGGAGGGCGGGAGAACTGCTAGCGGGTGTTTTGGAAAGGAACCCAACCCTGGGATTGAAAGCAGATGTGCGCTCTGGCAGAGATTCAGGCTTTTCATTCCCTTAACCCCTTCTAGGCTTCTCCATCCTGGCTGCTGTTGCTGCATTAGAAGGTTCCTCCGTTCCAAGCAGTCGTAATCCCCACCCGCACCCTGTGAGGTGGGCCAGCGTGGTCTCCACATTGCAGATGCCAATTGGGAAGGGGCAATCAGGATTTTGGCACAACTCTTGGAAGGGAGGGCAAGAGGGAGGGGTTTAACCCTTTCTCTTTGTGCGATGGTCCCTAGGAAACCCAAATTTTCCTCCTAGAGGAGGTGCGCTACTACGAGGATTGCCTGCTACAGGCAGGGGGTTGGGCTAGATGACCTCGTGGGCGCCTTCCAACTCTGTGGTTCTTTCCTCCAACTACTGTTTGCCCTGGGGGAAACTCCATGGGTGCTCCTGTGCAAGAGGAAGCTGGAACTTTCAGTTATTGGGCAGTACAGAGTTGCACACACCCCCAATCATCATCGAAAACCCTGCACAGGATTGTGGTGGGTCCTTTACAAATTTCACACCCCCATAGTGGTGTCCCTCCGACAACCGCAGCCTTACAATTAACAGTAGCGTCGCCCAGGGGCATTTGGGCCAGCTCTGGGGAAAGCCAGAGATAAGTGGAACCGACATTAAATCATGCCTGGGAAGTCTGATCCACTCCGTCCCACTCCGGGTTTTGTTTTTTGTTTTCCCCCTCCATAGCAGGTTGCCACATTTTTCATCCGGGTCTGCTCCTCTGCCTTTAACTCTGAGACGGAGACATGTAACAGCGTGTTCCCCATCATTCATCCCCTGGCCAAGACAGGCTTCAGGTGTTCAGTTCCTGTATTCTGCCAGGTAAAAGACAGAACACCAGGTTGAGAGCCAAAAAACAGTGTAACCCAATTTCTCCATGATGTTGAACCCTGGGCGAATGACACTATTATATCCTGTCAAACACGCACTCCCCTTCCCAAATGGTTCACCTTCCCCCTCCTGCGGCACAGCACCCCAGGGTGCCACATTGCAGGTCATTGGGGTCAGCGGCGACTGGAATGAGAGCGCCCCCTACTGAGCTCAGCTTCCCGCGCCTTGCAGTGCGATCTTAGTTCATCCAGAAACGCTGATGTGGGTGAGCTCGTGATGGATGCTAATTACTAGGGGTTTAATTGCTCCTCTTTACACCATTAGTGAGGAACCACTCAGCTTCTGGGATAGGGAGAGGATCATTAATATGAGCAATTCCCAGGGAGCAAGATTGTAAAAGGGGAGGGGGGAAGAGACTCTCTCTCTCTCTCTCTCTTTGCTCACCCGTCTACCTGCCTCTTTGGCAATACCCATTTCCTACTTTGCTGCTCTGGGAGGGGGAAAAAAAAACTGTCATGGGCTGTGAAATTGACAGAAGCCTTGCCAAAGAAAAAGTTGGCAACTCAGGACTGCATTTGAACCTGGGTTCACTCCCCCCCCCAATCTATTGAGGGGGAACAGAGCAACCCCACTGAAGAAAAACTAAAACCATTCCAACAGAGGCTCTTTTTTTACATCTTGAATTGAACCCCAGCCAACTTCTTTGACCTTTCTCCGAGTCATGGAAATTTAGGGTTGCCAACTTTTTAGAAGAAACCATTCAGCCTGCACTTCTGCCTCGGATGTCAGCTTGAGCAGCAACAAATTGGCAAGTGATGCTTTCCAAGGTGAGCATGATGGCAGCCAATCAGACTGCTTTAGAGGCCTAGGAGGCCAGCATATAATAAATCTGTGGAACTCCTTGCCACAGGATCCATTGATGACATCTGGCCAAATGCCTTTAAAAGGGGATTGGACCAATCATTTTGTTTTTGAAAAGAGTTCTACCCAACCTTTCCTCTGCTGAAGATTTCTGAAAGAAAAGTCCATCACAGCTTACAAACCATGATGAGTATACACAACCTCCTGGTTTTAGAAGTGGGCTGACTCTGAGTGCCAGGTTCAAGGGAGTGGCAACAGGATGCAGGTATCCTTTTGTCCTGTGTGTTACCTGAGGCATCTGGTGGGCCACTGTAAGATGCAGGAAACTGGACTAGATGGGCCTTTGGCCTGATCCAGTGAAACTCTCCTTATGGAATACCTTTCTGGATCCAGGCTTCTCATAGCATGCAGGCACAGAGGTGTTTCTACAGGGATGGCAAAGCTCTACATTTTGCAAGAAGCCTTACCTTGCAGTGGAAATCACTCCTCTCCTGCACCGTTTTAGCCAATCCTCACAGGGAAAAGCAACATCTTGGCATTGCTTATTAGCTACAGCAGCAAGGGAGAGGAGGGATTTACATGATAGGGTAAGGCTCCTTGCAACACTTAGAGCTTTGCCCTCCCTGTAGAAATACCTCTATGCAGACACATCCCTTTTTATAAATCCCTGCATTTTTGACAACGTTTTGACTCTCTCTCCAGGGCTAGTATCTCTCTCCAGAGGGGAAAGCAATATTAACATTAGGAAGGAAGGAAGAAAGGAAACCTAAACACTTTTAACTATATGTCAATAATGGTAGCGATTAGAAGGTGCAAGAAGAGTGATGAATTGACCCACAGCTCTGTGCCTGGGGAGACTTTAAGAGCTAGTTCACACATACATGTACTTGGGTTGCCAACTGATCGTAATAAAACATCCTGGCTTGCCCCTGTGCCGTTGCGCTCCAGCAGGAGTAGCTTTTCATGACATGGTGGTCATGCCTGCTAAGGTCTGCACACGAAGGTGGCGCTGAAAGGCACAGCAACAGAGGATGGCTGAGAACTTGGCAACTTTGGTCTGCTCCTCTTTTTGGCAACCGCATTGTCAAGCGATGATGCACAGCGTGAGCCAATGAGCCATTACCGATCAGGCACCACCGCTGGAAGCTTTCTCTCCCTCCAACATCACTTCAAACGCATGATTCTCAGCCACGTCAGTTCACACTTTCAGCTGCCAACTGCAGAGCTGGGGAGTCAGGTGATCAGAAATCAAGTGATGATGTGGCATGCAGCAATTATAATCAACCAGGGTCAGCCCAAGTCCTCCTGATACTGGAGACACTACCTTAAACGCTGTCCTCTTTAACTGGTGACCTGTCACCCTCCAGCTCCTAGGACTGGCCTCCAAAGAGGAAGAACGGAGCAGAAGAGGAAATGTGGGAGAGAGTGGAGGTATGGACACTCTAGCCCTCCACTCAGTTGTCCTTCCCACTTCCCCCTCTGCTTCATCCAACTCTTCCTCAGGATTGGACAGGTTTCTGGAGGGAAAGTCCATTGCAGGCTACAGGCCATAATGGGTGGTGCGACCTCCTTATGTTAAAAGTAGGCTGCTTTGGAATGCCAGTTGCAGGGGAATGGCAACAGGACACATGTGCTTCTGTGTGCTTCCTGAGGCATCTGGGTGGGCCACTATAAGATACAGGAAGCTGGGCTAGATGGGCCTTTGGCCTGATCCAGCAGGGCTCTTCTTAGGTTCTTAAGACCCAGATTGGCTTGCAAGATATTATTTACCTCAGAAATTTACCTCAAAATGCCAGCTGCAAGGGAGTGGCCACAGGATGCAGGCATCTTGTTGTCTCTTGTGCTCCCTGAGGTATCTGGTGGGCCACTCTGAGCTACAGGAAGCTGAACTAGATGGGCCTTTGGCCTGATCCAGCAGGGCTCTTCTTATGTCCTTATGCTTCTTTTTGCCAAGCCCCATTTTATTATCGCTTTTCCGAGCTGCAGGTGGCCAAGGAACCTACAACATGCCCTGAACTTTCCCAGTCCACCATCTGTCCCAATGAAGAATCCTATTGGATTCGTAAGCTTGCGGTTCAACCCACCTTTACTTGGCCCTAATAGACATGACTCTACTTTGTATGATGGATATAACCACTGTCATTTGTCCAGACCGAGGCCAGGAGAGGCCTTGCTCTGTGTCTCATGAAGTTTCCAAACCCCTTGATACTGTGGCGCTTGTGACTTTTTTACCGGATTGTGTCCTCTCTGAAAAACCCTGGGGGGGAGCAGACATAAATGATTGTCATCACCACTGTGTCTCCCTCCCACCCCACCCTGTGTGAAACTGACCGCGACTGGTAAACTGTAAATGAGCTGAACTGCCCGAGATGACGTTTCCAATCCCCTCCCCACGCTAATCACCAAACAACTGCAACAGATGAGGAGGGTCAGTGAGTCAAATTCCGCAGTTAGATTTAATAAAGGGGTTGGGGAATTTGGTGATGGCTAATAACATCTGTTGCTATAGCAATGAAGCTAATGATAGGGACATGGTAATCGAATTTCACGCTTCAAAGCTAGGTGGGGGCCATTGGTTGGATCTACTGGGGGGCGAGGCAGGAGCCCCGGGTTAGGTGGACCCATCAGGTGGGCATGCAACCTCTGAGTAGGTGGGAAACCGATGGCCAGGTAGCACGAAGATCCTGCATGTCACCGCACTGAATAATTCATTGTTCTGATCCAAAAGGGCAGGGAGAAAAGGTTGTAATGCTGAAACCTATGTCCAGGCAAATTCTGAACAAAGCATCCTTTGCAAGAACTTAGCTGTCCAGGTGTCAGCCATCTAGCAGCCCAGGTCCAGCAAAGCTGATCTTCCCCCATTTTAAAAAAGCAACATCAGCAAGTAGCCCTTCTTGTTGTGGCCATCATCTGCTCAAAGTAAAAGGAGCTGGCAAAACTATATTCCAAAGATGGGTGTGTGTCCTTTGCATCCAGCATTTGGCATGCTGTCTCAGTTGGTGGGTGGTCTTGGGCTGGCCCTCCACCTACATCAAGAAACATTTGGCTTGGAGGTCTCATGCCTACAGCTCTGCCCAGGGGCAGCATCAGATCATCAGGGGCACAGAAGGGCCCAAATGCATTTCAGAGAGAGCAAACCTTAAGAACATAAGAAGAGCCCCACTAGATCAGGCCAAAGGCCCATCTAGTCCAGCTTCCTGGATCCCACAGTGGGCCACCAGATGCCTCAGGGAGCACACGAGACAAGAAGATGCCTGGCATTGTGAAGTGGCCTGCTACTAACATAAGGAGGTTGCTCAACCCATCATGGCCTGTAGCCTATGATGAACTTTTCCTCCAGAAATCTGTCCAATCCCCTTTTAAAGGCACCTAGACGCTATCCCCACCTCCTGTGGCAAGGAGTTCCATAGATTAATTACCCGCTGGGTGAACCTTGTCTTGCGCAGTCAATTTCAGATCAAAAAAAGAACTGTCGATTTTGCGTTGACACTCCTATCTCTCATCTATTTTCGTTGGAATGAATGTAGACCAAACATTTCCAACGACGGAGGCCAAGTCCCGAGCAAAGTTCCACTTGCTTAGTCGGCTTTCCTCCAGGCTGCTGGGAAAAGCACAGGAGCGAAGCTGGGAAGATACAGGTGGCAACCTTCACCACGGTCTCTGCATGCCAGCCATTTGAGCTGGGCAACCAGCAGGCAAAGAATGACTGCCAAATGCCGCCCGGCTTGGATGCCCACCGGGCAAGGCCCCACAGTGTCGCTTCTGCACAATGCCGACGACTCATTTGCTAAATAAATGGTAAAGTGAAGTACTTGCACCAGGCATTTAATTAGTTTGAGATTCATTAAGTCAATTGTGCCGGGCGAGGATCGAAAATCCATGGCAACACTCTCGGAAAAGAGCCCTGCGGTCCTGATTCCCCACCACCACCTCCATGAGCCAAACACCTCAACCACCACCCCACCAAAGAACCCAGGAATCCGGCCCTCTCGCCCTATCCTTCCCCCCGCTGCGTCACATGATCTCTTCTGATCTCCCGCAGGGACCACCACAACTAATTACATTTATTACTCGCAAACACCAAATAACAAAACAAACAGGAATAATTGCGGCTGTCACTGCATCTTCCTGATTGTAACTCCCCTCCAGGAGATCTTGTGGAAGGAGGTGGGTGGGTGGGTGAATGGCAGACACAGGGCATCGTCACAAGCAAGCCTGATCAGAAAGCCCCATCATCCTCCATATCCTCCATCCTCCCTCGCTCCATATTTCTCCCACTTGCTTCTTTCATGAAACTCTTCTCCCGACTCATTCAAAACATGCAGTGCAATCTAATTTTAACAACATGGAATGGAGCTGACTGGACTGAACGAGGTCATTCTGCTTGCCTGGATCACTGAAGCATTTTTTTTAATTCTGAAACTTCAAGCTCAGTGCTCTGGACCATGTGCAGAGTGCCTTTCTGGCTGATTTTAAACTTAAGTGGTTTAAGGGCAGAGCTTTGATGAGCATGTCCCGAGTGCAAGCTAAGGGCGCAATCCTAACCAACTTTTCAGCACTGGGGTAAGGGCAATGCAGCTCCAAGATAAGGGAACAAACACTCCCTTACCTTGAAGAGGCCTTTACTCCACTGCAGGATGCAGCACATGCCCCATTGGCACAGCTATGTCAGTGCTGGAAGTTGGTTAGGATTGCACCCTAAGTGTCCTAGGTTGCAATCCTATACACACTTAGATGTCAATTTCATTTAAGTCAATGGGCCATGCATAGAGTTGTGCTGTTAAACTGTATGGAATAAACTATTGATAATGCAGAATGGCCCAGGTTCGGTCCTTGCCATTAAAAGTTTGGAACGGTGGCAAACTGATGCCCAAAGGAAGGGATGTAGCTTCATGAGAAAGCACCCAAGCTTCCTTCTTTGGCATCTCCCCATAGGGCTGGGAAACTACCAATCAGGGATCTCTACCAAAGACTACCAATCAGGGACCCTGAGCTAGACAATCTATATTCCAGTTGTAATGGATAATTCAGGGCTAGCTGGACAGCAGGAGATGGTTTCATATGTCGTCTCTGACAGACAACAGCTCTTAAAAAGCAACTTATGGACAGGGCGCCCTTGAGCATGTTAAGAGTTCTACCATGAAAGAGGAACATCTCATATCGACCTGTCTCCAAGAATGCACCTCTTTGAGAAAATAGAGGAATGATGAACAAGGCACATTTCCGAGTGCTTTTTTTCCTCTCTCTCGCTTTACATCGTCCTGCTTGGCAAGTGACTAAGAAGATGAAATGTCCATTCATTCTGCCCTCAGGGTTGTATGTGCTCCATGGCCTTCCTGGCGAAATCCGACACTTGGAAGAAGTTGCATTCCGTGCTGAGGCTGCCGACAGGAGTTGGTGGGGTTGCGGAGAATTTGTCAGCAATTGGAAGGGTCGGGGACCAGTCTGTGATATTTTGGTGCCGGAGGCAGGAAAAAAAAAACCAAAATTGAAGGCGCAATTTTCCGTCACAGAGACAGACTGTGAAGCATGATCTTCTGGACTTCTCCTGCTCCTGGAAAATGAATGGGAGCTGTCAATAACCACAGCTAGCGCTGTTTATTTCTTTCCAAGTGTGTGCCCTCTGTTCGGAACATTCTAGCTTTAACACACTAAAGCCAGTACTTGGCATGTCCATCTCAAGACTTCCGGTCTCAAATTCTGTTCTCCTTACCTGGCAAAGTGCCAGACTCTGCTTCCCTTACACCTTAGAGTGGACAGGAAAGACAGGAACGGAGCAGGAAGAAATATGGAGGAGAGAAGAGTAGCAGGATAGAGCACTGAGACACTCTAGCATACCCTCTCTTCTCCTCCACCTTCCTCTCCCACTTTTTTCCTTTTCCAGTGCTGGGAAGATGATGAGCAGTAAACATGAATGGACAGAAGAAATGCGGCCCCTCCCTAATCAGTCTGCCATTGGTCAGCTCTGATCCACGTAAAACCAGCACACAAGAGCTGACTCAGAGAAGACCCCTGCACACATCTAGTATCATTCTCAATCCGTACACTCTGGTGGACAGCATTGGAAAAATGAATGGGAAGGTGTGCCATTCATAGAAGTTAAACGAAGAGGTGATCATAGCTAAAAGCATCATAAAATATGGCTATCTTTCTCCGCTGGGCTTCCAGATGTGGATTTAGTGTTCTTTTTTTCTCTCGAGAGCTTGCACCAAACCCCCCTTTGCAGCAGAGTTCCGTAGGAGGAAAGCCTTTCAACAGATCCGTGATCTGCTGGATGATGGGTTTGTTTGTTTGTTTTAAAGAGGCTCCATTTTTGTGCGTGCACTGTGTGCTTTTTTTAAGCGATCAATAATTTTTTTTTTGTTTAGTTTCTTTGAATTCTGGGGTGGAGAAGCAGAACTCACGCAAACCGTGGCGCAAATCTAATGAGCCTCGCGGAGGCCTGCTCATTACGCAGTACAAAAGCTCAACCACTTCATTAAACCCGTGCCGCACATAGCAATGCGGGTCTTAAGTGGCGTCCTGGGTGATGGGCCTGCGATGGCTCACAGGTACGAAAGAACCGCCTTGTACTCATTCAGCCCAGATGTGAAGAACAGGGACAATTTGTGGTGGTGGGGGGGGAGTTTGCGTGGCAACAGCAGAAGCGAAAAGGTGAGTGGGGGGAACCAAGGTTAGACCTAAAGACAGAGCCAAGCAACAGAAAGGCCTGCTTGCTTTCTGCTCTTGCAAGCTCCGCCCCTCATCCCACTGGCCCCTCCCCCCGATCCCACAAGCCCCACCCCCTAGCATCACAGGCTCATGCATTAAGCTGAGATGAAAAGAAATTAATCTTACGCCCTTCAGAAACTCCGGACTTCATTCCTGTTCCTTTCCCCACCCCCACCACTACGTCAGTGCTGGGAAGCTGGTTAGGATTGCACCCTAAATTTGATTTCGTTCTGGGGGTGCGTGGGTGGGTGACAAGATCTCCTTTGCCCTGGGCAGCATATGCCTTAGCTATGCCACTACAGCACATTGAGGGTCTTCCCTCCTCCCGCACCCCAGTGGTTTAGCTAAGGCACCAGGGGGCACGTAAACCTTTAACACCCCCTTATGACATGGCTGTGTTCTGGCCAGCTCTCCAAGGACCTTCTGGGAGCCTCCAAAAGGCACTTCCATGTTTTTTATTTGTAATTTTTGCAAAACTCGATACCTTGACTTTCTTGACACCCCCCTCAAGGCATCGCACCCAGGACAATGTACTCCCTGCCCCTTAGCTACCCCACTGTCCCCCCATTGCAGCAGTGCTGTCACCCCTATCCTTCTTTTCGTTGTTTTTGTTCAACCCCCAAGGAACCCCCATAATTTTTCTGCTTTGTCTCTGACTGCATCAGAGAGCAAGAATGGTGGAATACACACCATTAAAGGAGTGGGGGACCGGACAGCGCTGAGATGAAACCATTTGCTGCTGAAATTCTACCCGGAGCAACATCCACACTTAGAGAGCCTCCGTGCGAAATGCCCTCGGACTCTCGCAACTTTCCCCAGCTCTGCTCCTTGCCCAAAGTGGGGATCAAAATCCGGAGACCGTGGCGCAGATCTCATTAAAAGTGCTGGCAGGTGAGGGGAGTGGAGGCTTCCAGTGCACAGATTAAGGATTAGAATTTAATGACTTAACCAGATTAAACAGATGAAGAGATTAACGTGGGTTAGGAGGATCATTTTAAACACATTTAAGGGTAAGATTAAACGTTATCAACGAACCTGATCCTTCTCCCGGCGAACAGAAGCTGGGGCGGGGAGGCTGGGATCAGTGGGAGGTGAAACAGTAGATTCAGTGTGATTGTGGGGCAGGCAGAATGAATAGCCCCCAAGCTTTGGTTTGTTCATTTCCCCATCACCTGTAAGAGCCACCAGCCAGGTGAAGAAGAGTGTTAACACCTGGTAGGTCATACGTTACCGTATTTCCCCAAGTATAAGGCACACCAAAGTATAAGACGCACCTTAATTTTGGGGCCAGAAATTTGAAAAATACATTTTTGGGGCCGGCTGCTCTTTAAGGCAAGCGATTGCCTTAAAGAGCGGGTGGGAGCACTGCCCTCCCTTCTCCACGCTCCCGCCCGCTCTTTAAGGCAAGCGGGAGCATGGAGAACTCAGCGCTGCCCGGCACACCCCTTGAATAAGACACACCCAATTTTTAGCCCCCGGTTTTTTGGGGAAAAGGTGTGTCTTATACTTGGGGAAATATGGTAATTCCTTGGATATTTCTACATGTGCCAGGAGAACTCAGATCTACCTGGAAGTTCCTCCCTCTGTCTTCAAGTTCAGCTCCCCAGATCAGCCCATTCATGAGGCCTGATAGAGGAGCTGCCTTTGGCGGGGGGGGGGAGATAGGTCGGAAGAGAGCCAACTGGCCTTTTTCCTTAAAAAAAAAAAAAAAAAAAAACCATTGGGGGCAAGATTTGAACTGGGAGTACAGTAAAGGAGAGAGGATTACCCCCCCCCCGCACCATTCCTGGCTTCAGTTCTCCCCCCCCCTTTCCTCTTTCCCCATGGAGCGAAAAACTTATAGGCACAATTTGCCCATAAGTTTCTTCCTCTGCAGTTAGTGAGCACTTTGGGGACCGGGGCAATTTGGATTGGAACCACGGTGCAGGGAGGAAAGGGTTGGGGGCCCCCTCCTCTCTCAGTCTGGCCCCAACCCAAGTGAGGTGGTCTGCAGCGATGCTCGGAAACGGAATGAGACATCGGACCTGTGACAACCTTAAGTCCCCTTGATTTCAACTGTGCATAGTCAGGATCGGCTTTGCTGGGGAACAAACCCTGGCTGCAAAATGCTAAATAGTGGGGAGCGTAAATAAGCCTAAAATAATGCACACGGGAGCAAAAGAAACTGCAGCTTCCCATATATACTAATAAGGGTCTGAGCTGTCAGTTGGGTTGCTGGATTGGTCCAGAGTCACCAGAGATCAGCATTGATCTTCCAGGTGAACTGCTGAAGGAAATCCTGGAGATTTTAACAATGACATTATGTCACGTTGGGGAGGGGGGAAGCACACCAGAAATACCTTGAGTCAGCGATGACAAGTCTAACTAGGAAAGAGAATTTGGGGTCATCCTGTCTCAAGATCATCAGCTCAGTGAAAATGTGGATTCAGGGCACGGCAACTGGGGAAGAAGGCCAGTTCCGTGTAGTTGTTAACCGAGGCACTATGGAGCTGAGCTTTTCACACTGAGAGCGCAATCCTCACCTGGCGTGAGGCCAGCACAGTTAGGCCAGCACAGTTTGGCCGGCCCAAGGGCCACCGTCAAGTATGTTTGGACCACTCTCGGAGTCAGAGAGGCCAGCA